>CM050508.1:165579101-165939101 GCA_027563665.1 Antrozous pallidus | reverse complement strand
GCCACAGTGGTGGCGATCACTCTCAGCCCAGTTTGACAGTCCCTTGTAAGCTCCTTCCTTTGGGGAAATGGGGCGCCCCCTGGCGGTGCAGGGCAGACTGTATTTGCTTTTCCCTGCAAAACACATGGCAGCGAGTTTGGAAGGTCCAGGAGGCTGGCAGTGTGTTGTTCACTGAATGACCTTTGTGAGGAACATGAGTTCCCATCACAGAGCAACACTTCGTCTCCACATCACCTTATAGCCGTGTGGCCTCTGTGATGAGCGGCTGAAATGCCACCTGCCCTTTCGGGCCACACGTTTCTTCTCCTCAGAGCACCTCCTCGGCACCCTCCTCGCAAGGGCCCTTGTGCTCACGCAGCCTTGCCGCGTCATGTTTTTAACTTGCTGAGCATGGAGGGCATCCATGAGGAAAGAAGTGTGGCTGGAGAAAAGCGTGCTGTTGCTGAATGCTGGAGGAGCACTGGTTTCTCTCCAGCCCAGGCCAGCAGGAAACCTGGGAAGGATGAAAGGCACTGGTGACTTTACGTTTAAAAGAAAACCTTTGTTGCCACCCAGCATCTTCGCAGCACAAAGCCCCTGTAAGCAGTGCCAACATTTCCATAACCAGGCCATTGGGCAGGAAGCTGTGCACCATGGTGACAAGCACTAGTTTGGGGCAAATCTAGCTCTGTAACTTTGGACAGTTCTCTACTCTTGCCAACCCTCAGTTTTCTCATTTGCAAAATGGGAATAATTACACGTTCACCTTCTTTATAGGATTGTTGTCAGGATTAAATGATTTAATGTCAGTTGTTGTTTTTAAAATTAAACTTTTTTTTAAAAAAAATGCATTTTTACTGATTTTGTTATGGACCACCCATGAGTGACGACCACCAAGGAGCCAGATCAAAAATTTAAGAAGCCTTTAATAACGAACTCGAGCCCGGGCCCACATCTCCACTGTCACAGCAGTGAGCAACGCAGTAGCAAGCACTTTTTATCTCCAACGCAGGGAGATTTGGCAATTTGTGATTGGCCAGTTTCACACAAAGAAAGGTAGCACAAGGTCAGTTACAGTACAGGGAAGCGGGAAATTTCAAAGTTTGTTCCCAGGCTGGTGGGTCCTGTTGACCCGGTATCTGGCCATGTGGTGTTCTGGCAGCAGGATGTCCTCAGGCAAGGGAGGGCTGAGTAAATGTCACAAACAGCTAAAGGGGGTTTCGGTGGTTGTGTCTGGTCTAAGCATGACAAACCACGTCCTTCTCTTCTATCCTCCTCCCCACTCTGAGTCTATCACAATTTGAGAAAAGAATGGAGAGGTAGAGCGAGAACAGAATCATCTATCAACTGCCTCCTACACATCCCACACTCGGGATTGAGCCTGCAACCTGGGCATGTTTCCTGGCCTGGAATTGAACCATGGCCTCCTGGTTCATAGGTCGGTCAACACTCATCCACTGAGCCAAGCCGGCCAGGCTTAACGTCAGTTTTATATTTAAGTGAAACCCAGTGCCTGGTACACAATAAAGGCACCTTATAAAGTTCCTTGTTTATAAATTAGGCTGATTAAGTTAAAAGAGGATATGGAAAAGCAGAAAACATCATTGCAGATCTAAGAACATGGTGTAATGACTTGAGCTCAAATTTTATGTTTAAATCCTGTGTCTACCACTTACTGGCTTTGAATTTGAGCCACTTACTTAACTTCTCTGAATCTGAGGGTCTCACTCTGTAAAATACAGAGGATAACACTGCCTAAGGCACAGCTTTGAAGAAAGCACTTAGCACAGTACCCAATGGGGAGAGTGGCAGGCCCTTAATACCTGTTTGTTTTTCTAGAGCTGTGGTTCTCAACCACATTCAAATCACCCCCAGAGCTTTTATAAAAGCATGAATGCCGGAGCTGTGTCCCCAGAGAGAGGGATTTAATAGGTCCGAGGTGGGGCTTGGCCTCGGTATTTTCAAAGCCGCCTGAGGAGAGTCGCATAAGCAGCCAGGGCTGAGCACTGCTCCCCAGCAGATGCCATTTGTTGTTTGTGTTTGTTCGTTTAGTGTGAGTGTTTTAGATCTGCCCCCTAGAGACTGGCCAGAATTTCAGGAATTCTGGGCACAGTCAAAAATTCAATCCACCTGCAGCTCTAAGCCTTTCATTGACAAGAAATGTTCAGCCAAGGAGTTGCATTCCATTTTATTCGGGGGGGGGGGGTTATTCAAAGAGTCTTTTTAGAGTCTTGAACTGGGAAGGTGGTAAGAAGTTTAGCCTAAGCCTCACACATAAAATATGGGAACTCCCAGTCGGCTGGGGATTTAAAACGGGGGTAATTCCAGGGTTTTGTCCTCCCAAGAGATCAAGTTGAGGCCCTGACAATTTAGTGTGGGGGAGGAAGAGGTGTTCTCATAATGACACCTTAAAAGTCCGGGGCTCCGCTAATGCCTGGGGATAGAAAGGCATCATCTGTAATAGCAGGGGGAGGGGAGTGGGTCTCAGGACTTCGGCTTCCAAGATGCAAGGCTAGGTCATCCAGAACCTTCTTTCTCCCTATGGGTTTATGGTATTAGTTACCCAATAAAAGTGGGGTTAATTTTACAACCCAAGTTCAAGGTGAGCCAAAAAGACTTCAACGTTGCGCTAGGATTTATGAAAGTAAACATGTAGAGTGCTTGCAGGATTTTGCAACATTAAAATTTCAATGTCTTTATGTCGAGGATATGATATATTCATCTGTAATCGTATTTAAAGGTTATGTTTTAAGAGTTTTGCAAGAGACTATTTCCAAGTCTAAACTGGAGATACTTCCTCCATCTCCACCTTCAAAAGGATTGTTTTTGTGACTAGGGAGCAGAAAGCAGCTGAGAACTAGTGTTCTAAGAATCCACCCTATCAAGTTTTTTTGTTTTTTTTTCCTATTATACTAGTCTCTCTAGATTGCCACACTCAACACCCACCCCAGTGGGAACCTAGCACTGACCATAGTTCTTGTTACCAAATAGGAGCTTAGTAAATAATTATCCTTAAAAATAAGCATCCTCTTTGGTCATTGTAGTAATCCTGTATAATAAAACCCTATTACGCAAATCGACTGAACAGGGGAATGACTAGTCGCTATGACAGGCACTGACCACCAGGGGGCAGACACTCAATGCAGGAGCTGCCCCCTAGTGGTCAGTGTGCTCCCACATGGGACATGGGAAGCGCTACTCAGCCAGAAGCTGGCTCGTGGCTGGCGAGCGCAGCAGTGGTGGTGGGTGCCTCTCCTGACTCTACAGCAGGCAAACATTCCCCAAGGGTTCCCAGACTGTGAGAGCGTGCAGGTCGGGCTGAGGGACCCCCCTCCAATGCACAAATGTTGTGCACCAGGCCTCTAGTTTAATAATAATCATGTTACCTCTGTGTAGCACTTTTTAAAAGCATTTACACGGTTTGGTAGGCTCCTCAAGAGTTTTGGCCAATCTTGAGAGAGATTGCCAACTGTTACCATCTATATATGTGGCTCAGATAGATGTTCAAAGATTCCCTAAGGATAAGAGATGTTAAATCCAGGAAGAGAATTTTGTTTCTTCTGACTTTGGCTTTAAAATACTTTAACTTAAACCAGAGGGGGAAAATGCTATTTTGTTCAGACGATGTATTGATTGTAGCCAGGTTAATAGAGAAGAAGAACACCCCGGGTGAAAGTCCGCCCGTCAGTGTGGGAGGTGGCCTTTGGCTGTCGTCTGCCTCTGAGGAACTGCTGGGCCCTTATGGGAGCTGATGGTCTCTGTCCTTTGGTGCTGAACCTGCCATCTTGGGTCCTATCTCTAGCTTTTATCTCCAGCCATTTGCCACACCGTCAATAATTGTCTCACTTTTTAGTGTCTTCTTGTCTTCAGGTTAAAATACCCATCCCACTTTTTAAAAACAAAAATTATTATTATAATTGTGAGGCAGCAAACATTTTAAAAATGTTTCATTTTAAGGTTTTAAGGGATCGTGAAAACAAGATTTCCATTGACATCTTCTGTAGATTACCTGGGGTTGAGTGACTCATTTGAAACTCTCCAATCCACAATTTGCCCCTTCTCTCTCTGCAGCGTAGAGATAATGGGTCTTAAGCATGAAGGAGCCTCATAACTGCACTGCCCTCTGGTTTCTCTCCAGCTGCACCCAGCCCTTCATCCTGTGGGGCCACCTAATTGACATATCAGTTAGAGTGGATCTTGTGCAGAATTCGCCCACGCCTTTGTACCAAATGAAGCAGAAATAATCTGTTTAAAAAAAAAACAACTGTAGAACATGTGCCCAGATTTTCAATTCATTTCCTCTTTACTCTTATAACTACTTCATCTTCCAGCCCACCACCAGCTGCGAAAATAAAAGTGTTTTCTCCCATATTTAAGGATGATTTTGTGCTTCAGAATGGTTTTCTGAGGGTGAAGGAAACTTGACTGATGTGACCAACAAATGTTGTAAGTGATGGAACTGAGGAAAAGTGTGATTCCTTAGCCCAGTCTTTAGGATAGTATGCTCAACTGCCCCCCCTAGTGACTATTTAGGGCATTGTGCAATCAGATCCAACTATGTCTGTATATACCATAAATACTGCATCAGTTAATGTCTGTACTCTGTTTTTAGAGATGAATATGAAGAAGATGGATTCTGTCAACCATACAGAGGGATTGCATGTGCAAGATTTATTGGCAACCGCACTGTCTATATGGAGTCTTTGCACATGCAAGGGGAAATAGAAAATCAGATCACAGGTAGGTAACACCACTGAACTTCTGTTTATACTTTGACTACCTATTTTTCTCAACAATAGTTTCCTTAAGGTCCTCTGTTGTCCAGAGATTAGGTCAGGCATGGGGGTTAGGAGCAGGACCATAAAGAAGGATGAAATAAGATCATTAAAATATTATTAAAATTGACATTAAAATAATTTATTGAAGGTTGCTCTTAGAGGAAAAGGGAGCTTTGAAAAGCCTCATGTTCATTTAAACACTCAGTAAATATTGCTGAATGTCTTTGGTATATGTAGGCTTTCGGGTATATGATGGTGTGGGGAATAAGGCCGGTTGTTTATGCCCTCACAGAGCTTACTGTTTGGAATCCACATCATGTGGACTGAAAGGGAATGAGTATAGAGTCTAGAATTCTGGACTCTAGTCCCTGAATCGCCATTACTGTGACTTTAGGGAAATCTCTTAATCTCTCTGAAAATCTCGTTCTTCATCTATGACATGAATGATGAGGCAAGATGGTCATGGATCTCTTCCTGCTCTAGCTCTCTAGAGTTTACCCTTCATTTTTTCTGAATTGAAAGCATCTTAATGGAGATCTAATTGTCAATCACTTTTTAGCACACATGTGTTAGGTAGTGTAGGTTATCTTCTATGAGTTTGCACATCTAGTTCTGGTGCTTAGAGCTACTTTGTATCTATTAGTGTAGTTATTATACCTCTGTGCCATGTATTCTTGAAAGCTGTTCAAATTGCCTTTATGAGATTCTACTAAAGTTTCCATGCTTAGTAAATAAAAATACAGGACATCCAGTTACATTTGCATTTTAGATAAGCAACGGATCATTTTTTAGAAGAAGGATGTCCCAAACATTTATCTGAAATAGAGGCCCGGTGCATGAAATTCATGCACTGGGGGGGGGGGGGGGGGGGGGGGTCCCTTAGCCCAGCCTGCACCTTCTCCAATCTGGGACCCCTCAAGGGATATCAGACTGCCAGTTAAGGCCTGATCCCTGTGGGACCAGGCCTAAACTGGCAGTCAGACATCCTTCTCACAATCCAGGACTGCTGGCTTGTAACCACTCACCTGCCTGCCTACCTAATTTCCCCTAACCACTTCTGCCTGATAACCTGATCACTCCCTAACCACTCCCCTGACAGCCTGATTGATGCCTAACTGCTCCCCTGCTGGCCCAATTGCCCCCAACTGCCCTCCCCTGCTGGCCTGGTCCCCCCCCCCCAACTGCCCTTTCCTCCCTGCAGGCCCAGTCGTCCCCAACTGCCCTTTGCTGCCAGTCTAGTCACCCCTAACTGCCCTCCCCTGCAGGCCCAGTCACCCACAACTGCCCTCCCCTGCTGGCCTGGTTGCCCCTAATTGCTCTCCCCTGCTGGCCTGATCACCCACAACTGCCCCCCCTGCCAGCCATCTTATGACCACATGGGGGTGACCATATTTGTGTGAGGGTATGATGGTCAATTTGCATATTAACTCTTTATTATATACACATAGTAATTCAAATGTAACTGGGTGCCTTGTATTTGATCTGGCAATCCTGGGATTTAAGAGAGGTAAGAACAAACCCAAGGTAGGCGCAGCAAACCTCAAAATGTCCTGGAACTGTGTCCTGTGAGGAATTTGAAGGAATGAAGAGACGGCTGCAGGAACTGCTTAACCTAGAGAAGCAACAATAGGAAGATGTAGTTGCCACTTGCTGAAGCCCTCAGGCTTTCAAGGGGAAGGATTCTGTGAAGTAGGGCTGATGGGGAGGAGCTGCTGAAAGCACATTTCAACCTACTATGAGAACATTGAACATACCTTTTACTAAGTGCTCACGAAAATAACTGGGAGTTCTGTTATAAATATTTGGTCACCCGTTTATAAAAATCCTCTCAAACATTTTCAATGGGCATCAGCTTACTGGAAAGTATTACAGTTAAAAAAAAAAAATCCACTGAACTTTGTTTAACCCTACATTTCCCAAACTTCTTTGGCTATAGAACCCTAGATTCTCCAACATCATTAATGTTCTACGTAATTATTGTTCGGAAGAACATTCTTTGTGAAACAATGTACCAACAACCTCTTAGGCTGCCTTGTAAGTCCTTGTCAATGGAGGAATGCCGAGTGAGGCTGGCGCTTGCTTTGTACTTGGAAACTGTACTGGCTCTGAGGTTAGGCTAAGTGACCATTAACATTCCTTAATACTCACCGGAATAACTGAGTTGTACTCTCTGAGAACTTCTAAGTGAGCTGCCTGCTTTTCAGAAGATGGCGTAGAAAGTATTCAAGCCACAAAGAAATTAAACAAGTTACCCAAAGTCACCCACCAGCTGAGAAGCAAAACACAGCACGAGTCCTGCTCTCAGGCTCAGCCGCCTCATCCCACGTGTCCCGCCCTGCAGCTGTCAACTGTTTCAGAAACCTCACTGAACCAATAAAAAGTACCGGATGAAACACAATGTTCTGTCGCTTTGTAGTAAAAATGAAAAATATATTGTTCTTTAACCTAATTAATTCTTTTTTATTAGGAAACAGTACATATGTAACTTAATCCTGTGTGTGTGTTTTTAACTTTATAGTCAAAATGATTTTTTTCAAGCCAGTGAAAGTAAGCTGCTTAGACATCTGACATGAATCTCCTTCTCTTGGCCTTGCCTGTCTGAGCCCAGCAGATTCCTGCCAGGGTGTGTGTATATCTGATATTTGTTGGCTAGATAACCACAGATCAACCCCAGCCCTGGGAGTTAATAACTGTGTTTATTTTCCAGCTGCCTTCACCATGATTGGCACCTCCAGTCACTTATCTGATAAGTGTTCCCAGTTCGCCATTCCTTCCTTGTGCCACTACGCCTTCCCTTACTGTGACGAGACCTCTTCCATTCCAAAGCCCCGTGACTTGTGTCGCGATGAATGTGAAATCCTGGAAAACGTCCTGTGTCAAACAGAGTACATTTTCGCAAGATCGAATCCCATGATTCTGATGAGGCTGAAGCTGCCAAACTGTGAAGATCTCCCCCAGCCAGAGAGCCCTGAAGCTGCCAACTGCATCCGGATTGGAATTCCCATGGCGGATCCTATCAATAAAAGTAGGTGGGCTCTGGCCAGTGTGGCTAAGCAGAGTGTTGGCCCTGGGGAACCGAAGGGTCCCGGGTTTGATTCCCACTCAAGGGCATGCACCTGGGTTGTAGGTTCAATCCTTGGCCTGTTGGGGGTGCTTGAGGGAGGCAACCAGTTGATGTAAACACATCAATGTTTCTCTCTCTTTCCCCTCTGTCTCTCTTCCTCTCCCTCCCTTCTTTTCCCCTTCTCTGTCTCTAAAAAAAAAAAAAAAAAGGCAATGGGAAAAAATATCCTTGGGTAAGGATTAACATACATGCATACATACATACATACATACATAAAACTAGGTGGTAGCCCTGGCATGTGTGGCTCAATTGGTTGCAGTGTTGTCCCACATACCAAAGGTGGTGGGTTCAATTCCTGGTCAGGCCACATATCCAGTTTGTGGGTTCAATCCCTGGTTAAACAGGAGGCAACTGACCTCTTTCTCTCTCTGTCTCTGTCTGTCTGTCTCTCTCCTCCTTCCTCTCTTTAAGATCAATTTTTTAAAAAAAAGTGGTAGTCCCTGGCCCTCTGTGCTGCCTTGGGGGCCAGCCACCCCATGGCACAGTAAAAACTAGAATTCGTTCCACAATAATGGTTTCTACTAATGATTACCTTCTAATGGGCTAAATTTATACACCATGTGCAGTCTACCTTCAAGTAGCTTCATGAAGATAATAATTTTAAAATATGGTTGCTCGTTCCTCAATGACTTAAAAATAGAATTACCGTATGACCCAGCAATGCCACTCTTGGGTATATACCCAAAATAATTGAAAATATGTGTTCAAACAGAAACTTGTATGCAAGTGTTCATAACAGCTCTGCTCACAATAGCTAAAAGGTGGAAACAACCCAAATGTTCATCAGTGGATAAGTGGATAAACAAATTGTGGTATGTCTACATAATGAAATATTACTCATCCATAAAAGCCAGTAAGTGTCACTCATGCATAAAAAGGAATAAATATTATTCATCCATAAAAAGGAATAAAATGAATTATTATTCTACCATAAAAAGGAATAAAATCTTATTATAAAGTGACTGAACCTTGGAAACATTATGGTAGTGAAAGAAGCCAGACACCACTGTGTGATTCCATTTATGTGAAATATCCAGAATAGACAAGTCCATAGAGACAAGAAAACAGATTAGTGCTTGCCAGGGGTTAGTGAAAGGGGCCCAGGGTGGTGGGAAATGACTGCTCAATGCGTATAAGGTTTCCTTTTAGGATGATTTAAGATTCCAGAAAGAGATAGTGTGGAGGTTGCACACTATTTTGAATGTTCTAAATGTATTACTGGTGAATTTTATGATATGTGTAGTGTACCACAATTTTAAAGATATGTATATGGGACTCGCCTCCATCCCCTCTCTATCCTCTTACCATCATCAAGCTAAAGATTGCTCCTCTCTACAATTCCCATTCATCTAGAATTATACTCATTGATAATTTTTTCATTTGCTTTTGGTACTTAATACTATTTTATTAGTTAAATAACTTAATGCATCTAAAATGCTTAGAACTATACTTAGCACATAATAGTAACAATATTATCGGTATTGCTATTATTGCTATCACAACTCACTAGATACTTTTTTATCAGGGATTTCAAGTAACAGCCCCATGGTCATGTGGGAGGAGAACTTATTTGGACCTGCTCCTCAAGGGGGTCCAGTCCCTCAGCAGAGAGATGGCTGAGCTCCTGGTAGAAACTCATCCTGCGCTGCCACTAATAAGCATTCTCTGTGAACTAGCTTCTTGATCACATGGTTCCTACCTAAGGCCCTCAAGCAGATGCAGAAAGAGCAGCTGAGCTTGAACCTTTCCTGAACCATTCACTAGGAAATTAATCCTATGCCCCAGTTCTGATTTTTTTTCCATGTTCAATATTAAAAATACCTGTGGAGTACTGGTTTTATTCCTGAAGCCTAAGCTTTAAGTCCTCCCAGGAATGTAGCTGCAAGGAGGGCAGTGTCCCAGCCCAGCATGCCAGGAGGCTGCCCACATGGCCCCTGACCAGCAGGGGAGCCTTGGCCTTGAGGTTAATGCAGAAACTGCTGGCTGGGAGCTCCGCACCTCCTCTGTTTCTCCCTCTGTTTCTCAGTGTGGGCGTTCCCTTCGTGTTTTTCAGATCACAAGTGCTATAACAGCACAGGCGTGGACTACCGGGGGACCGTCAGTGTCACCAAGTCAGGGCGCCAGTGCCAGCCGTGGAACTCCCAGTACCCCCACACCCACACCTTCACCGCCCTCCGCTTCCCAGAGCTGAATGGAGGGCATTCGTACTGCCGCAACCCGGGAAACCAGAAGGAAGCTCCCTGGTGCTTCACCTTGGATGAAAACTTTAAGTCTGACCTGTGTGACATCCCAGCATGTGGTAAATAGTGTGCCATTGCCTTCATTGTGGTCCAGCCAGTTTTAGCAGAGCCCTTTCCCATCCCCTTTCCTGAGGAGCATTCTATGAGCGAGCAGCAAGGGAGATTCATGGTGTTTGTGTGATCTCAACCTATGTTTCTAGGATAGATAAACCTGTTGCTTCCCCATAAAATGCCTGTTAGGTACCAAACAGGGAGTGAACTCTTACTCCTGCAGCCATTGTGTTAGTGGGTGTAACAGGCACCGTCTCTTCAGAGGCACAGAGGAAGCAGCTTAGCACAATCATTCATGTACAAAGACGTTTCCCACGTCCAAGTGCACCTTGTAACACAGCAGGTGTATTGGAAGCAGAAAGAGAGTTGCTTTCCCTGTGCCCTTGAGAATACCTACAAGGTCGGAGCAATGTATATAGAGCTATTACTCAGTCATGTAGGGCAATTGGTGCATATACTGCTGAAATCTAGAAATAAAATGGGATTCCTGAATTAGTTTGTTCCTTTTTCCAGCAAATGTTTGGAGGGTGGGAGGAAGAGAATGAAGATGCTGATGGAGCCTGGAGTTTGGTGCTCGTTTGGGACTGATTCATCTTCTTGACCCTGGTTCCCATGGAGAATGTCAGTGGTCCTTCCCAGGCCTCAGGGAGGGGAGATGAGGTGGGGAGAGTAAGAGGGAAGGGGTATTCAGGATGTCACTGCCAGGGAGGAACAGCCGTAAAATGGAGATGATGATGACCTACACTGAAGGGTGATTGAGAAAATAAATTTGTTAACTGAAAAACCCTATGATGTCTGGAAGATAGCAAGTGTTTAATCAATATGATCTATATAAAGGAATCTAGGATGAGTCCTAAACTGTCTATGTATATCAGGATGCTTGCTCTCAGTTTGCCAAGTACTGTTTGAGAGCCCACTGTGGAGCAGGGGGGTTAAAGAGGAATAGAATGTGATTCCCATCACAATCACAATGTGATGTGTATGATACGATGGAAGCCAGTACAAACATTATGGAACAAAGAAGAGGAAGCTAAAATGCATTAAAGAGGTTCAGAAGAGAAAGCAATCCTATCTAATAAAAGAGTGATATGCAAATTGACTGTACCTTCGCTATACCCACAAGCCAATCAGAGCAAGTATGCAAATTAACCCAACCAAGATGGCAGTTAATTTGCATATCCATGTGCAGAAGACAGCGTAAAAGGAAGCCAAGCACTGCAGAAGGGAGCAAAGCTGCAGAGAAGTAAGCAAACGGGGCAGGGGAGAAGGGAGGGAGCAAGGCAGAAGAGATGGCAGGGAGCAAGGCAGCAGAGACGGGAGAGAGTGGGGTAGTAGAGAAGGGAGCGAGGCAGCAGAGAGGGAAGGGAGCTTTACTCAGGCCACAGGAAGCTCTATTCTTGCAGGAATCTTCCTGCAACGGGTCTCTAGTACAAATATAAACAAGAACCCCTAGTGATGAAAATTTGGGACAGTCTTATTCTACAGTTTCATTCTTATATGTTACTTGTTACCGTATTGTCTCCTGCAAATGGTTTTATGGATAGTTAAACATACCAAGTTTGAAAAAGAGGTGCCAGACTCTTTTTGTCTTACTGGGCTTTAAAATGCCTTCACATGCAACATGAAGAACATGAAGTTAATTCTTGCAGGGCCACCATTGGAAACTTCAGAGCAAATTATCCTGTATTTTTAAATTGGTTTCCAATTAATAACTTATGACTTAACCTTGCATGCTATATTCAACATGAATAGGAAAGGAATAACAATAAAATATAGGCTGATAATGATTACTTAGTTACCCCATCCCTTCTCCTAAACCAGGGAAGGTTTGAAGATCTGCAAGAGGGACAATGATAAAGGCAGCACTTACTGAGCACTCCCCCTGTGCCAGGCATGGTGCTTGGGGCTTTCATAAGCTTTATTTCTGCTC
The DNA here is from genome assembly GCA_027563665.1 of Antrozous pallidus. Taxonomy (NCBI): domain Eukaryota; kingdom Metazoa; phylum Chordata; class Mammalia; order Chiroptera; family Vespertilionidae; genus Antrozous; species Antrozous pallidus. The sequence goes on along the minus strand of CM050508.1, from coordinate 165,926,999 downwards.
ACCCTCATCCTTGCTGCTGAAGAAATGAAGGCTCAGAGAGCCTCAAAATCACCCAGCTAGTTAACGGCAGGTCTGTCTGACTCCATGGTCATCTTCCATCTTCTTGCCACTGGGACTGTGCTGCCTCAGGATGCTGATGTTTGCCCTTGAGGAGAAACAATGAATTATTTTAAAGAAGGAACACATTGTTCACTCGACTCTGGGTGAATGCAGTTGTGCTTTAGGTGACTTCACACCCTTAATTTCCAACTAATATCCAACAGAAATATGGAGGGGATTTGCTCATAAACTGGAATATTTGTTGATAATGTGACTCAACCTTTAATACCATTAGTTTAAGTCAAGACTCTAAAGTATACTGAAGAAGTATTGGTTTTCATTTCAACGGCCTTTCTGAAGCAGTCAGACCAAACACATGTTCTGAGGGATGAAAGCAATCCTTGAACAGCCTTTCACAAAGTGGACAGTGAGAGAAAGATCACCCGCAACTACAAAACACCTGCCATGTGTATATAGGATGCACCTTGCTTTATATATTCACCTCCATTTAAAACTCAGAACCATACTGGGCAGTGGGGTTATTACCATATTCCACTGAGGTTCCGAAGGGCTGAAGGAGTTGTCTAAATTATACAACTGATGGGGTTGGACTTTGAACCATTATCTGTCCAACATAAGCCCTAACCAAACTCAAAGCTTATGCTCTTTTCCCAGACACTCTACTATCTTCCATTTAAAGATTTTTCAGGAATAAAGAAAAGACAATAGGCTCAACCTCTGGATTCCAGTATATTGATTCCCATAATATGATATGACATGAGAAAAATAGTCCCTTGCTGATAAAGAAATGTATCACAGTATTTACTCAATGTATTATTAAAGTATTAATCAGTGCAGTGATATTGGAAACCTTCAGAATATTTCTTTCTGTGTATCAATCTGCAGAGAACATAGTTAAAATCCAGAGGGCTTATTAATTCTAGTCATCTGAGAGATAAATTTAGATGAAAGTTAAATCTGGAGATGACAAGGCAGTTTTCACCACTTACAAAAATAATTTTTTAAAAAGAGAATATATTTATTTCATTTTGAAAGAAAACAGTTCCTCTAGAATTCTTCAGGCCAAACCACAGATACATCCATTAAAGGAACAGGGAGGCCGGAGCCTGCAGGATGAAATTTAAAGAGGCGAGCAGGTCAGCGCTGGCTGTTCCAAGAAGGCTTGTTGTAATTGTCCCTCAGTCGCCAACCTCTGACAAAATAATCATAAGACAGCCCCATGGTATAACACTTCTTTAGAGCATTTGGGTTTGTTTGTTTGTTTGTTTTACATTTACGTCCTTATTCCCCCATTAGCCCCTACCCCCAATTATGCCCCACCCTCCTGTTGTCTGTGTCCATTGATTGGGCTCATGTGAATTTTTTTTCTTATTTCCTCATTACAAAAATCATAAAAGATAAAATAGAAATTATCTGCCTTGTTTTACTATACAGAAAAACCAAAGTCCAGGGAAGTGGTAGGACTTACCCATAATCACAAATAAACTCATGGAAACTGGGCCTCCTATCTCTAGGGCCACACACTGCTCTTTCTGCTATACCAGTGATTCTCAAACAGGGGGAGTTTGCCTGCCAGGGAACACTGGCAGTGTCTGGAGATATTCTGATTGTTACAACTGGGTGTGGTTGCCATCTATTGGACAGAGGCCAAGGATGCTGCTGACCATCCCAGGATGCACAGAACAACCCCAGAATTTTCCAGCCCAAATGTCAACAATGGCCAGGGTTGAAGAACCCTGAGGCTGGATAGGAATTATATAATTTACACTGTAGAATATAGTATTTTATGTTTATTGCATAAATTATGTAATTTAAACTAGAATAACAATAATATTAAACATCAATTACTATTTATTAAGAGCTTACAATGAGCCAAAGACAGTGCTAGGACTTTTTTAATGCATGATTTTAGGTATAGTAGTCCTGAAACCCTATGAGTTCTGTTTTATTTTACCCAAGAAAAGAAAACTGAGAGAAGTTAAGTAACTTGTCCAACGCCACAGGGTTAATAAGTGGATCCAAGACTCAAGTCTATAGCCAGTCTTTTAAACTCTATGATTTATGTGGATGGATAGATAGATAGATAGATAGATAGATAGATAGATAGATAGATGTTGAGAACATTTTTTCATCTTACAATGAGTTATAAGCATGTGGGGCAGATTTGAAATGAGTCCTTTTCCACTTCCCTCCCAAATGGGATGGAGTCTCATTAGATATTCCTGTATTCGTCAGTTAAGTCAAAGTTAAGGAGATTTTAAAATCTTCATGGGTTTCTCATTTTCCCACTGATAACTTTTTTTAATATTTAAATCTTTATTGTTCATTTTATTAATTATATTGTTCCCCCTTCTTTCCCCCTATAGCTCCCCTCCACCCAGTACCCATCCCACTCTCTGCCCTGACCTCTCCCCGCACTGTCCTCTACCATAGGTGTGTGATTTTTGTCCGGTCTTTTGCTACACCTCCCAAACCCCTTTTGTCCCTAAGAATTGTCAGTCTATTCCCTCTCTATGCTCATGATTCTGTTATATTCACCAGTTTATCCTGTTCATCAGATTATTAATTCACTTGATTTTTACATTCATTTGTTAATAGATGTGTATTTGTTGTTCATAATTTTTATTTTTACCTTTTTATTCTTCCTCTTCTTAAAGAATACCTTTCAGCATTTCATATAATACTGGTTTGGCGATGATGAACTCCTTTAGCTTTTTTTTTTTTAATCTGAGAAGCAGTTTATCTGACCTTCAATTCTGAATGATAGCTTTGCTGGGTAGAGTAATCTTGGTTGTCGATTCTTGCTATTCATCACTTTGAATATTTCTTGCCACTCCCCTCTGGCCTGCATAGTTTCTGTTGAGAAATCCCCTGACAATCGTATGGGTGCTCCCTTATAGGTAACTAACTGTTTTTCTCTTGCTGCTTTAAATATTCTTTCTTTGTCTTTTGCTCTTGGCGTTTTTTTGTTTTGTTTTGTTTTGTGGGGTTTTTTTGCTCTTGGCATTTTAATTATGATGTGTCTTGGTGTGGCCCTTTTTGTATTCCTATAGTTTGGGGTTCTGTATGCTTCTTGGACTCCTAAGTCAATTTCTTTCACCAGGTGGGGGAAGTTTTTGGTCACTATTTCTTCAAGTAGGTTTTCATTATCTTGCTCTCTCTCTTTTTCTGGCACCCCCATAATTCAGATGTTGGTATGCTTGAGGTTGTCCCTGAGGCCCCTTACACTATCTTCAATTATTTGGATTCTTTTTGCTTCTTGCTGAGTGGATTTTGCTTCTTTGTATTTCAAATCTTTGACTTGGTTCTTGCGGTCCTCTGGACTGCTTTTAGGACTTTGTGTAATATTTTTTATTTCAGTCAGTGTATGCTTAATTTCTAGTTGGTCCTTTTTCATATCCTTGAAGGTCTTGTTCATATCCTCAAAGGTCTCATTCATTTCCTCGAAGTTCTCATTAAGTTCATCAGCCTTTTTTAGGAGCCTCTTGAAAAACCTTTTAACTGTGATTTTGAACTCTATGTCCAGTCGTTTTTTTTGCCTCCATTTCTTTCACATGTGATTTCTTTCCATGTCTCTGCATTGTGGCTACTTCCCTGAGTTGGTCGATTAGCTTTGTGTGGTAGATGTCCTCTAAGGGACAGTGGCTCAGCCTCCCCAGTTACCTGAGGTGGATACTGTTGGTGCAGCCCTTTATGGTTTGCACAGTCTTATTGAAGTTAAGCCTAGATTATTGTTGGTAGCACTAGGAGGGTTTGACCTCCAGGCCAATTGGCTGTGAGGATCAGCTGTGCTCAGGTTGGATGGGCAGAGTCTCCAGGCTGAGCAGGCAGCCTTGATTTTTCATCAGCTCTGCCCTATGTGGCACCTGGGTCTCTGTGCCTGGTGGTAATGGCTGCACGCACCTCTGAGAGAAAGCTGCTGCCAAGCTCTATCCGCTGCCAGACAATTCAGCCTCTGCCCAAATGAGTCTGCACACTCAAAGTCTCACCCAGGGCTGTAAAACAATGAGTCCAGTGGTTTCCTGAATGAAAGAGCAAATCACAAGTCTTCTCTGCATGCTCACGCGCTTCTGCTGTTCCCAAGTTTACTCATCCTCTCCGCAAGCTCATAGACCTCTGCAGTGCCCAAGTTCCAGCGTGCTTCTCCTTACTGTCCAGTTTCACCCCGTATGAGTGTGGGTTCCCCGACCTTGCCTGGAACTGGGGAATCAGTTCAGTAGGATGCCTTTGTCTCCCTCCCAGTTCGAGGAAACCAGCCGGGTTTGCAGGTACCCCCCACTCCCATATGCTCACGCGCGCACTGCTCCAAACCTCTGACTCCGCACGTATCCACAACTCTGCCCTCCACTGCTCCTCTGAGTCACAGTGTCCTATCTTTACTTTTATTTATGAAATTTTCACTCAGCCAGCTTTCCAGTGATTCTGGATGATGTTCGTTCTGTCGTTAAGTTGTAGTTTTGAAATTGTCGTGTGGAACAGCAAGATAGGTGTTTACCTATGCTGCCATCTTGGTTCCTTTTCCCCACTGATAACTTTTTGTTTGTTTGTTTGTTTCAACTTACTAAGCTAAAAGAGATATAGGCCTAATTAAATGCAGAATGTGAGCATTGTGGTACTTTCTACAATAAAAGCACTAGAGAATAGTCAGCCACAGAATGTTTTACTCAGGAACTTTCGCTCTAAGACAGAATATAAAATTAAACACAACCAAATGTAGCTGCTGTGGATTCTGGGAATTGGCTTGGCTAGGACTGTGTGCATGTGCCAGGCAGTGCTTGGAGAAAGTGAAAGAACAGAAGGTAGTTTGGGCAAGACATGACTTCTCAGCCTTCCAGTCTTTTCTTTCCTGTCCACGGATCTAACAATTGAACGGTTAATTGTGTATTCAGTCAGTCACTCATTGAAAACAATGTGTTAAGCTCCTACTGTGTGTCCGACTTTGTGAACATACTAGATCAGACCACGCGCTCATGTAGCCTTCAAATCTAGTAGAAGCAGCAGATGAAAGAAATGTGGACCACATTAAGCATTTACATGTGCTGCTGTTATGTGCTTTGCATTTTAATGATGGCTGCTGGTTGTTGGAAGTTCTTTCTACCAGCATCTGGCCCATGAATTAATTAGTGCTCAATAAAATATGTTGAATTAATTGATCCTCCTGACCACAGAATAAAGGATCATCTCCATTTTACTGATGGAGAAGCTGAGGCAATGTTGTTTCTACGAAAGCCAATATTCAAACCAGATCCGTAGGACTCCAGGTCTAGTCCTCTGTCCACCATGCCACAAGTACTTACATCTCGATTATGTACAGGAATCAACATTCCTTTATCATTTTCTTCTTTTCTTTGATCATTATGTACGTTCTGGGTCTTTGAGAAGTTCTCCATTGATACTCTTTGCAGCTCTTCAGGTGCAGGGATGGAACTCCATCCAAAAAGACATCTACTCTGAAAGACCCCAGGTGCTCTACATAGTCTCAGCCCCCACCTCACCCTCACCCCCGAGCAGCTTCACCCCAGCCTCATGTGCTTGCCCTGTTCCCGTTAAGTCCCAGCCCTCCTCCTTTCCCGGCAGCCTGGGTCCCCAGTCCTCAGAGTTGGCCATCTTCCCTGAGATCCTGCCTGCAAACTTTCATTCACTACACTTTCACCTCTAGTCACTGTGGCCACCTTCCAAGCCAAATACTGTGGGTTGGGTGGAAAGTAAGTCGAAAAAGAAACATTTGCTATGTTCTTTCCAACTGGCACCTAGGCACGCCTCCCAGGTTCACAGTTTCACTGTCGCCCTTATCATTGCTTTTCTACGCAGCTCTGGGGACGAAGCTGTGGAAAATGTCTATTTCTCCAGAGCTCCTTTTGCAGTAACATGGCAATTTTATTTTGGCTGTATTCTACCACATGACTTACGTTCCTTCTCTCTCTCCCACTAATTGAAATTCCTTGTTTTGTTCTTGAACTGGGTGGGGAGATAGAGCCTCTATTGGATTGGTGTTCTTGTTTTCAAACCTTTGGTCCTTTATTTTACTATAGGTCAAGTCCTGAGACCATGTTTCCAGGCTAGCGTGTCTGATTCACCTCTTAAGTAAAGCTTTCTTCTTCCAGCGAACAACCAGAATTTCAAGCAATAGTATGGTGTTTACTCCTAAACCAGCTCCACTGAAGTGAACCCATTGATAAGAAAAGTTGTGAGCCATTTGGCTCCATTTGGAGTTTTCATACCTGGCACATTGCTTTTGTGTTTCCTTTTAAGTCCTTGCCTTACAGCCATTTGCCAAAGGGCATGTTGCCCAGTTCTGTGCCTGAATAGCCCTGACTTGTCCCATAACCTTACAAGTACCCGCCCTGGGTTCTGCTTTGTCACAAACCATTTTCTACAACGCGGTGGTTTACAGTCCGGGGCAAGGCAGATGTTTTCCAGATTGCGAACACTGCAGTTTTTAACTCGCTCTGTCAGCAGCCTTCTCCCATATTTCATAGAAGACCTGTTGTAAGGCAATTTGTCTTTCAGCCATTTCTTCAAACCAAAATTGAACATTACAGTGAACTGGATGGTGGGGAGGGGGGAAAGGAGGAAGGAATAGAGCACTGCTTTGTATAGTTTGAAGCTTTCCGGAAGAGTTATTTTTACACTGCAGAGATTTTCAAGATGTACTTTGGTCTCTGGTCTTTATACATTTTCAACAAAGTAAAGAACAATAGTTACCCAAACCTTGTAACTAAGTCATGTTCCCTAAATACTTGTAACCATAAAATAATTTAACCATAAAATAACTATAAATAACCATAAAAATGTTTTTCACTGTCCCCGATATACATTGATTCTTGACCCAGTGTGTCAGCGACTCAAGCAGTGAGGTTTTAGATGCTCTCGGCTCTTTGGATCAACCACCAGGGCAGTAAGAAGTATTCCCTGTCATCTTAACCTTTCTTATCCCATTGTGGACAAAAAATCTTTTTTTTCATATCACCAGACAATCAATTAAACAAACTTTTATTGAAACGGAGCAGAAATGCATTTCAACCAAATTAAGTCCAACATCAGCATGAAGAAATGATGGCATCAAAATGTTCCCTCCATTATCATAACATACTAGGATTAATTTACAGTTTTCATTTTTCCAGGTTTTGTTTCACACGAATTTATGCTGTTTTTCAACATTAGATAGACATTTTAAATCTGTTAGAAAAAAAAAATAGACCAAGCCAACACATGTCATGAAATCTATTAGGACACCATTCCAGGACAAAATTCACTTTGACCATTGGGTCCTCAAAACAACACTGAAACATTAGGGACTGTGAGGTAATTACAAAATCAAACTGATCCATTGATTGAAAGCTTCTTCAGTGAATCTTTGAATCAAAAATGTGATTGAAATAAAAGCCAAAGTTTTCCAACCTTTAAAAAAGAGTGTTCCAACCAATTGTTTTCAAACCAAGTAGATTTTATGTTTAGAAACACTAAAAAGAATGTGTTTTGTTTATAAATATAGAGGGAACAAAAACATTACTGCATCAAGCCAGAAAGAATTTTTTTTGAAAATTAGGACAAAAAAAACAAAATTTAGTCAACTTTGTTGTTTTCTAGGCTGCTTAACTCTCACAGTATTTGCAAAAATACTCTAACAGCTAAAAATGCCAACTCTTGAAAGTCTGTATTTCTAGTCATTTCTCGTTGACCATTTTGGAATTTTGTATGTTATGTTTTATGGTGACAGAATTCTGATAGAACACCACAAGGATTGTTATTATTGGCTTGGTATCAGTCCAGTTTCTGGCAGGAAGCTAAAGGCACAAACGGAGACTTTTATAAAGAGACTATTTGTAATGGTGGCAGAATTAGGGAAAGTCAATAACGAACATCCAGAACCTAGACAAGCATGAGTGGGAGGCATTACCATCCTAAGCCTGGAAAGTCAAGGGGACGATCAGGTGCCTTACTCCATCATTGAAGCTAAAGAGAGAGGGCTGTCCAGTATGGGCTGGGACCTCAGGTAGAGGGATAACGGTAACTCTCTACAACCCAGCAAGGAAGGAGTCATGGAAATAAACACATCAACTGTACTCTCTTTTTGCCCTGGGCAGTTCTTTTTATACTGCCAATGCCTCCCATTGGCCGAACCTAACCGGTAGCCAGAAGACAAGGGAGGTCCATTAATACTGTTATACACATTGAGGTAACCACAGCATAGAGCTGGGCAGACAAGGACTGAAACTGGATCTTGTAGGCTCAGGACACTCAGGAAAAATATTCATCGCTAACTTTAAATCAGTTGTTTCATAAGAAAGTCGAAGTTTTGCAAGGGCCTACACATGGTATTATCAACTCAGTTTATAAACTCAGAGAATCTTGGGAGAAACCATAGAAAACATCCAGCCTCCATTTGAACATTGCCAGAGACCTCCACAGACAGCGACATCTCTCCACCTCAAAGTGGTTGTGGCATAGCTCCCACTGCTCAAAACTGGCCTTTGTAAGCTAGAAACCAAAATTTGTATATGAAATCTCCCAATTAAAAAAAGTCACTATTTTAAAAACAACTATTAAGAAACAAGTCTACCAGTATGTACTGGATCTAGCTTATAACCTTTGTTGTAATTCCTTATCCAAATTTGAAGACATGCACATATCCTTCATTTGATTTTTTTAAATCTAAGAGCTCTGTAGTTCCTCCAATCTTTTCTTACCTATTCTCCTCCTTCTCCGGATATTTCTTGCTTCTATAAAGACCTTCTTAAAAATATAACTCTTAGAGTAGAAGACATGTGTTGGTGTATTTTTACCAGAACACGTAGAAGGGGGTGATGATGTTTTTTATTGTGACTTAGTATTGCCAGTGAAGGGTATTTTGCTGCTACAAGTGCCATATATGAGAAATTCTTCGAGCACTTTCATCACGATGTAGCAGGGTACAACTGAGCCTTCAAGTCTTCACTAAAACGTATTGGGGTTTTTGTTGTTGTTGTTTTGCTTTGGTTTGGTTATATCAAAAATTATTGTATACATTTGCTTAGTCATGGACTTCTCTAGACAAGGTCTTTAACCTAACTGAAAGTTATATTTATTTGCAAAATTTCAACTGTTTGTTTTACATCATTAGTCAGTTAAGTATCTTTCCTAAATTCAGGCCATTTCTAGTTTGAAACATGCCATCATCAAGTACTTGATGATAATGTTAGACAGACAGGTTTCTTCAAGTATAGCCCACTACAATTAGATGTGATTTTCTGATTAAAACTATTAGAGAACAGGCATGTGGTGAATTACAAACCTATCTCATATTGTCTAGCCACCATTTTTTCTCCATAGGATAAACACTTGATCAAATGTTTTGCTAACATTTAAATGTGGTTGGTCTACCGTCCTAAAATAATCCTATCAAAAGTGAAAAAAGAGTTAATTTTATAAAACCTATTAAATTTTGGCCCTTTAAGATTACCTTGCTTAAAAAAGTGAGAAAAGGACTTGCAAAAGCATTTCTTCAAATAAGATAAATGTCAATGAGCATGAGATGTTCAATACCACTAATCATTAAAGAAATGCAAATCAAAACCACAATGAGATAATACCTTACATCCATTTGAATGGCCACTATAAGTGGGGGAGGGATGAAAATAGCAAGTGTTAGTGAAGATGTAGAGAAAAATAGAACTACCATTCACCCAGCAATATTGCTTCTGGGTATGTATTCAAAAGAGCGGAATCTCAAATAGATATTTGAGAATGAACCCTGCTCATTGCAGCATTATTCACAATAGCTCAGAGGTGGAAGCAAGCCAAATGTCATCAGTACATGAATAGATAAAGAAAATATGGTCTAGCCTTGGCTGGTGTTGCTGTGTAGGTTGGGTGTCGTCCCAGTTGCCAGTTCAATTCCCAGTCAAGACACATGCTCAGAATGCAGCTCAATCCCTGGTAAGAAGCTTGCAGTAGGCTGCTGATGGATGTTTGCTCTCACGTAGATGTTTCTCCCCCTCTGTCTCCCTCTCCCTTGCTCTTTCTTTAAAAATAAAATTTTTAAAATCTTTAAAAATAAAAGAAACTGTGGATATTATTCAACTTTATAAGAGAAGAAAGTCCTGTTACATGCAACAAGATAGATAAATCTTGAGGACATCATACTGAGAAAAAAAGCCAATCATAAACAAATAACATGTGATTTTATTTATATAAAACTAGAGGCCCAGTGCACAAATGTATGCACTAGTGGGGTCCGACCAGCCCTCCCCGAGGAGAGGAGATGCGGGAGGTTGGCTGGACAGCCCCATCCCCTTTTAGGGTCGAGGGGGTAGTGAGGACCACAGTACACATCAAATAAACAGTCATTCCAGTTGTTCTGGAGTTCCGGTCACTTGGCTTTTATATATATAAATATCTAAAGTAGTCAAATTTATAAAAACAGAAAGTAGAATAGTGGTTTCCAGGGCCTGGGGGAGGGGGAAAGGGGAAATGATAAGTTGTTCCATGAGTATAGAAATTGTGTTTCCAGGATGCAAAAGTTCTGGAAATTTGTTGTACACCAATGTGAATATACTTAACACCACTGTTTACTTCAAAATAGTTAAGACGATGAGTTTTGTTATGTGCTTTTGCCATAATTTAAAGTTTTTAAATAAAAAGAAAAGATTAGCCCAACTCTTTCCTTTTATAGCAGAGAAAACTGAGGCCCTGGGAATTTTAGAAACTTCTAGTGAATCCAGGTAGACTCCAGTTGCTGAGATTTTTCTCAATGTTTACAAATGCATATTGTCCTCCTAGTTATTGTGATTCTGCAGCTGAAACCGGTTTGGCTCAGGGGATAGAGCGTCAGCCTGCAGACTGAAAGGTTCCATTCCAGTCAAGGGCATATAGCTCGGCTGCAGGCACATCCCCAGGAGGGGGTGTGCAAGAGGCAGCTGATCAATGTTTCTCTCTCATCGACATTTCTGACTTTCTATCCCTCTCTCTTCCTCTCTGTAAAATATCAATGAAATATATTTTTAAATTTTTTTTTTCTGCAGAGAAAAAATTTAATCACTGTGTATAGCCTATCAGAGTCCCATTTTAAGACTTTGTTTGAGAATGCGTAAGGCAATAGATCACCTATTTAATATTCCCATCATTAAATCGATAGTACAAATAGCTGGGCCGAGCATCCCACTGAAGGCCCAAATACCATGGTTTTCCATTTGGCTTCCAGGCACCTGCTTAAATATCAATAATGCGGGCCCCTATCTGATAACAACCAACACATTTTATAGTTTCCAACTAATAAATGGTAGCAATTTCTATTCACTTTTTATGGTTTTAATTTTTTTTCAAAACAAGATCATAATTTAACTTATTTAATTTCCTTCAAATTCTGAGTTTCTATAAGATTTCTTCCTACCTTTGCCATGCTGCAAATCTGAGCACTTTGTTGTTTCAACTCAAAAGTAATATCCCAGATGAGGTTTCATTTTATGGAAGTACTTCTTGAATGAGAAATCATGTGTACCTTGTTTTAGCCCTGGATAAGAAAGGAGTATTTTCTCTATTTTATTTAATTACTAATCAAAGTATTGAATATCATTGTAAAAATAAAAGAGGAATGTCAGATGTAAACTGTGATACCAAATTGATTTTTAAAAGGAAATTAATCATGTGATCCAGACTAAATTGTTGGTTCCAAAAATCCTGAGGATTAACTTGATATAACTAACATGTGCAGTTTGCTTTTAAGCAGTTATTTCAAAGTATTAAAAAACTTCACCATGCTATTTTTTTTTTTTGCAATGCACTGGAGGTGTCAGTTACCCTTTAATGTGCGTAGTAAGAATAATGTCCATCGTTCTAATGTGATACTTTTTTAATGTATGATCTCTGCTGCATACCAGCCCTCATTGAGAGGGAACCTTGGACTCTTAAGGAGATGATACAAAAACGATTTCATACAGCATGTTCACTTTTATTAGTAATATAATTTATAAAGCATGGAAGTATTGATGGCAGACAGGCTTGCATTCCAACCCAGACTTGACCTCTTTCTAGCTTTGTCAACTTATCTGTTCTTTCTCGGCCTCCATTTCTCTACGTGTGAAATCAAGATAACACCAAGCACTGGGTTAAAACGACGAGTACAAATGCTCGGACATTCGAAAGAGGTTGGGCAGATGTGTGTTTTCTAACTTTTCATGAGAAACATTAGTTGTTCGGAGGAATGTTTTCCTATACATTTTTTTTCTGAGCCTGACACCGACTCTCCTCCTGGCCAAATGCAGAGAGCTGTGTGGGAAAGTGAGCCTGTGGTATGGTAGACTTACAATAGGCCTGAAGCTGCTTTCTGTCACTTCCAACTCGACCACGTATTGTTCTGCTTGATTATTTCCCTTGGCAAGAAGACCTTGTGCTCGCTTGCATATCCTCCATGAACCTGAAGGAGCCAAGTTTGACTGTGTTCAAAGACTGTAGCTTCTTGAAGTTTGTTTTGTGGCAGACCTACGGGGGGATTTGCCCCAGACCTCTCGTTTACAGTCCGAGGCGCTCTGAGAATAATCTGATGCCGAATGTACAGAACAGACCCCTTTGTTTGCCAGACAGGTGAGAGCCCTGCTTCCCTTATTGCGAAAACTCTGGGCCAGAAAAAATGACGAGCGTTCCGTTAGGACTAAATTTCATTGCTTTTGTAGTCGGTACCCTCATAATGATTTCACTGAAAATCCAAGAAAAACAAGAGGGATTTCTTCCTTTGTGGTAGTGACAAATATGAAAGTGTTTTATAATGTTAATAACACTCATAGCATCCCACAACTGCGTGGCAGTTTTTTTTTTTAATTTTCTGAGGTTCTTTGGTGAACATTATCTCCCACGTGAACCAAATAAGACTGAACACGTGAGGAGATGGAGGTCAGAGAGGTTGTTTCTTGCTTAAGGTTATTTAAAATTCCTAGCCCAAAGCTTTTATCCCTGCATTCCTTCCTACTCTAAGTGTTAAGGGGCAAATATTGAAGATTGACTTGTAACAGATATAGAATAGATACTTTCAATGATACTTGTTTATATCAATGCTGTGAAGTAGGAATTAACATTGCCATTTTACAGATGGGTTTGCTCAGAGCCGCTAAGTGCCTTGCGGAGATTACGTAGATAATGACAAAGGCAGTCTTCCGTTGTTTCTGACTCTAAAACATGCAAGTCCTTTATTCTGCTACACTGTTTCTAAAGAGGATAGATGGATAGCTGGCTAGATGATCCAGATCTGTCTGTCTGTCTGTCTGGGGGACCTGTGGTAGACACTCTTCCATGGGATTGTTTTTCTATCTACCCACCCACCTACATGCAGACACACCTGTTACAAAAGAGATCAGTTCCTAATGGCTAGAATGATTAGCATAGCCTCCCAGAGATGCCTGGGTTATCTGTTTACCTGCCACAGTGTGTACAGTGGGGAGTTCTAAAGTAGCATGTCTGGCAAAGCTTCAGTGTTATCCCCCATATTTCAGGCCTCCCGTGCCCCTCCTACTTCTGTGAAACAAGAAATCCTACTATGAGAAAACAGGTGCATAACAGCAGCCATTCTCAAATTACTGACAGTGTGGTGTGGTGGCTAGAGCAGGAGCTGTGATGCAACACCACGGGGCAGGGGGTGGGGGAGGGGAGTCCCAGCTTTTGAATTACTAGCTGCATGTTCTTGGGTAAGTTACATAACCACTCTGCCCTTCAGCTTCCCGCCTGTAAGAATGGAGATACAGATGGCACCTGCCTCCTGCGATTGGTTATGAGGGTAAAATGAAGGAGTTAATGAAAAGTGCTTAGAACAGTATCTGGCCCCTGTTCATAATTGTAGCTAATATGATTTTGTGCAGCAGAAGATACTCAATAAATATTAAGACTTAATTTTAAACAGATTTTACCCCTCCCCTAACCCCTCTGAGGGTTAACCCATGGACCACAGTCCCATCACCCAGATTTGGGTACCCATTCTTAACTTCTTGAGTCTGTTTATGTGGAGAGAAAACGATGTGATTAATTAGTGCTCTATCTCATTGAACCACGGGCTCCCAAAGAAGGTACGTGCAAGTATATTCCCATTTTTATGTACGAGGAAAGCTCACTATTTACAGGGACTTTGGGGGGGGGGGTCTCTTCACCACTGTATTCATACATTGTATTTATCTTTTCTCTGTTTTCCTTACTAGCCCCATGAGTTCCTGGAGGGCAAAGGACATGTCGAATTTTATATTCCCAGGCCCTAGAAGAGTGCTTGTCAGTAGTTGCTTTGGTTTACTGACATACTGAACAAGTAGGAGGATGAGTGAATGGTTGCTTGGTTAATTCTTTTGTTAAGTAAATAGTCATCTCTGAATTTTGTGTCCATCTTTTTTGTCACACTTTGGATTTTCTTAAAGCAAGATAGTTGATGAGGTTATTGGTGATCAGGGCATGTATTATGCAACCCCTATAAAAGCTGTTCCATAATTCTTGTTTGTTTTATCAGTCAAATAATTAGTTAATGATAATATATACCCAAAGTGCTTAGTTGTTGTGTTGTTCTTGTTGTTTTTAAAGTACTTAGTTTTAAGGGCCAGGCTCAACCTGATAAAAAGAAATGTATGCCTCAGGTCCTTCTCTTTGTATTACATTCTTTTCCAAGCAACAGTAGGTACAGAGGGTGTATAAGATTTCAGAAATACACTTCAAAGTGTTAGCACTCATAATTATTGAGTTCATATGAAACCATTTAGGAAGAATTCTTGGTTATCAAGTTCTACAAATGGTGCCGCACGGGAGGGAATTATAGACACCATCCAAAATATATAACTTGGTGCAAGAGGACAAGAAAAGCCCAGAGGGGTGAGTGATTTATTCAAGGTCACACAGCTCATCAGAGACTGAGCTGGCCCTGTCTTTGGGTCCCCATATTCTCAGGCCACTGGGTTTGTGGACACTGGGCCAGGATTCTTTAGTGATGTTGACTCTGGAAGATGCGGGACTAGCCCTGTGTGTCTACACAAGCCCAGACAATGGCATGCTTTCTGGAACAGTAGGTCGCGGTGTTTGATCCGGGCTAGCGCCCGATGGGAGAAGAGCCCTGTGGCCCACATTAATGCTCATGTCTGTATTCAGTCCATTCACCTGGCGTTTACCTTTCAAGGTGTGAGAGAAAAGCAGGCCTGCGGCTAAGGAGAGAAGGACCCACACACATGCGAAGTCTTTATCATTTCCCTCTGCAATTTTTAAACGTTTGAACTTTAAACTTTTAAACTTCAATAAATTATGTTGAAGGTTTGATGGAAACGAATTGTAATAAGCAAACGGTTCTTTTTTTTTTTTTTTCTTTCGCACAGTGGACTTGTGTGTATAAAAGAATAGGAGGTCCCTTTAAACTATGCAAGGGAATAGTATACATGGTATTGGAACTTGTATAACTTTGGTTCTTCTCTGACATTTTTGTTTCTGCACTCAGATTTGAAGGATTCCAAGGAAAAGAATAAGATGGAGATCCTGTACATTCTGGTGCCGAGCGTGGCGATTCCCCTGGCCATCGCTTTGCTCTTCTTCTTCATCTGCGTCTGCCGCAACAACCAGAAGTCCTCCTCGCCGCCTGTGCAGAGGCAGCCCAAGCACGTCCGAGGTCAGAATGTGGAGATGTCAATGCTGAACGCATATAAGCCCAAGGTAAAACGAGCAGAGCGCGGCAGCCGTCGACGGTGTCAGTTTTGGGTTAAAGCAAACTTGTGACCCTCTCCAGTTTAGAAGTCAAATGACACTGACTCAGGTTTACAAGTGCTGTGATTCGTGTGCAGGGAACCCCCTTGCCTCTCTGACTCCATCCCAGGCAGCTTGAGTATACTTTCCTCAGCGTGTCTACTTCAGGCTGGGCCACATCGCTGCCTCCCCGCCAAGTATGGCTGAGAAGGAATCCTTAGGAGAACATCTCTCCCAGCCCCTCAGGACTTGGCCGTTTTAAAAATCTCCAAGAAGGAAACTCCATAGTCTTCCAATCAAACTGAAAGAGATGAAGAAAAGTAGAGAGGTGAAGAGAGTGGGGTGGGTGGGGGGAGGCAGAAAGAGAGAGAGCCAACATTATTTATTAATTTTGCTGTCAACCCTTTTTATTGTACAACAATGTACACATACCTACCACCACTATACTCCTACACTTAAAAATATCAAAATTTGCCCTAGCTGGTTCTCAGTGACTAGAATGTTGACCCATGGACTGAAGGGTCATGGGTTCAATTCCAGTCAAGGGCATGTACCTTACTTGCAGGCTCTATACCTAACCCCAGGTCATCGATGGGAGGAAACCAATTGTTGTTTTCTCTGTGTGTCTTTCCCCCTCCTTTCCACCCTCTCTACAAATCAATGGGAAAATATCCTCAGGTGAGGATCAACAACAACAAAAAATTTTTAATAACAAATTGTATGTCTCACAACAACAAAAGATATCTTTTTTATGCCTCACCTTAATTACATCCCTTTCTCTTTGGTTTAGGTGTATTTTAAGAGAAATGTTATCTTTCCTAAAATCTTCAAATGTTGTTTTAGCTTGCCTTAGCCTTCTGTCCACTTCCTTTCAGCTGTTCCTCCACATCTTTCAACACTTGGGTTGCTCGAGGTCCTGGCATGGAACCCAGGGTCATTGGCCCTTGCCTTTAAGGAGCACATGCTCCATGTCTTGGAGCTGAAATACAACAGAGGCTTTCTCTCCAGAAAGCCTTTCTGTTTTTGGACTCTCATAAACAGAAGCCTACGTCACTTTTAACAAAGCTTTAGGGAAAATGTCTTCACACTTCACACTCACTTAACTAACCCTTTTACACAATAAGTGGAGTAGCATAATTGTGACTGACACACAGCCCTCCTTTGATTTGATTTTGCTTTGCAATTGAATTTTTTAACTTAAAATGTCTTAACATACTTTGTACTCTATAGTCATATGTGTTGATAAAGTTTTGAGGTTTCTTTAATGCTAAAAATTCATTTTAAGTGTTCTTTCCCAAACAAAACCACTGTTCTCTTAAGTGTGAATTTTTACCAGAGCGGGGGGGAAAAAACACAAAAAATCCAGACCCTGAAACCAGAGTTCACTAAGTGGCGTGAGGGACAGATGTGGTGGAGGTTCATCTCCTTTGATATCCTACCTGCTTGCTAGCCAACTTACATACATCATCTATAATAATGAAAGCGCAATATGCAAATCGACTGAACAGCAGTTTCAGATGTCCTTCCGGACGACCTTCTGGATGAAGCTGGGGCTGCAGACACCGGATCGAGGCACCTGCTGCAGCTGCAAGGGAGGGATTGAGGCAGCTGCAGGGGGTGTGAAGGCCTACTCTTGAACGAATTTCATGCATCGGGCCTCTAGTACATGTTATGAAACCTTCTACTTAATCTTTGTGCAGGTAGTAGAAGAAAATACAGGGGATAATATTGTTATACATTCATGAAGTATTACCAAGTTGACCTCTTGTATATACCATGACTTTAAACTTCTAGGGCAATAGTCTTAGTTCTATGGAACCTTTCCTTGTCATGTCTGTTATTAAATGTTAAGGACCCTTTAGAGATACCGGGACTTGGAGTGGGAGAGATACCCAGTCTGGTTACAGCATTCACTGTGCAGCCACTGCCCCGGAGACATCGGCTCCTCGTTGCCGTGTCAGGAGCCAGGGGAAAGGTCATTTCCATTTGGGAGAATTATCCATTTTGTCAGTCAGCCTCCATCTGCAACTCAATTTCATTTTTAGTGAGTGTTGTTTTTGCAACACGTGATCTCCAAAAGGCACAATGTTTTGGCTTTATCAGTCTTTCACATAAATGTGTCAGAGAGCTTTGTGGCATAGAGAAAGTTACTATTTGTTGATTGATAGAATTGTCCAGAACTCTAACAGGAGCTTTTACCCTTGTTATCTCACATCTGTTATAGAAGAATAGAGGCCCAATGCACAAAAATTTGTGCAAGAGTAGGTCTTCGTTTCCCCGCTGCTGGCACCAGCTTTTCTCTGGCACCCAGAACCTAGGCTGGCTTTCCTCCAGCCCTGGCTTCATCAGGAAAGACATCCAGAATGACTTCCAGAAGATATCCAATGTAATTAGCTTATTACCCTTTTATTATTATAGATTAGAGTCCTGGTACATGAAATTGGTGCATGGGAAGTGGGGGTGGGACTTGGGGGGAGGTCCCTCAGCCCAGCCTGCACCCTCTTGCAATCCAGGTCCTCTTGGGGGATGTCTGACTGCTGATTTAGGATGTCTGAGATGCAGGACTGGACCAACTAGCAGTCAGACATTCCTCTCGAAATCCAGGACCGCTGACTCCTAACCATTCAACTGCCTGCCTGCCTGATCACCCCTAACCACTCAACTGCCTGTCTAATCGCCCCTAACTGCTTCTACCTTGGTCTCTGCCACCACAGCTTTGTCTGAAAGGGTGTCTGGAATGAAGTCTGAAAGGTCGTTCAGCTGTCCAGTTTAATTAGCATATTAGTCTTCTATTATTATAGATAGGTGTTATCACTCTTGTACAATAAGAGTAACCAAGACTCAAACTGATTAACTTGCCCAAGGTCAAATAGCTCATAATGAAAATAAACAAAATATGAATATGAGACTTGTCAACTCCAGGCAGAGCCCTTCCACTTGCCTGGCCCCATGAAAATGTTTTTGCAGAACAAATGATACTGAGAAGAGGGAGTAGGAGGCCAGGCAAACAACTAAATAGGATTCCATTTGGTCAGTTCTGGCTGAACACTAACCACAGGCATCACCCCAGTTATGACAAATCCTTTAGAGGCCTGAATAACAGTTGTAAGCCTCAATGGTAGAGTCTGTCATGTGGAATTTGGCCAGAGCAAAAATAGTCCCTTATCCTCCATGGTCATAGAGACAAATATAAAATATCCTGGGATAAATTTTCCCAAAGACTTGGCGACATGAGTATTGTTTTCATCATTTTGGGACCATTTTTAAATTGTTCCTTGCAAAATCTCCCAGTGTCAAGATGTTTTCCAACACAAGGCTTCCAATGTAGCCATAAACATCTCACAGGCAATTCTGAATCTGACTGGAAGCAGCAACGACTCAAGCAGATTTGACTGGGCTGGGGCAGGGGTGTGGGGGAGAGGGGGTGCGGAGGGAAGAAGAGACAAATGCAAACTTTTTTTTTCTTACTCTCCTAAGAGATTTGGCTCCAATCAGATTTGAGTTGTGCAGTTGTTTGTTTGGGTTCTTATTGAGTGCCTTTCCTGGAAAAAGCACAAAGGGCTTTGTAGACCTTAAAGAAAATTCCTAAGTGTAAACAGCCAATCTCTGAAGCTGCTTTCAAAGGTCACCGACACATAAATATTCCATGTACCTATAAAATCTAAAAGAAAGGGACACGCATAAAAATGGAGGAGGAGAAAAAGTCCTGAAAACAAACACCTTCCAGAGTAAAATCAAAAGGATATTTGCCGGCTGGGATGAAAAAGGAAGGAAGGATGCAAGCGGGGCTTTTTCTTATTTCTCCTTCTTATTCATCTACATGAATATGCCCTTCAGGGTTCAAACTATCTGTTTCCATCTTTCTGCACTTGCTGAGCTGCTACTATCCGCCTGAGTGTTTGGATTAGGAGAGGCTCCTCTGAGAGATGAGAAATCCGTGCCCTCAGGGGGGACACTAGGCCTCTGCAGACAGACTGGCTGACAGGACCTGGCATGAGTCCCCAGAGAGGTGGATGGTTAAAACTTTTGATGAGGCCGAGTTTCCTCCGGATCTGTGGGGAAAGGAAGCCAGCGGCCTGACCAGAGAGGCATCTTCACTCTGAACCTTGGACCACTGGGAAATAAAGAGGCTCTCCCTGGCTTGACCTCCAGCTGCTCTGCAGCCTTGAGAAGCCTCGCTGAGTGTCTGTGGGCTCTGCTGCTCAGAGAAGTGGCAGGCTGTGTTCATGTAATTGTAAAGGACTGTTTATTTTTATTTTCTCTTGTTCAGCTAGATATTTCAAGCCATTGGGTGGGATTAGATAACCGCTTACCTTTCCCAACAACTTTAAAACCCCCTGATGAGTACTGCAGCAGTGCATGAACTAAGGAGGCATTACGATTTTACAATCTGACTGGGTGCTTTTTTTAAATTTATTTAAAAAGAGAGAGAGATAGAAATATCAATGATGAGAGAGAATCCATTGATCACTGCCTCCAGCATGCTCCACACTGGAGATCGAGCCTGCAACCTGGACATGTGCCCTAGATAGACACTCAACCCCTGAGCCTGCCAGGCTGACTAAGCGCTCTTTAAATGAATGATGGAAAGTGAGCCATCCCTGAGAGGCCTGTAAGCCCCAACTTCCCTTCTCCCTAATTCCTTTCTCTTTCTGGACTCTACCAACTGTCACATGACTGAAAAACAGAGCAGTGGCTAATAGTGCTTTTAAGGGAGAAAAGCTGTGGAACACACTCCCCTGAAAATCAGGAAGGGACAGAGCCTCCCCCTCAAGCTGAGGGTGAACCCTGTTCTGTCCCTCCCTTTGTGATCACCAACCTAGGATTTAGGCTCACAGAGAGGTGAAGGAATGGAGGAGTTTGAGAATGAGGGGCAAAGAAGCGTGGGGTTGGGGGAGGGCTACAGCCAAAGCCTGAGCTGGCCTGTGGGTCAAACTCCTGCAGTTCCTGGCTGATGTGAGGAACACTGGGGAGAAAGCTGGGTTTGCCGAGCTTTCTGAAGCTGGTAGCTATATTTTATTTCTCAGCTAAACCTCATCCCTAGCCAGCGTCTCTGTTTCTTCACTTCCAAAGACAATTAATCTCTCCTCCTTTCCAGCCAAGGTAGTTGCTGAATGTACTGACTCATGATTATATTCCCCAGGCCTGTCCATTTTGCCAGCAAGATGCTTCCTTCTACCTCAAAAGCCTATAGTGTTCTGCTACCCCTTGGGAACTCCTGGCCTTACCCAGTGTCACCGCACGTGGCACTGAAATGTCCTCAGCAACTTCTCCACTTACTCCCTTAAAGCCATTGTCTCCCAGGCCTTTGAGCTCATCATTCTTTTGACAAGGGACCTCCCTGGAATCTCCAGTGATATAATTTCATCCAATGGCCTTTTCCAGGCTTCATCCTCTTTCATTTCTCTGGAGCATTTGATACTCCTAAGCACCATGTTGAAGTACTTTTTCTCTTGGCTCTCCCTTATCTCCTCCTGTTTCCTTCCCTGGTTCTTCCCATAATTCCCTAAATGGGAGCATCCTCTAATGTTTGTCAGTCCTCTTTTTCATTCTCTCTCTCTCTCTCTCTCAGTAATTTCATCTCTGGCATCACTGGAGCTCCCACTCAATGTAATGATTTGGGAAGGACCAATCTCAAATTATAAAATTCTTTCTCCCAACACCCAAGAGTCCAGGCTCTCTGGCCCTAACTTACCTTTGCAGCCACATGTTTTTCTTAGTCTCTTTCTGGAAGGTAGCATGACATACTTCAAAAAGCAAGCATGTAGAGGCAGAGAGATATGATCACAAATATTGGCTCCGTCGTTTGCTGTTCGTGAGATCTTAAGCAAGTACGTTGAACCTTTTTGTTCTCACTTGTAAAGCAAGGATAAAAATAGTACTTAAAAGAGATATTTTAAATGTTTTTATTGAAATATAATTGACATACAATATTATGTTAGTTTCAGGTGTAAACAGCATGATTTAGTATTTGTTCATATTGTCAAATGGTCACCCCAAGTCTAATGAGCATTCCTCACCATACATAGTAACAAAAGTTTACTTTCTTGTGATGAGAACTTGTAAGATTTACTCTCTTAGCCACTTTCAAATATACAATAAGGTATTATTAATGATAGTCTCCATGCTGTACATTACCACCCCTAGGCTTATTTATTTTATAACTAGAGGCCCGGTGCACAAATTCGTGCATGGGGGTGGGGGATGTCCCTTAGCCCAGCCTGCAACCTCTTCAATCTGGGACCCCTCGAGGGATGTCTGACTGCCCGTTTAGGCCCGATCCCTGGCCTAAACGGGCAGTCAGACATTCTTCTCACAATCCAGGACTGCTGGCTCCAAACTGCTCACCTACCTGCCTCCCTGATTGCCCCTTAACCACTCCTGCCTGCCAGCCTGATCATCTGCTAACCACTACCCTGCCAGTCTAATTGATGTCTAACAGCTCCCCTGTCAACCTGTTTGCCCCCTACTTCCCTTCTCTGCTGGCCTGGTCACCCCTAACTGCCCTCCCCTGCAGGCTTGATCGCCCCCAACTGCCCTCCCCTGCTGGCCTGATCGCCCACAACTGCCCTTCCTTGCAGGCCTGGAACTTCCCAAAGGCCCTCCCCTGCTGGTCATCTTGTGGTGGCCACCTTGTGTCCACATGGGGGCAGGATCTTTGACCACATGGGAGCAGCCCTCTTGTATGTTGGACTGATGGTCAATCTGCAAATTAGTCTTTTATTAGATAGGATTGGAAGTGCGTACCTTTTGACTCCCTTCACTCATTTTACCCACTCTCCACCCCACCCCCCTCTGGCAACCACCAATCTGCTCTAAAAGAGATGTTTTCGGCACTTCAAGGGAGTGTGTCTGGGACCTCACAAGTACTCAACAGCTAGAAGTTACTTTTACTTTTGTTAATGCAATAATACAAACAACCACAAGCTTTTAAATCAACTACCAAGTACTGTGTGCAGGGTCACGTGGGTCGAGGGGGAAGCTGTAGGTGCCGCAGTCCACAGTATCCACAGGGGTGAAGACAGGGTGTTCCTCGTGCCCATTCAGTTAGCATCAATCCACTCTCCCACACCCATTCACACCCTGGATAAAACCCATCAGGGTGGCGATGGTCTGTAATGAGGGCTGGGAGAGTGAGTATTACACATAGCTATATTATGAAGGGTCTTATGAATAAGCTGAAGAACTTCATATCCACTATCTCAACAGAATCTTTATAAAAACCCTAGGAAGTAGGTACTGATTTCAGCCTGAGTTGTGGAGTGAGGAAACCAAGGCTTGAGACTTAAGAGTTTGCCCAAAGTCACATAGCTAGTAAGTGATAGAGCCAAGACTCGAACCCAGGCTGGCCCAAGTCCAGAGCTCCACATGGTCAAGCCTTCTTGACCATTTCATCTGATTTCTTTAACTTGGGGACTGACTGAGACACGGGGGCCCACGGCAGGCCCGTGGTGGCTGCAGCTGACATTAAAATTACTGGCATCTATCCTGCCTTTTTTTTAGGAAAACAGAATCTCTCCAGTTGACATTACAAAGTAACTCCACCACAGAACCAGCCCTGGTCACCACCAGACATTCAAACCAACTATTAGAAAGCTACGTTATAGAGAAGAGAACTGTTTCTGATGTTAAATCACTTCCAGAAAAGTGCCGCTGAACTCTGAGTAAATGTGGCAAGCGATTGGTTGAAACTCCCTCTAGAATCTGCTTGCATAAGCCAAGAGGCACTTAGTTCGACTGCAGTCTTTGAAAATGTCCATAACCTCCTAAAATAAAATGGTTGTGGCCTTTAAGCTTGTAAAATGTAATCATTTCCATTTACGAGTGGAGTCAATTGTTTCACAATTCGAACACTGTTTACCTAAGAACCAGTAAAATGCACAAGAAAGGAAATCGGCTTTGGAGTAAAACAGATTCCTGTCAACAGCCAAATCCAGATAATAAGAGAGAGAGAGAGAGAGAGAGAGAGAGAGAGAGAGAGAGAGAGAGAGAGAGAAAGAAGAAGAAGAAGAAGAAGAAAGAAGAAGAAGAAGAAGAAGAAGAAGAAGAAGAAGAAGAAGAAGAAGAAGAAGAAGAAGAAGAAGAAGAAGAAGAAGAAGAAGAAGAAGAAGAACAAGGAGGAGGAGGAGGAGGAGGAGGAGGAGGAGGAGGAGGAATCTCAATTTCATATACTTTCTAGGGTTCTTGTGCCCAATTCAGGCAAAGGCTGCTGTTGAAAAGTTCAGCTCACTTATCCCAGCCAACCTGTAGAGACAACAGAGGATCTAGTGTAAGGTCTAGATCATCAAGGACCGAGAGCAATTGCTCATAGACGTTCCTCTTCTATACCAGCGGACGTCATGCTTTTTAAATTATGGACGCCTTTGAGGATTGAATGAAAATTTCCACTTGTCCCCAGAAAAATATTCCAGCTTTGGAGTTAGACATGCCTGGAGTTGAGTATCTTTTTTAAAATATATTTTTATTGATTTCAGAGAGGAAGGGAGAGGGAGAGAGACATAGAGATATCAATGATGAGAGAGAATCGTTGAATCGCTGCCTCCTGCACGCCCCCTTCTGGAGATAGAGCCTGAAGCCTGACCAAAATTTAATCATGACCTCCTGGTTCATCGTTCGACATGCAACCACTGAGCCATACTTGATGTGCAGGAATTGAGTCTGGACATCACCACTTAAAAACGGAGCTATTTTAAAATATATTTATTGATTTTTTTACAGAGAAGAAGGGCGAGGGATAGAGACTTAGGAAAATCAACCCCCCACTGGGGATGTGGCTGCAACTAAGGTACATGCCCTTGACCAGAATCAAACCTGGGACCTTTCAGCCCACAGGCTGACACTCTCTATCCACTTAGCCAAACCGGTAAGGACAGCAGTGGAACTATTTTAGGCAAGCTACTTAACCAAGGAATGCCTTGATTTATTTTTTTACCCATAAAATGGAAAAATCATAGTGTAAATGTCACAGGGTTATGATCCTCAGCACAATGCATTAAATGAATTGATGCATTAAGCACCTGGAGAGCAGACAAGAGACTGTAGTGTAGTCATTCAGAAGAGACTCTGGAATTCAAATTTACAACCTAGTAACTGAGATCACTTAACTGCTCTGATCCTCAGGTTCTCCATCTGTAAAATAGGGGTTATAGTCACAGTGACCAGTTTCATAGGGTTGTTATAAGGATGAAATGAGTTACTATGCATAAAGTACTCGTAGCATAGCACATAAACACTCCCCCCAGAAATCATAGCTATTATTATGATCCCAGTGTCTTGCACATGGCTAGTATTCAATACATGCTTCCTAGTATTCACCTTGGATGGCAAGCATCTAGGATAGGAGCTGCATCCTCTCTGCGTAGTTCTTGTATGGCTAATACACTATTCTGTATGGATACTCTTTTGGTATATAGTATTTACAATATCAGCTGACTGGTGCAAACAGCTATTAAAATATATCCCACATAATTGGCTGCACACAAGAAGAAAATAAACTGATGCCATGGCCCAAGCTATAGAGTGACTTATATTTCAATGACTCGTGCTAAGACAGTAGCCATGCAGAATATCAACCCAGTAAATACTAGTCAGTGGGCCCTACATTTTACTTTAGCTGGCATTTCCAAAGCATCTTCTGAAGCACAGTATTATGTTCTCTGTGTTGTGTACGTCAGAGCTGCTCAGCCAAGTTCTTCAGACACGCTGCGGTCATTCCTTGGGCAAGGAGCAGGCCCCCACATCACAAAGCCATTGTCTGATCCACAGACAGGCTCAGTCATATACACCAGTGATTCTCCAAGTGAAGCCTCCATGTGGGGTCACCCTCATCCCTGGGAACCTGTCAGAAATGCAGACTCTCTG
Organism: Antrozous pallidus; assembly: GCA_027563665.1. Lineage (NCBI taxonomy): Eukaryota > Metazoa > Chordata > Mammalia > Chiroptera > Vespertilionidae > Antrozous > Antrozous pallidus. The sequence goes on along the minus strand of CM050508.1, from coordinate 165,901,409 downwards.
ACCTACACAAGCAGACACTCTGGGAGTGGAGCCTAGCACTGTGTTTTAACAACCCCTCCCCCCAACCACCACCAAGGGGCTTCCAATACCTGCCTGATGTAGAGGATGCCGATCAGTATTTGAGATTTACAGAGCAAGTCAAGTACCGATCTCAGAGGAAACTATGCTTCAAAGAGAAAAAGGACCCAGGAGTGTCCTCCTGGTTCCCAAAGTACCCCTCTGATTTCAGGAGGGCCCAGATCTGCTTCATTGTTCCTCTGAGGGGTCTGAGGACCCCTGCTACAGGTGGAATCTGCTCTCCTACAGACACTTGTGTCCAGCTAGTATCAGCAAATGTAGAGCAAGAAAGATTTGTAAAAGGCAGCAGTCTTGGGGCATCTGGGAATTGAAACTGAACCAGCACAGGACCTGTAGGTGTGGTGGACTGCATGAGTATGAACTTTAGTTCTTTTTCTCCCCTTGCCATTGGAGCCACCTTCCTGTCCCGGAGAATGCAGCCCTGCTTTTCCTCTTTGTGTCTGCTTCAAGTTTAACTCAAACGTAGAGCATTCATACCCTGTTCAGGTTAGAGGCCAAAAGTCACAGAGGGGACCCCTGCTGCCCACAAATGTAGGTGGCTCTCACACAATCCTCACCTCGTTTCCTGTGATAATCACTTACATGGGGTAAGCAGGAAATGGAAGGTTAGCAGTAAGCTCTGTCACCCAGAGGAGTAATTTCAAAGGCATTAGCACCTAAGGTGTAACTTCCCTGAAGGTGGAAAGAGAGAAAATCGCTGTGTCTGTCCTCCTCATCCACCTGCCGCCTATATAATTGGAATTTTTTAAAACCCTACCCCATGATCCATTGCTTTCCTATCTCAGGTTCCTGTATCTAGAAGGTTCGAATGCCCCCACTTTGTATTCAGCACTCAGGTGAAAGAAACCATCAACATTAGCTATTGAGACAGTCCTGTCATACTCACATCTCACTCGTATCTAAGTGACTCCGCCTCTCCAGTGTTCTCCCCACAGTTGCCCTTTAGAAATGTCTAAGGGAAGAGACAATCAGATTGGAGAATAATGTATCAACTTCTACATCAACTTTGATTTTTCTCTCCCCCACCCCAAATTATATAATTTTTTAAAAAGCACACTGGGGCAGATGTGTGTTTACTTTTGAGAAGTAAAAATGTTAACGTTTAAACTGAAAGCCTGTTTCAGTTTTAAGGTACTTAATTGCCTTACAGCGTATAATAAACGGAGCCCATCTTGTCATTCAACTAATGGAGGGAGTGATAAAGAGATAGGAGCCTGGGACCCTATTCATTCCAGTTTCCCTTTGTACTGGGTTTACTTTGGCACCGTGCCTCGTGTGTATTTTACACTTCTTTACATTTTGTACATCCCTGTATGACAAATACTTGTCAAACAGAAACTAAACAGATTTATAACCCCTTAACTTGAAATGAGCCAAAATTGAACTGCCAAAACTTTATGACTTCATTTTCTTTCATAGTTTTCCACTACATTGGTTCAAACAGACAAACCCCACTGGAGGTCAAGCAGAGGTCATTTCACTTTCATTACTAAAATATAATTTACAATATGCCAGACCTAAACAAGTTCAGCCTGAGGGGTTTGTATAATGTAAGCCATCTGTTCCCCCAACAATACAGCTAATTTCCTGCCGTTACCGAACATCTACTGGCTGCTTCTTTAAGAGCTTTTATGATTTTTTAACTAGTTCAGGATTTATGTGAAATTTGAAAATGAGTCTATAGTTAAGACTCATTTGTACCAAGTAACCTGAGCATTTAAAAAATGCAAATCACTGTGTAAAATTGTTCCCCTGAAACCCAGCTCCGCGCCGGCTTTTTCTGGGCACGTCCATGGCGGCTGCAGCACAGGTGTTTGCAGGAAAGATTTTGTGAAATCTGCCATGTTCGTTGCTTTCTGCACTTCTTTCCAAAGCACACCCCCAAATGTGGCTCTGACTGGCTCCGGCGAACCCCTCCCCCTTCCCGTTAGAAGCTGGAGCGGAGCTGACACCCTGTGCTCAGTGATCCACCAGCTACTGGTAAGAGATGGCAAGACATACTTTGGGTTGAAATGGACTCTTGGGTGTGTCTAAACAGGGAGGCGGAACCATTCTAACTCCACTGAGTGGCCACACATGAAGGCTGGCCTCACAGCCCCGCAAGGTGTCAGCCCCCAGGCGGAGTTTTCAGAGACATGCCAAGGCCCGTGGGGATTCCTAGCCAGCAGGCATCTCTGGTTTTAGACAGAATGGCGGGGCCCAAAGCAGAAGGCCTTGCACACAGCAGTGCAGCTCTTTTGGGTCCTGCAAAGTATTGATACTCGTGAAAGCGTCTTTCTTCACCTGTAAATGGCTCATTTGGCCACCTGGGAGTAGGGGACTGTGGACAGGCTTCTTCCTCATAAAGCCCCAGGGGCCACGTGTCCGGCCCCTCTTCTCTTCCAGGCCCCAGAAGTTTGGCTTGCTCGCTTCCTTTCCCCGTCTGCCACCATCCATCCGCTCTGCCACATGGGCTCTTGTCCCTCCATCTTCATTACCCGTCTTCAGGCTCCAAATACAGTCTCTGTTGTTTTTTGTAAAAACCTTTTTTTTTTCTTTAAGAACACTAACAACTTCTGGACAACAAAGAAATATTAACAAGAGGGAAACTTATCATATATCGTTTTAATAGAAGGCATTATAGAAGGCCATCTAGAAATCGTTTGTATTTACTCCACTTCTTAGAAGACTTCCCTAATAAGAAAAGTCAGATAGATTTAAAGAGTACTTAATAGGTGAAATTGCTTTCATACATTGTTGCATCTAATCCCCACTGTAACCATGGAAGCTAGATGTTATATCATTTAATAGCTATGAAATAGAGGTTCAGAAAAGTTAAGAAACTCAGCCATGCCAGCCAGCTAACAGGGTTGTTGTATTAAATTGAGTTAATATTTGTTCAGTGCTTAGAATAGTGTCTGGCACATAGTACATGCTGTGTAAGTATTACCTATTAATAGAAAGCAACAAGTCCAAGATGCAAATTCCAATTTGTATAAGTCCCAAGTCACATGGGTTGGATTACACCACACTGCCTATGGGTTAATTTCAGCAGGGGCAGGAGGAGGGAAGAGTTCTAATTCCTGGTTAGATCAGTCTGCTATTCCTTGGATTTAGTTCCTAATTCCCATTTCCCCTCAGAAGTGTATTATTCAGTCCCTTGTTCTTCTCTGTCACCAAAAGCCAGAGGATCCTGTTTAGATTAAAAAAAAAAAAAAAAAGTAACACCTTCTATGCCATTTAAGGGACCTTCCCATAAATTGGATTCAGTTACATCATCAGGAAATGTTCTGAAGGAAATCTCAATCTTAATGTCCTGCAGGAAAAAAATCACTTTGGCTTAGTCTTGTCACAAAAGCAAAATCATGTGAGTGCAGCAAGAGAAAAAAGTACGGTTGGTTCAGTTGGTTCCTTTCTGCTTCCCCCAAATGCTGTTCTCCCCAAGGAACTACATAGCACCCACAAGAATCCAGCCCCTATAAGCAAAATGGAAAATAGTGGATGAGCCTGGGATTGCAGAAGAAATTATCTGATTCAATCTGATGGAAAGATTGGTCATATGTTTTTTTAATTACATACTTTTTGAACTGGTGACATATTTGCCTGGTTCAAATTTTTAAAATAAAAAGGCACGAAGTAAAAAAATCTTCCACCTCTGTCCCTTCCTTTTAGTTCTCACTTTTGTGTCCTCCTAGGAGCCACTGTTGTTTCCTGAGCATCATTTCTTTATGCAAAGAAACATGAATATATTCTTTGTATTCTCCTCTTTCACACAAAGGCAGAATACAGTATTACTATTTTTACTTTAAAATATGTTTTGTTTTATTTCAGAAAGAGGAAAGGAGGGGGAGATAGAGGAACATCGATTGGCTGCCTCCTGCGTGCTCCCTCCTGGAGATCGAGACAGCAACCCAGGCATCTGCCTTGACCGGGAATCCGGTTAGCAACCTCTTGTTGCAAGTGACAGCACTCAGCCCACTGAGCCACATGAGCTGGGCTTTGCTTTTTATTTTTAACTTAGCAATAGGATTTTGGAAATCTCTCCACATCAGTACATAGAAAGAGTCCTAATTTGTTCTATATGTATTTTGTTTACTGGCACCACGGTAATTAATCGGATTTCTCCTCTAGGTAAACATTGAAGTTGTTTCTAACCTTTTGCCATTACAAACAATACTATAATGAACAAATAGATCAGTAAGCTTTAACTTACTGAATATCTAAGCAATGCATTACTATTAGTTTCAGCAGAAGTAACTTTCCTATTAGACATTTTTAAATACAAACCCCATAAACTCTGCTTGAACAAATAAATGAGACCTCTTTATAATAATACTAGAGGCCCGATGCACAAAATTTATGCAAGAGTAGGCCTCCCTTCCCCCGGCTGCCAGCACTGGATTCCCTCTGGCCCCCGGGGACCTGGGTTTCCCTCGCAGCTCTGGCTTCATCTGGAAGGTCATCCGAAAGGATATCGGGCAGGATAGCCAGTCTAATTAGCATATTACACTTTTATTATTACAGATTTTCAGAGAAGAATTAATGTTTCGAAACCCTCAATTCCATTTTGTCCTTCTAACTGGGTGTTTTGCTGGAAGTATATTTACACTTATAATTAGGTTAGAGGGCATTTTTGCCCTGGAAAATGTCAGCCGAGAACAGAGCCGATCATGAATTCTAAATTACTAGAATTTGGATTAGAGAAGGTTTTTTTTAAATTTATTTTTCCAAACTGTTGTTTTAAACTCCGTGTGGAGAGCTCTGCAGTCCAGATGGATTTGCAGCATTGTCAGCTTCAATTGGGATCCTCAGAGCAGCATTCTTTTCCCCAAAAATAAAGATTTAAGGTACAGGGGTTATTTCAAAAATCCGTTTATGTACAAATGCATTGCTTTTATGACTTCTTCCCTAACAAATTAGAATAAATGTCAGGCTAGATTTGAGGTGAATTTTTAAAAATAGGAAAAACACAGGACCCAGTAGACATTTACTGCCAAGATCAAATGTCACCATTTAATACTTATTTTTATTGTGAGGCACATGCTTTCCCCCATCTGTGTTAAGGGCAGTCAGTCAACAGCCCACTTGCAAAGCCATCGGAATATCAATTGGTATGAAGGGAAATGCCAGACATTGAAATCTGATTAAAACAAAACATACAGCAAGGTAATAATAGTCAAAGTTAACTAGCATTTACCATGTGTCAGACAGCATGCTGAGTACTTTATAAATGTTAATGTATTAAAAGTTCGCAGGAATCCTACATGATAAAGAAATTGCATCAAGTATTATCATCTCATTTTACAGACAAAAGAATTGAGGCATGAGGTGGTTCAGTATTATACCCAGGGTCACACAGCTGGTAAGTGGAGAATACAGGATTCAAATCTGATTGGCTGGCTGTAGAGGTCACACATGTAACCAGCCATCACCCTGCCTCTTGCATGTAGTAGCATTCAGACCCTAGGGCCAAAGGACTCCAGAGACCAAGCGGTCAAGGAGCACTTCAGAGGAGGCAAGGCTTCAATAAGCAGAGGGGTGCACATTCCAAGCCTCCCCACCTCTACTGTGAGCACCGCCGGACAGTCTTTCATTTGGTTTCTCTTGCTTTTCGCACATTAAACATCCTAAGAATAGGGGAGCATTGCAGGAATAAAGGTACTAGGCAATACTGTGCATGGTAGTTTAGGGTGGACAGCAAGGAGACCTATTTAACTACAGTGATGCTGTCCCAGAGAGGAGAAGGAAGGGTAGGCAGGTGAGGGCCAAATCACAGACACTCCAAGTGCCGGGCTAAGAATGAAGGCCATATTGTCTGCAGCAGTCCTTCTTGCGCTCTGATGTTCACTGAAATATTTGGGGCCTGGAAAAGCACATTCTCATTCAGTAGGTCAGAGGTTGGCCCAGGAGTCCTCCTTTGTAGGAAGCTTCCAGTGATGTTGATGTCGCTGTCCCAAGACCACAGTTGGAGTAACAAGATGCTAGGCAGCAGCAGGGAACCATTGTTGGAGCAAGGGGTATAGAAGGGTGAGTTGGGGAGTCATGGACAGAAAGTTGCCAATGACGGCTCCCCTAAGTTGCAGCCAACCATTTAAAATGTATAGACCTACAATATTTTAACCTAATTTATAGAACCTCTCTCTATATGTCCCACCCACTCCTTCCAGGTGCCAAGAAGGTGCCTTCAAAAGTGTTTTAGCCCAGCTGGTGTCACTCGGTGGATTGAGCGTCATCCCATGGACCAAGAGGTCCCGGATTTGATTCCCAGTCAGAGCACATGCCGGGTTGTGGGTTGTGGGCTCAGTCCCCATTAGAGGTGTGCAGGAGGCAGCCAATCAATGTGTCTCTCTCATCATTGATGTTTCTATCTCTCTCCCCCTCTCCCCTTCTTTCTGTCTAAAAATCGATTTAAAAATATTTTTTTTAAAAAAAGAAATGTTTTAAACCACACTTTTTCTTTCTTTCACACAGAGCAAGGCTAAGGAACTGCCGCTTTCTGCTGTACGTTTTATGGAAGAATTGGGCGAATGTGCCTTTGGAAAGATCTATAAGGGCCATCTCTATCTCCCAGGCATGGACCATGCTCAATTGGTTGCTATAAAGACCTTAAAAGACTATAACAACCCCCAGCAATGGACAGACTTTCAACAGGAGGCCTCCCTGATGGCCGAGCTCCACCACCCCAATATCGTCTGCCTTCTCGGTGCTGTCACTCAGGAGCAACCTGTGTGCATGCTTTTTGAGTATATGAATCAGGGGGATCTCCATGAGTTCCTCATCATGCGGTCCCCACATTCTGATGTTGGCTGCAGCAGTGATGAAGATGGGACTGTGAAATCCAGCCTGGATCACGGAGATTTTCTGCACATTGCCATTCAGATCGCAGCTGGCATGGAATATCTGTCTAGTCATTTCTTTGTCCACAAGGACCTTGCAGCTCGCAATATTTTAATCGGAGAGCAGCTTCATGTAAAGATTTCAGACCTTGGGCTTTCCAGAGAGATATACTCCGCTGATTACTACAGAGTACAGAGCAAATCTTTGCTGCCCATTCGCTGGATGCCCCCCGAAGCCATCCTGTATGGCAAATTCTCTTCTGATTCCGATATCTGGTCTTTTGGGGTTGTCTTGTGGGAGATTTTCAGTTTTGGACTCCAGCCCTATTATGGATTTAGTAACCAGGAAGTGATCGAAATGGTGAGAAAACGACAGCTGTTACCCTGCTCCGAAGACTGCCCACCCAGAATGTACAGCCTCATGACAGAATGCTGGAATGAGATTCCTTCTAGGAGACCAAGATTTAAAGATATTCACGTCCGGCTTCGGTCCTGGGAGGGACTCTCCAGTCACACCAGCTCCACGACTCCTTCAGGAGGAAATGCCACCACGCAGACCACCTCCCTTAGTGCCAGCCCAGTGAGTAATCTCAGTAACCCCAGATATCCCAATTATATGTTTCCAAGCCAGGGTATTACACCACAGGGCCAGATTGCTGGTTTCATTGGCCCACCAATACCTCAGAACCAGAGATTCATCCCCATCAATGGATACCCAATACCTCCTGGATACGCAGCATTTCCAGCTGCCCACTTTCAGCCAGCAGGTCCTCCCAGAGTGATTCAGCACTGCCCACCCCCCAAGAGCCGGTCCCCAAGCAGTGCCAGTGGGTCAACGAGCACTGGCCATGTGACCAGCTTGCCCTCATCAGGATCCAATCAGGAAGCAAATATTCCTTTACTACCACACATGTCAATTCCAAATCATCCCGGTGGAATGGGTATCACTGTTTTTGGCAACAAATCACAAAAACCCTACAAAATAGACTCAAAGCAACCATCTTTGCTAGGAGACGGACACACCGAATCTATGATTTCTGCAGAATTATAAAATGCACGACTTGTTGTAAATGTGATACACAGGAAAAACTAGAAAGTCGTAGAAAAAGATTTATATTCAAATGTTTTTATTAAAGTAAGGTTCTCATTTAGCAGATATTGCAACAAGTACCTTCTGTGAAGTTTAAGTTGTGTCTTACCAACCAGGGCAGACACCAGCCGGAAAGAAACATTGTGGGATTTTAAGGCCTCATCAGGATGCGTGCCATGACATTGGGATTTGTTCCAAGTACTGAAACCCGAAAACCAGCAAAGAGGAAAAGATCCTTGCAATTAAGCATCAAACCAAAAAGGAAAGTCAAATGGTGCTTTGTGTATTTCACTTTCAGCCACCATGACTGGTCTCTCCCCAAAATGTATATACCGTAGCATTTGTCTACCTGCTGTGTTTTCTTTCTTCAGGACCTATGTTCAGGAATTATGTTGGTTCCATTTAAACTCTTACATCTTTATATGGAAGTGGTGTTCAGAATCAATGAGGAAGCCTTAGGCCAAATTTGAAATCCCAGATGGAAATGAGCCATAAGATAAGTTCCCCTGAAGCCTTCTAGGCAGTGGGGCTTCTTTGGGAAGATGCAGAGTATGGCTCTTTGTGAATCTCCTCTGCTGATCATGAAGGCCTTTTCTACATTTTCTTTTTCCACAGTTTACACAGCCCATGAAATAATGTAGGGCATCCAACGATAGGAAGGCTAGATGTGGATGTTGGAATTGATTATTGGTTGACAGTGATAGTTTGTTTTGTTGCATTAGAAATGAGGCACCAAAGGAAGCAGGCAGGAAAATGGCCCCTTGACCTAGATCAGCATCTGTGGGAGAGGACCAAGGGTTCCCATGGGGACAGCCTTGCAGGAGCTTCCCTGGACTAATACATTGACAAATAGAGGTGTGGCTGCAGATCAGCACATCAATGCTTGCAACTTCCTGTCTAAGAGTTGATAAGAGGACTTTGGGGAAGTAGGAAACTCTATGATACAATGTCTAGATAATTTAAAGCTTCTCACTTTTTTTTCTGATCTGGAAATAGTCACAGTTTTTATCTCAGCACCAAGAGTTGTGACAATTTATTCATAGGATTAGTTGAAATACAAATATTATGAATTCTATTTTGTAAAATATTACAGTATTTTTAAAAAGCAAATACTGAGTTCTCACTTCAAAGATTACCATGAGCTGAATTTTTTTAAACTGATAAATAGAAGCAACATGATTATTTTTGCCTTAGTTAGAGGGAGGTATGGAATGTGCATCTCATGCCATTTACCTGCTAGCCATCTTTTGCCAAGTTTAGAATACCTATAGATGAGTTTCAAGTTCTATGTAGAAAGGAATGTTATGGTTGATTTTTCTCTTGTTAAAAAATAGCTCCTTTATTCTAAGAACAATGTCTCCAAGTCTCTCTTCTTTTATTTTACAGCTAAAAAGACTCATAAAGAGACTTTCCAGATATAGAGTAATTCCTGGAAATGATATTTGATGAGGAGAATGTAAGAGAATTAGAAGCACACTGATGTTCAATTTTTTAAAAAAATACCATCATGATGAGAAATCTAGGAAATATGTTTACCAGGATGTGTTGCAGTTTTTCCAAACACTGAATCTTCAAATAAACAAACATGGACTTATAGGTACTGTGAACTTAAACAATTGGCTATACCCAAATTTATTCAGAGTTAAATTAAGACATATTTTTGTGGCATAAATAAGCTGACTCAGAAGTTACATTTCTTAACTTTAGGTAGAGGAGAATATTTGTATCCTTTTGTTGCTATGCAACTGTTTAATGGTGAAGATTCAAACCACAATTTTATATATCATACGACAATCAATTGTTTTCCAAGAATATTTATTATTTTAAGTAAATACAATTTCAGTGAATCTTGAGTTTTTCTAGGAGTCCCTTAAAGGGAAATTAGCATTCCATGAGCCAGTAAAATACCTACTCTGGAAAAACATTGCTATGGTAAAAAATAATAATAATAATTCAAGTTAGTTTTTTATAAAGAACTATAACATTTATTTTAAACATTTTATAATTACTGAAGTCATTGAGGTGAGCAAACTAAATTTCAAAACCACTTGTAATAATGTATTTTATAAATGCACTGTGATACTACATAACACAGTCCCTTTTGTATTAAAATAATATTTTTTTCACAAACTGAAAAATATCTTTTGCTTTGTTGACAATGTTTTTTTGTAAAATGACTTTATTTTCAGATCTTTTCTTTTTTGCACAAAACTATTGTTTATGGTTTGTATCACAGAAATGAAAATATATCTGCATTTTTATATCTGGTCTGTTTCCTTGTTTCCTTTTGTGTATTTGTTTTTAACTCAATAATAGATTTTCTTCAAATATATAGTGGCAATATTCAGATATCTCGCCCTACCATATCTTTTCTTATTTTCACTGCATGCATTTAATCACTGTATTACTTTAATGTTTGATTTGTTATTATGGGCATTTAAAATAGACAAGCATGGAATTGTAATGACAAAAAAGCTATTTTATTTTGAGGATATATGCATTTGTATTTCACACACCAGAGATGATATTAAACACTGATTATTTTATGCTGCTGTTTATTAAAAATGTTTACCATAAAATGTTATTTCCTGAATATTGCTATCATGGAAGTATTTGGAAATTTTCATACTATTTCTTCTAATAATTGATATTTCATAGAAAGAGGAATCATATTTCCTATTAAGGTATTTCAATGAAATAATATTTTTTAAAGCAGGCTTTTAAAAAATACACTTGGGCATTTTTTTGCTAGTGACCATAAGTGGAAGGGGAGGGGATCCCAATGATTTCATGGACATATATTATCCACCTACATATGGCAAAATTTTAATTTTTAAAATCAAATTAAATAATTGTAATCAATGGAATGTAAAAATTGGATTTAAAAGTTGCATTCTTTTCTGCCTTGATGCTTCCAGATGAACTTAGATATCAACAATAATGTCTTAGGACTTTGGAGAAGAAAAAGCTGCGTACATCTCTGTTCCATTTAGATTCTAACCCTATTGACAAAATAAAAGAAATGTGACCATTCAATTGCCACAACTTACCTTTATGACTTTATTTGCCCAAAAGAAAGAGTTCCTCATCTGGCCATGAATACACACTGTCAAGAAAAATGAAAGTTCAAAGAACATGTCCATTTCTTCTCTTTAATACAGAGGGTCTACAATAAAACCTTCAGGGCCTTATCCATCTGTTTTAGGTGCAGCTCCTGTCACCACTTCAGCAATCAAACTCAATAAAGCAATCACTTCACATGGCAGGGAGATCCGAGTCAGGTTGGGTTTCTACCTCTCACTTGAACCCCTCAATCTGCCTTTCACTCCCATTGCCTTATGTCAAGGCTCTTCCCTCCCACCAGCCTCAGTCCTTCAACTCATCTGCAAACTCGCTACTACAAATCACTAAACACTGATTTGAGAGGAGCTCTATTAATTACAAAACTTCAAAGTTAGTAGCTCTATTAACTATAAACCTTAACTATCCCCAAGGTTCTCAAAGTGTGGTCCTCAGACCAGCAGACCTTGAAGGTTGTTAGCAATGCAGATTCTCAGGCTCCACTTCAAAGTACTGAATTAAAAATTCTGGGGGCCTAGCAATTTGTGCTTTAGCAAGTCCTCCAGTATTATAAAGATTGAGAATCACAGAGCCACCTTAATTTAAAGACATAGGAGTGGTAGGTGGGAGATTGTGATTATATCTTTAGTTTTATATATATACATAAGCACACACACACACACACACACACAGAGTGGCCAGATTATTATGACCACACCATCAGTATTTTGTTGGGCCACCTTTTGCCTTTAATACCATGGCAATTCTTGGCATTGACTCCACAAGATGTTGAAAGGTGATGCGAGGAATCTGAAACCATGCCAGTTCTGTGAAATTTGATGGTTGTGGAACCAGCTGCCTGATGGCTCTTTTAACTTCGTCCCACAAATGCTCAATTGGATTGAGATCTGGTGATTGTGGGGGCCACCTAAGCAAGGTAAAGTCTCCCTTATGCTCTTGAAACCACTCCTGCACAATACGAGCACCATGCACGGCACATTGTCTTGTTGGAAGAAGCCATCTCAATTGGGATACACCATCAACATGATAGAATGAACTTGATCAGCAATGATACTTAGGTATGTTGTGCTATTCAGACATTGTTCCACATGAATTAAAGGGGCCAAATCATACCAGGAAAACATGCCCCAAACCATGACACTGTCCCCACCAGCTTGAAGGGTTGTACTCATGCATGTGGGGTGCAAGCTTTCATGCTGTTCTGTGAAATTCTCACTCTGCCATCTGCATGGTGCAACTGGAAATGTGATTCATCAAATCACATGACTTTTTTCTAATGCTCAACTGTCGAATCCTTATGTTCCTGTGAAAATTGGAAAGGTTTTTATCTTGGTATCTGCAGACAGCAAAGGTGTTTGAACAGGCCTTCGGCTTCCATATCCCATACGATGCAGTGTACAGCTAATTTGCCTACAAATGTCAGGTGGTCATAATAATCTGACCACTCAGTGTGTGTGTGTGTGTATATATATATATATATGTCCTATCTAATAAAAGAGTAATATGCAAATTAACCATCACTCTATTACATCCACAAGGCACTCCCACCAGCCAATCAGGAGCAAGTATGTAAATTAACCCAATCAAGATGGCTGCAGCCACAGAGCAAATAGGAGGCTTGGGTTTCCCCAGCAATGGAGGGACCCAAGCTTTCTGTGCACCCTGGCAGGCCCAGACCTCCACTCAAGGCTACAAAGTTTCAATTATAGAAGATAAATAGATCCCAACAAAAATGGTAGCAGCCATGAAGCTGGAGAGAACAGGAGGCTTGAGTTGCTCCTGGTAATGGAGGAAGCCAAGCTCCCGCAGCCCAGGCCTGCCTTAGCCTCCACTCAAGGTTATACAGTTTCAATTATAGAAGATAAATAAATCCCAAATACCAGGGCCTCCTGTAAAAGTTCTGCTCAGACATGCTATGTCTCCCATCCTCCTTGAAGCCAAATCCAGCCATAGGATTCTCAATCTGCTGAGCGGTACTGCATGGCACCATCATAGTCATGGGCCTGGATGTAGAATCCTAGTTGTTTTCCCCAACCTGGAAAAATCCCTGAGCGGGCAGACTTGGTAGAGAAACCCCAAAGCATCAGTACTCTTCTTTCCTCTTGCATTCAGGGTAGACATCATGAACTGCTGCTCTTTCCAACTGAACTCAATTTTAGCTTTAAATTTTTCAACATAGTGCCCTGAATAACCACCTAATCAGTCAGAAATAGCACCAGGGTGTAAATTTATCAGCCATCCCTGCACTAGAGCAATATTTGTCAAGCCATGTTGTCATCCCAACTGGGGAGATTTCTAATATTATATCTTCTCAGGACCATCCCAGGATGGACCTTAAAAGAGAAGCCTCCTTAACACCTCTTATAGATTCCTTAGCATACACCACTATGCCTAGGCTTCTGTCCTTCAAGGGACCTGGTTGAAGAGAATAGGAGCATGAAGCACGTACTTTTCAACTGTTCCAGCACAGGGGCCAGATGACCTTGTATGAGTAAGGCAATCTCTATTTCTTTACCCATAAAATAATTTAACTGTAGCATAGAGGTTAAGAGTAAAGGTTCTGAAGTCAGATTGCCTGAGCTTAAATCTCCCCTTCACCCCTTGGTAACCATGTGAATTTAGACAAGTTCCTGAACTGTGATTTCATCCTCTGAAAAAGGATTTACTTTAGAACTGAAGCTAATTAACATACATGAGCTCATTAATGTAACCTGCAGACAAAAGGGCCTGAAAACATTCTCAAAAAAATGGGCTACAATTTCATAATTTTTCTATCATGCCTGTCTTTCACAGTCAGAGAATATGTATAAGTATATAGGAAGTATCTGACACATAGCAAGTGCTCAGAATGTGGTAACATAGCTATTATTCAACGTGTTTCAAACAATTTTTATAAAAGGACACATTCTTTTTTATTGTGATAAAAAAAATTAGAGCACAGTATATTCTATTTTTATGTATATATCCAGTGCTGATGCCATCGAGAGGGGGTGGGCTTAAACTCTCAGCAATTCCATCACCTCCCTTTCCAACCACCCCTAATAAACAAACATACACTGAGTATAAACACCTCTAAGACACATCCCTAAGCCAGTGATTTTCAACCTTTTTCATCACATGGCACACATAAACTAATTACTAAAATTACACCACACACCAAAACATATTTTACATTTTTTTCCACTTTAACCCCCCCCAAAAAAGTATAATTTTGATTTATTCACACTGGACCACTATTGTTGTGTTGGCTGTTGTCATTTTTTAATTTGACAATCCATGGAAAAAGAGGAGGTATTCAATGTTTTAAAAATTCTTGCATCACACTGGTTGAAATCATTACCCTGAGCCATCCCTAAACCATATATCATCCCAAACCATTGCTACCTCGATGCCTCTCCTGTGTTGAAATTCTGGAATTATCCTTAGGACAACTGAGTATGATAGGGTTAGTTAAACCTATATATGTGAAGGAAGTCTAGAATAATTATACCTTTTAAGCAGTTACCCCTCCCACATCCTCACACTCTTAATGGTATCAGTTGTACTTAGATATTATTAAATGCATCTCTCTCAATGATTGGTGTTCCCCAGTGAGGAATGCAATGAAATGAGAGCTGATTCTCCTAAAATATGTAAAGTACCCAGGCATGCAATGCCTTTCCTCATCATAAACATCCCTAAGATCCTCTCCTAGAAGAATTCTGAGCATTATTTTTAGAACCTTGATTATGGGGGATGGGCACCAGAGCCTGCAATAGAAAACAAATTAGTTCCGCTAAGTATCAAAGGTCCAAAAACAAAGAAGCAGCTTTTACCAAATTATCTACACAATTCCCACCTTGAAAGGGTCCTTGATGCCCAAACTAGAGTGATGGACTGTGCCAGTTTGCCAGGGACTATCCCAATTTTAACAATGAAAGTCCTTTATCCCAGGAAAGCACCCAGTCCAAGGCAAACTTGGACTCTTGGTCCCCCATAACTAAAGCCAAGAAGGTGCAATAGAAGCCAGCATGTATGGATTCAGATGTCCTGTCTGTTAGGTAGACACAAATATAGATATAAATACTGATCATGAGCCCCCGCATCTCAGGTGCCTTGCAGGGAAAGTCCAAATTATTTTGTAATTCACACAACTCTGAAACTGGGGGGCTGAGAGGGGCTACACTTCAACTTACCAAAGGGGAATAAAGCATTTTTGGGAGCCTAGGCTTTTATAAGAGAAAATTTAAAAATTAAAATTAGAAATTTCAGGAATTCACGTCACTGAACTAGGTACTGCCCACCTCTTTCTTCCTGTTTGATCTTTGAAGATTAGCATTCAGAATTTTTCCTGACATTTATATTGAGGAAGGAGTATAAGATTATTAAAAGCAGAGAAATTCAATATGGGAACGCACATCAAAAGGTCTTCAAGACAAAGGAGGGATCATATGATTTGAAACCGGAGTTACTAGAAGCATGTGTGCTGCACTTCATTTTCTAGTTAACAGCGTAACATACGTCAAAATATGATTTAAAACACATCTCACAGCCGAGCTGGCATTTGGCGATCCTCGGCCTTCTTTTGCTCTTGAGGACGGGAGTTCAAATCCAAACGAGGTTAACACTTTGTACTGGTACATATTCCTGGTGGATGAGGAAAACAGTCTCAGAGTTTAAGTAAAATGAAAACATCTGTTCGAGTCCTGAGGGGAATGATTGTTTTTAAGAAAGAGGGAGGGGGGCTATGCTTGGCTGTGAGGCCTGGAGATGGCCTCAGTAACGGCACCAGTGTTAAACCAGTACACTTCCCGTTGCCTTGCTCATCTAGGATGATGAAAATTTGTCCATGAGCCTTTGTTCAGACTTCATTTTTCAGGATGCCATACCTATCATGTCCCCTAACCCTGCGTAAAGCCATATGTTAATGTCTACTAACTGGGTTCAAATGCTTTTCATACTGAATCAGTGAGTGATTGACCTTTTGCCACTTGCTTTGTCTTGGTCAGTAGCTGCTCACTTTAGGCAGAAGTTTTATTAGGTAGCTATGGCTAACTAACAGAATGCCACAAACTTACTATTTCAAAACAATACCGGTCCAGCGTGACTGAATTTTATGCTCAGGCCTCGGTAGGTGTTGGCTGGGTTGTGTTCTGATCTAGAGTTCAAGTCCTCCTCCAAGCTCTTATTGTTGTGACAGAATTCAGTCGCTTGTTGTTATAACACTGGGGCCCTGATTTTCCTGTTGGCTGTCAGCCAGCCACCACTCTCACCTCCAAGAGCCCACTCACCCTCCTTGCCACATGGCCCCCTTCATTTGCAAAGGGAGCAACAGCATCTCCCTCACATGGAATCCTTTTCACAATTTGAATTCCTGACTTCAGGAAGAGCCCAGTCTCATTTAAAGCTCACCTGATTAGGTCAGGCTCACCCCAGATCCATCAATTTCACAGTCCTGAAGATAATGCAGGGGCTGGAGATATCGGAGATCATCTTAGAATTCTGCCTACCATAAAAAAATGCAATGCAACCTTTCTCTTTTCAATCCTCTGCCTATTGTTAAGGGGAAAGACTGTGAGGGAAAGCCCAAAAAGTAATAAAAGTTAATACCAAAATATTTAGTAATTGATATTTTTGAGCCACATACAGAGTGCTATAAATATATTAATAAGTTACAGAAGTCAGACGGATTTGTTAATAAATTTATAATCTAAAAGACAAAACATAATGCACATTTAGTTGGGCCTTTAATATGTGCCAGGCATTATTTTATACAGCAGGGCTCCAGCTTTCTTGGGTTTATACTAGTATTTTAGTTGACAGAGGACTGAGAAAATTAGCAGGTAGAAATGCAGCCAAAAATAAATACACCCCCCCCAAAAAAATTTTTTTAAAGGAACAGATGCACAAAGAAAACTATTGAGAGTAGCAATACCTTATTAAAGAAGGCTAGATAGCTCCAAATTAAGGTCTTTGTGAGGCGTTGCTGCCTAGTGGTTAAAAGCATGGTCCCTGAACTACATACAAGTCCTGGAGTTTGCATCCTGGCTCTATAGCATTCCAGCAGTGTGTCCTAAGGAAAATTATGTGGCATCTCTGTGCCTCATTTTCCCTTACTGTAAAAATTAGGGTTGAGAATCAAATTAATGCCTGTTAAATATTTAGAACAGTGTGTCCAGTGCATGGCAAGTGCCAGTGTGGACTATCACTTACTCTCGGCAATGATTGAGTGCTTGGCAGCCTTATTTTTAAATCCCCCTGATAATCCTGAGAGATAGGTATAGACTGCATATTAATAGATGAGAAAATATTAAGCACTATGTAGGCTACGAAAACATAGTATGCTGGAATAGAATCCAAAACTTCGGCAAGAAATGGGAACCTGAGAATTATTAGTGGTGCTCTGTTCCTGGAGCATTCTTCCAGGGCAACTGTAGAATTCGAGGACATGATATATGCTAACAGATTTTGAATGGTAACTTGCCATATGTTAAGATATTGTTATGAATACACCTGCACTTACTGGTCACTTATTACCTGATAGTTTCTGATAGTCAAAGAAACAGAAAGGATCTATTTGGAGGGGGATTTGAATGAGGGCTTCTACATGCTGAACTTCAGGACTTCACCGACCCTATACACTAGTGAGGTGGGTAGAGTCCACCTTGAGGAACTGAGTGAGGCGGGGGCGGGGCCTTGACCACGAATCTCATTGGCCTTTCAAAATGAAACGATTAGCCAATTGGCTCCGGAGGGTTCTAGATCTGTGCCCCATCGCTGATTAGATGAGAGGCTGTCAAGCTCCCTCCTCCTTCTCCATACTTTTCCTAGGGGGCCTGTTGCGTGGCAACTGATTTGCGTCTACCAGCCAAGTAGATCCCAGTTACACCTGCGAAGAGAAAAACAGGCTACCACCCCGGTAAGCTTATGCCTCTCACGCCCACTTCACGCAGCAACAACCCGGGCTTGGCTCTAGTTGCTAGTCCAAGTTTGCCTGGAGACTGGGCTGTGGGCTGGCGCTGCAGCGACACACGGCGGTCAAGAACGTGCCCAAGTTTTTCCCCCGCTGGAAGTCTTAGTTTGGAGGAGTCGGTGAAGAGAAAGTCCCTGTTATATGCCCAACTTAAAAGCCATCGGTCTTGGGAGCACAAGGCGTTCTGCACCTCTAGAAAGCAAGTAACTTACGTCCGTTAACCAGGTGTGGGAGGGTGACTCGCAACCTCACACACCTGCCTCAGAGGAAAGCTTGGGAGTGTGGGGCCAAGTGCCAGGCTCTGCGGCCTGATCATGTGGTCCAGTACTTACTCCTTGCTGCATATAAACTCGAGGGAGCTGGAAGAGAGCACGAATAGGGTGAGTCCTGGGGACCCGGATGGTTGGGTTTCACTGGGGCAGAGCTTTTATAAAACAGCTTAATCTGTGTTTATTCATGAAGCATAATTAAGTTCAACCTAATTTACCACTACAGTACTGTTGTTTACCAAATATATTTTACTATAACAATTCGTTTCATAATGATAATAGTTAACAATATTGAGCACATTGTGCTGAATGCTATATAAGGACTTAAGTCCTGAATATCAGGGTCTATCATGTTGTAAGTGACTAGCAGGTAAAAGGTTGCTCTCATTCATTACAATACTATAAATAGTATTTTGTTTGACCTATCAGAAACCTAAGTCTCAAAAAGGTTCAGTAAATATTTAGCTTCAGAATTGCTCTTATTTGTTTTGTTTTGTTTATTGATTTGACAGAGAGAGAGGAAGAAACACTGATTTGTTGTTTCACCTATTTATGCATTCATTGGTTGATTCCTTTTAAAAATGTGTTTCCAGCACTCACACCTGTAAACCTACTTTTGAAGTCATGAGGTTCAGGCATGTAGAAGCCCTCACTCAAATCCCTCTGTATTTCAGAGAAAACCTTATCGATTATGCTGGGAAAATGCACCTAAATATACTCAATAAATATTTTTGAGCAACCACATAGTTTTTCAGTATGTTTGCTGCTACTCTGGATAAACACTGTAAGATATCTCTATTATCTACATCTTACCTAATAATAGACAAACATGTAAATTGACTGTACCTCCGCTATACCACCAGCCAATCAGGAGTGATAGACAAATTAACCCAACAAATATGGCGGTTAATATACATACACAGGCACTGAGTGACAGGGGCAGGACCTTGCGTTATCACCATGGTGATGACACAGGTGTTCTGCCCCACCCCTGTTCTCTCAGAGCCTCTGGGCAGCGTGGGAAGGCAGGGCTGGAATGGAAAAAGGCAACTCCAGAGCCTGAGAGTAAAGGGGCTGGGCCAGAGTGGAAAGGTGGTACCAGCAGTCAGGGAAAGGAAAGCCCATTCTAGCACCAATCTTTGTGTATCAGGCTTCTAGTTATCTATAATTACATATCATTTCTCCTTCATGGAATTGTTCTTTCAACAGAGAACCACAAAGTTCAGGTAGAGCAGAAATAATATGAAAATAACTTCCTTGGTGTCATTTGGAGCAAAGCCTTCCTCTGTGTCAAAATTACAAGGGAAAGGCATCTATGTGTTGTGACAAGTTAGCAAAAAGTGCACCATACATAGGTAGTAGAACACAAGACCCAGAGCAAGAGATTATTCAGTTGCTGAAACCGGTTTGGCTCAATGGATAGAGTGTCAGCCTGTGGACTGAAAGGTCCCAGGTTTCATTCCGGTCAAGGGCATGTACCTTGGTTTCAGGTACATCCCCAGTAGGGGGTGTGCAGGAGACAGCTGATCAATGTTTCTCTCTCATCGATGTTTCTGACTTTCTATCCCTCTCCCTTCCTCTCTGTGAAAAATCAATAATATATATATATATATATTTTTTTTTTTTTTTTTTTTTTTTTAAAGAGAGAGAGATTGTTGAGTTGGTTAGAGCATCGGCCAGATATGCCAGGTTGCTGGCTTGATCTCCTGTCAGGACACCTAAAAATTTACTAATGAATGTATAAATCAATAGAAGAACAATTCAGCCTCCTGTACTTAATATTTACTCATCTATTAATATGCAATCTATACTTATCTCTCAGGATTATCATGAGGATTAAAAAAATAAGGCTGCCAAGCACTCAATCATTGTCGAGAGTACACTCGGCACTTACCAGGCACTGGGCACACTGTTCTAAATATTTAACAGGCATTAATTTGATTCTCAACCCTAATTTTTACAATAAGGGAAAATGAGGCACAGAGATGCCACATAATTTTCCTTAGGACACACAGCTGGAATGCCTTGAGACTGGGCTGAGGGCTAGCGCTGCAGTGACACGCTGAGCAGAAAGGGACTGGGCCAGAGTGGAAAGGCAGTGCTGGCAGCCAGAGAAAGGAGAGCCCATTCCCTGTAGAGCCAGGATGCACACTCCAGGACATGTAGCTCCAGAGATCATGCCTTTTTTTTTTTTTTTTTTGACCATGCTGTTTTAACCAGTAGGCAGCCCTGCCTCACAAAGACCTTAATTTGGAGCTATTTAGCCTTCTTTAATAAGGTATTGCTACTCTCAATAGTTTTCTTTGTGCATCTGTTCCTTTTTTAAAAAATTATTCTTTGCTGTATTTATTTTTGGCTGCATTTCTACCTGCTAATTTTCTCAGTCCTCTGTCAACTAAAATACTAGTATAAACCCAAGAAAGCTGGAGCCCTGCTGTATAAAATAATGCCTGGCACATAATAAAGGCCCAATTAAATGTGCATTATGTTTTGTCTTTTAGATTATAAATTTATTAACAAATCCGTCTGGCTTCTGTAACTTATTAATATATTTATAGCACTCTGTATGTGGCTCAAAAATATCAACTACTAAATATTTTGGTATTAACTTTTATTACTTTTGTTACTTCAAGGAAACGTAGATTAATTTAAGTCCTACTAGATGTCTTTTGGGGCTTTCCCTCACAGTCTTTCCCCTTAACAATAGGCAGAGGATTGAAAAGAGAAAGGTTGCATTGCATTTTTTTATGGTACGCAGAATTCTAAGATGATCTCCGATATCTCCAGCCCCTGCATAATTTTCAGGACTGTGAATATGATGGATTTGGGGTGAGCCTGACCTAATCAGGTGAGCCTTATTGATTGGATGCTTCCTGCATGCCCCGCACTGGGGATTGAGCCTATAACCAGGAATCCATTTGATGACTTCTTGATTCCTCAGTCAATACTCAACCACTGAGCCACACTGGCCGGGCTGCATTCATTTCTTTAGGGAGTGAGATAAACCTCAGATTACAAAACCAAGGCCAAAATAACTTCGAATAATTAGAATGTGTTCAAGAAACCAGTCACACTTCAACTGGATCAGACTTCAACACGGAGCATTGTGTTCCTCCAAATGCTCTTCAGCGAAGGAAGCCTACACTCATCCAACATGGGGAAAGAGAATAAATACTCTTGCTTCTGCTCTCAGTTGCGGAGGAGGAAGTTTCTCTCTGCACTGACAAACCCTGTTTCATTTTTTTGCTGCTCTTTTCCCTTCTCCTTTCCTTGGCTTCCTCTTTCCACGAAGTTTCTTCAGACATCTCTGCTCATCCTTGAAGTCCTGATGCTCATCTCTGTAGAAGCCATAAAAATGCAGTATCTCCATGAGCGTAAAATAAGTATTGTGATTTGGATACCAATCATATGTCTCCTTCCTCTTGGCCAAAGGCTGCTCACTAAACAGTTTCCCCACTTTTATGGACTTAAAATCAGTAGGCCTGGCAACTTCACCAAATAGCCAGGCACTCAGACGAGCTATGCACAAGGCATATTCTAAAAGTGAACACATTTCTGAGGCAGCAAGGAGGAAGAGTCCTGATTGGTGGCCTTCCTCTCCCACGATTAAATTTACTATTTTTTAAAATATATGTTTTATGGGTTTCAAAGAGAAAGGAGAAAGGGAAAGATGAGAGAGAATCATTCATCAGCTGCCTCCTGCATGCCCTTTTCTGGGGATGGAGCCCGCAATCTGGGCATGTGCCCTGATTGCGAATGGACCCATGGTCTCCTGATTCAGAGGTCAACACTCAACCCCTGAGCCACACCAGGCAGGCTGAAATTTACTATTGTGTGGAATCCACCGTAACAGCTAGGTAATAACACAAAATATAACACTTCCCCAAATCAGCATATAAATAAATTCATCAGGAAAAGAAAACATAGAGGTTTTAGAATTTGTTGTAACCTGATAACTGATTTTCAAAGCTGCAATAAATATTTAACCTTTTTTACTGCTTTTATTTATTTATTTTTTTTAGTTAAAGGGTATTACTGCCTTTCCTATAAGTGAAGATAAGATGAATTGGGAAGCTAGTATTGAAGGTCTAAAGGATACAATTTGGCATGGTATGTATTTTCAAAACCAATCTTCTTTTTAAAAAGTCTTTATGCCATTATTAGTTCATCTTCTTTACGTGCAAAAGAAGGTTGCATTATATAAATTTTCTAGAGTTCTGAAAGTATTCACATGTTATTTTTTCATTGTATGCCTTAATTTTTGCCATTTGTCAACCTAAATAGAAACGTTAGGTTTGAATTTTTTTTTTATGCCAAATCTTAATGTTACTACATTGCTTAAGAAGCAGGCACAATAAAGCATAACAGTCAAAAATATCTTCTGACAGTCTTCCATAAAATCAGAGAATAGTATCAAAATTTCTTTTGGCATCAAAATTCCACAATTATTTCTCATTTTTATTTTCTATGATTCTTCCCAAAATTTGCACATATCAAATTCTCAAGAAGACCAGGTCATTATAAACTGTAGTGATTATGCACTCTTTCAATTGTGGATTAATAAACTAGATTTGCTGAGTGGGGTAGGGGAGAGCAATATTTAAAGTGGATAATTACATTGAACTATAACATGTGCTATTAGGATTTTGAATAGAATGCTAGGAGGCATTGATTAGTTACTTTTCCTTGGAGAGTCAAGAATGTCTTTCCGCTCTGGCCAGTTTTCTCAGTAGTTAGAGTATCAGCCCACGGACCAAAGGTTGTTCGGTTCAATTCCCAGGCAAGGGCACATATCTCAATTTCAGATTCAACCCCTGGCCAGTGTCATGGTGCAAGAGGAGGCAAGCAATTGATGTGTCTCTCTCATATCCATGTTTCTCTCTCTTTTTTCCCCCTTCTTCCCTTCTATCCACTAAAATCAACGGAAAACATATCCTCACTCCAAGGTAAGGATTCCATTCCCAGTCAAGGCACATGCTAGAGGCAACTGATTGATGTTTCTCTTTTACATCAGTGTTTCTCTCTCACACATATTCTCACTCTTGCTCTCACTCTTCCTTATTCTCTCTAAAAGCAATTTAAAAAAGAAGAATGCACAAGAGTTTTCCAGGTTTAGAAGGAGTGTATGGGGAAGGAAATTCGGGCAGAATAAACAGCATGGCAAAGAGAAGGTGTACCAGGTTCTGAAACAGTGAGTTTAGTCAATATGAGATGGAAAACAGGCTGATAAAATAGTGGGATTAGATTTTAAGGAGTCTATTAAACCATTTAGAGGGGTGTATGCACCCTATGATCCAACTTACTTAAGAATAAAACTCTAGGGACCTTGGGAGGCTAAACTATAATAAGAAACTTTAGTGTTAATCAGGTTAGAGTTAACTAGTACAACATGACACCTTATTAAAAATATCTATTTTTCTTTTATAGGAATAATCTTACGGCTGACAATAAATTTTACACCAGAATATAATCTCGTTCCTCCAGTTGTGAAATTTAAAAACATTCCTTTTCATCCAAATGGTAAGAATCAAATGATATTTTTATCATCAGGAGTTCTGTTTCTATTATCTTTGTTCTGCATTAGTATTTAATAATGTTTCTTTTTAATGTAATAACAACTATGTTTTGATTATAAAAGTATGCATACTTATTGGGGAAAACATAAAAAGAAAAAATTACCACTTTGAATTCTAATTCAAAGAGATATTTCTCTCAACATTTAATTAAATCTATTTCCTTTTCTCCTCTATATATGTATTTTTTCACATAGTTGAGGTATTAGATATAAAGTTTTACAACCATTTTTTCTACTTAATATTAATAAGCTTATGGCTGCATTATTAAACATTCTTCAAAAGATCATTTTTAATGACTACTTTGTTCAGTATTTTCGTTGGACTAATTTTTGTTATAAAATATGATACACTGACAAATTAACATTTTAAGTAAAATTACATTAGATTGCTACTTCTGATTTATTTAAAAAACTAAAAATTTTAAATACTAAAAAGAAGGAAATTTACTAGAACTTTTTATGTAGTTGGTGAAGAAGGCCTTTCTAAATGTGGTAGGAACTAAAAATCATGGAAAAAGCATGACACTAAAACTGAACTACATAAACATTTAAAACTACAGCCAATGATGCAAAGTAAGTGAAAATATTTGCAACACATAAAATAGAATATCTGTAACATATAAAGAATACATGTAAATCAATAAAAAAATAAAGTAATAGGAAAATGGACAAAAACTATAAACAAACACTTGGTAGAGGAAATATAACAAAAAATGTAAAAATCTGTTCAATCTCACTAGTAAGAAGAAATGCATATTAAAACTGTATATAAAATGCATAAAATTGTGATTCATTATTTATATTTATATACTATTAAAATAACAAATTTAGTAAATGTGAACAAATATGGGTCCTCTGATATGATGCCCTTCAGGTGTCCTTTTGAGGAAGCAATTTGACAGTTTCTAATCCTATCTAATAAAAGAGTAATATGCAAATTAACCATCACTCCTCTATACCCACAAGCCATGCCCACCAGCCAATGAGGAGCAAGTATGCCAATTAACTCAACCAAGATGGCTGCAGCCAGAGTAACCAGGAGGCTTGGGTTTCCCTGACAATGGAGGAAGCCAAGCTTTCCACACACCCTGGCAGGCCCAGGCCTCCACTCAAGGGTACAACGTTTCAATTATAGAAGATAAATAAATCCCAACAAAAATGGTTACAACCACAGATCTGGAGAGGATAGGAGGTTTGAGTTGCCCCAGCGATGGAGGAAGCGAAGCTTCTACAACTCTGGCCTGCTTTGGCCTCCACTCAAGGCTACAAAGTTTCAATTATAGAAGATAAATAAATGCCAACAAAAATGGTGGCAGCCACAGAGCAAGTAGGAGGCTTGGCTCTACTCAAGGCTACAAAATTTCAATTATAGAAGATAAATAAATCCCAGATACCAGGGATGGGGGAGGGGGTGGCCAGTCTGCAAACCACCACAGGCCCTTTGCCCAGGCCACCCTATACCCCAAGTGAATTCCCTCCTGATCCAGGACACCCTTCAGGGAAAACCAGTGGGCCCTTATCTCTGCAGCAGGCTTCTATCTTATCTAATAAAAGAGTAATATGCAAATTGTCCATCACTCCAATACACAAGGTGGCTGCCCCCATATGGACACAAGATGGCCACCACAAAATGGCCAGCAGGGGAGGGCAGTTGGGAGGGGTCAGGCCAGCAGGGGAGGCTCAGTTGTGAGTGATCAGGCCAACAGGGAAGGATAGTTCGGAGAGACCAGGCCTACAAGGGAGGGCAGTTGGGGTTGAGCAAGCCTACAGAGGAGAGCAGTTAGGGGTGACCAGGCTGGCAGAGGAGGGGAGTTTGGGGTGATTGGGCCTGTAGGGAAGGGCAGTTGGGAGGGACACAGGCCTGCAGGGGAGGGCAGTTGGGGGTGATCAGGCCTGCAGGGGAGGGCAGTTAGGGGCAAACAGGCTGTCAGGGGAGCAGTTAGGCATCAATCAGGCAGAGGAATGGTTAGGGGGTGATTAGTCTGGCACCAGAAGTGGTTAGGGGCAATCAGGAAGGCAGGCAGGAAAGCAGTTGGGAGCCAGCAGTCCTGGATTGTGAGAGGAATGTCTGACTGCCTGTTTAGGCCCAACCCCACCTAAACGGGCAGTTGGACATTCCTCAAGGGGTCCCAGATTGGAGAGGGTGCAGACTGGGCTGCAGGACACCCCTCCCCACCATGCACGAATTTTGTGCACTAGGCCTCTAGTCAGCTATAAAATGCAAATAGCCCTAAATCCTATAATACTATGTTTATAAATTATTCCATTAAAATACTAGCACAATATACAAGAGAATGTTTTAAAAGATGTTTGTTCCCAATAACAATAGAAAAATAGGAATAATTCCAATATCCATTGATATAGAATATTTTAAGTGAAATATTCTAAAGTTTTCTATGTATTGCTCTTAAACAGAACAAGGAAGATCTATTTTATGTAATGGGATGTGCGGACAAGGACATATAAGAACATCTCTTCCCTTTGTATTTAATCCAATAATTCCACTCCTCTCAGTGTTTATTTTAAGCAAATAATGGCAAATGTACAAAACTAATTCTGTATCATAAATTTAATTTTATTCTTTTAAAAATAGGTTTTAATTTCAAAATCAATAATCTGGTTTGGAAAAATTACATTAAAGTACATAAAGTAAATTTAGGAGCAAGACAAGGATGTCCATTCTCACTACTTTTATACAACATAGTACTAAAAGTTTTAGCCAAAGCAATTATGTAAGAAAAAGAAATAAAAGGCATCCAAATTGTAAAGGAAGAAGTAAAAGTGTCATTTGCACATGGCCTTATATTGTTTATTTAAAAAACAACACATTAATAAAGGCCCCTCTCAGAAACTTTTGGAACTAATAAACAAACTTGATAAAGCTGCAGTATGCAAAATTAATACACAAAAATCTGTTGCATTTTTATGTATTAATAAAGAAGAGGAAGAACTATGGGAAAACTTGTGATTGTTCTTCTTTCTCTCCCTTAGCCCTCCCAGGAGGAGGAATGACTTATCTAATTGGAAAGATCTGAGAACTAATTGACCATGTGTGGCTCAGCACTTTCTCAAAATTTTATTTCCAATAAGCCGGACCTTAGAATGGGTCCACTCTCTGTTTCTTCAGGCAGGAAACCTAGGCAGGCCTCCATTTGAGGGATTAAGTTTAAATCAGGAACTTGATTAAAGCATTGATCAGCATTCTCCATTTAAGGCTTATGGATGCTGAAATTGATACTTTTCACGTGCATCTTTTAACACTCTATTTATTATATACAAACCTTGGAGGAGAGGAATGTTATTAGCCCCCATCCACCAAAAACTGTGTGTCCAGTTCTAAGTCTTTAGAACTAAGGCAACCTAATTGCCTTTCACTGATGTTATTTGTAATCCCACCAGGAAGCACATATAAAGTTCATATTTTACCACTCTCCAATTCTGGACATTGTAACTTTGGAGAAATATTTTTTGACAATTTAGTAAGAATCTTCCTGTTATTTTAATATGCACTTCTTTTGAATATTTGAAAGTTTAACATTTTTTCATCTCTTTTTATTGTGTTTTTGATTTCTTGAATTGCCTGGCTTATTTAAAATGTTATCAAATTGTTTTAGATGTTACAAATATTTTTCTTTGTCATTTTTAAATTTTATTGCTGCTGGGTTTGTTTTTTACATCTGGGATTTTTTTTATATGGTCATATTTATTGGTTTTGTCCTTTGAGATTTTTACAGTTATCTTTAAGTTTAG
The DNA here is from genome assembly GCA_027563665.1 of Antrozous pallidus. Classification (NCBI taxonomy): domain Eukaryota; kingdom Metazoa; phylum Chordata; class Mammalia; order Chiroptera; family Vespertilionidae; genus Antrozous; species Antrozous pallidus. The sequence continues at coordinate 165,873,799 of CM050508.1, read as the reverse complement.
AAGTTCTTTTCAAAACACAATCAACTGATTTTAACTTTCTTCGGGTTATTCCATAGTTTTGTTTTGCATATTTAACTCTATTCTTTGTTTGTAAAAAATACAGGTTGAGTTAATTAACTGTATCAGTGCAGAGGCCAAGCTTCAGTATGTCTTTCCAATCTACACATAACAGAACACAGTTGGCAGGGAGGTTTTTCATCCTCAATCTATGACTTCTGTTTCTGGATCTAAAGCATTTACTGCTTATCACCATTTGCAGCCATTGCGGAGGAGGGAAGAGAAAGTAAAACAATTAAGAAAATATTATACAGAAGTTATATACTTCACTTCTGTTGATATCCCATGATTAAAACTTACAGCAAGAGGAGAGGCAGGAGAAAGTAATCTGAGCAAGCAGGTATTCATCTAAACAGTGTAGGGTAATGGGAACTGGGGCATGTATAGTCGTATTACAGAGAAGAAGTGGAAGAGAGGAATAGTGTATCTTAAAGGACAATGAGTATTTTGCAACAACACATTTTATACCATTTTTTTCACCTTTTATTTCACCACTGAATCATAATTTAACTTTAAACATACAACAATTTTAATACATACTAGATTCTTTTTTTTTTTTGAGTCCTCATTTAAGGATATGCTTTTATTGATTTTTGGGAGGAAAAGAGGGGGGAGAGAGAAACATTTATGTGAGAGGGAAACAGTGATTGGCTGCCTCCTGCACACCCCTACTGAGGCTGAGCCCACAACCCTGGCATGTCCCTTGACCAGGAATTGAAACAGCAAATTTCCAGTACACGGAAAAAAGTCCAACTGAGCAACACTGGCCAGGCTGAAAGTCCATTCTTTTAATAGTTATACTGTATTAACTGGCATATTCATTGCACATAATGTTTCTGCTTTGTCATTTGCTTTCTAACTTTGCCTATCAGATTTTGGTGTTCATAACCTTTAGATAATAATTTTATTATATATATATATCACTATTAATGTATTATTTTAATACAGTAGACCAACATACTGGTCGACCCTGTATAGATTTTTTGGATGACCCTCGTAAGTGGAACAAAAGCTATACATTGAGCAGCATCTTACTCACCCTCCAGGTAAGAAGAGATTAACATATATGCCCTCTTTCATTCTTTTAATTATCTCAGTTATTCAAAATATAAGAAACAAAACATATAATGCATACTTAAATGTTTGAAAGACTCAAGTAAGCTTATTTAAATCAATAACAGTTCTTCATCAAGACTATAAAAATGCAACTTAAGTTATAATAACTATTATTTTAAATTGACAACCAAAGAATAGATATTTTGTATAAGAAGTAAAGAACTGCTTGGATGGTTTTAATTCTAGAAATACAGTCTTAAGTTTTCTTTTAGTTTCTAATTTCACTTCATAGTATTGAACAGGCCTTTAGATCTTTTGTCATTCATAAACCTGCCTTCTTTAGAGAAGTGAATCAAGTAACTACAACTTAAAGTGCTCAGCTTTATCTTTTGTTTCTGACAGTGCTAGCCAGTTGCTCTTTTATATGCTTTCTTTTTTAAAAATAATTCTTATTTTTTAATTACAGTTGGCATACAATATTACATTAGTTTCAGGTGTATATATGCCCCAGTAATTAGACATTACGTAACTTACCAAGTGATCATCCTGATAAATCTGTTAGCCCTCTGACACCATAAGTAGTTTTTAGGATATTATCCTATCTAATAAAAGAGTAATATGCAAATTGACCGTACCTTCACTATGCTATCAGCCAATCAGGAGTGGGGGGGCAGGACCACATGGCAGGCGGACCCACCCATCACAACTCCACTGCCGCTCTGCGGGGCCCTGTGGGGGGACGGTATGGCACTGCGGGCCGACCGGGACCACAAGTGCATGGTGTCCACTCCTCAGGCTGCTCCACGGGGCCCCGGGTCGAGGGGAAGTACAGGCGGCACAAGGGGCAGCAGCGCAAGGGGTGGGGCAGCGCGAGGGGCAGGGCGGTGGTGCACAAGGGCCAGGGCCGCCGTGGTGGCACGAGGGGCAGGGGCCTGTGGTCCTGGGTGCCTACAGTTGCCTGTGGCTGCGGCTGGCCTGAGTGAAGCTGGCCCAAGTCCTAGATGCCTATAGCTGGCCAGAGGGAGGAAAGCCTGGGTCCCAGGTGTGGGATAAGGCAGAGGCAGTTAAAAGCAATCAGGCCAGCAGGGGAGCACTTTAGGGGCAATCAGGCAGGCAGGCAGAGGTGGTTAGGGGTGATCAGGCAGGCAGAGATGGTTATGGGCAATCATGCAGGTTGGCAGAGGGGTTAGAGGCGATCAGTCAGGCAGGCCAGTGAGCAGTTAGGAGTCAGTGTTCCTAGATTGCTAGAGGAATGTCCAACTCCCAACAGTCATACATCTCTGACTACCAACAGTCAGACATCCCCGAAGGGGTCCCTAATTGGAGAAGATGCAGGCTGGGCTGAGGAAATCGCCCTCTGTGCATGAATTTCATGCACCGGGCCTCTAGTTGACTATATTCCCTATACTGTACTTTACATCCCTATGCCTATTTTGTAACAACAAAATTGTATTTCTTAATCCTTTATCTTTTCCACCCATTCCCCCAAACCCCTCCCGTCTGGCAACCACCAAAATGTCCCCTGTATTTACAAGTCTGTTTTTGTTTTGCTTGCTCATCCAGTGAACAATTAAACCAGGGGTTTTCTTCTTCCCTCTGGTAGAAGCCTGTTTCTAGCATGGTCCCTTTGCTTCTTGGATCCATGGTCCTTAGCAGCATGCCTTGGTGTGGTGTTATTCTTGACCCTCAGGGAGCCTTCTTTCACATCCATGCCAAAGTAAATGACTTCTCTGTCACTTGCTTTGACTACTTCTATCCAGCTCATCATTAATATCTGGAGTTTGATTATTTGAAATACTTGGAGAATAAAGTATTATAGCTTAATTAAATCTTCTCAGTAGTAGAATTATAATAAAGATTTTATTTTTCCCATTTCTTATTTTTAATTAAAATAAAATAATAGTTTTCTGTCTAGTCATCTTTATATATCAAGAAAATTTAACCTTTTTAAAGGTTCTATGTTTCATTCATTCATTCACTTATTCATTCATTCATTCATTTTAGAAATATATATTGAACATCCATGTATGCTAGCCATGTTCTGGGAGACATTTGAGCAAAAACTTTCAGGAAGTGAATGAGCATGATATGCAAATAACTGGGGTCGATCTTGAGAAAATTTTTTTAAACTGGGTCATATTCCTATCCACCTCTTCAAACTAGTATCTGCCTTCAGAATAGAAAACCGAATGATTCCAAAATGTATTGAGGGAGGGCAAACCAGAATGAAATGGCGAAAATTCTGAATTGCTGATTAATTTAATACGAGGTAAATTTGGGGCTCTGAGATTAGATTATTTTTGCCACATATGCATTTGTACTATTGGAAAAGTTTCTTCACTTCTGAATATCTCAATTTCTTCATTAGTGAAATGGATCTGTTAGTAGCTACCTCATAGACTTAATCAATTAATTAATACATGTAAAATACATAGAACCATGTGTGTTCTAAGAAAATAACTCATTAAAAGCTAGTTAATTTTACAATTGTCCTTACTTTTAAGCAAAGTGACAACAAGCATTGTCATGGAAATACGTCATGGAAGCCAGTAGATGACAAAGTTGTCTTTTTATTTTTCAAACAGACTTATTAAACAAATATGCCTATATTGCAGAAGTTTTTAAGACAGTGGAAAGGAAAATTGCTGATAATCGTAAAGAAAAACCCTAATCTTACTGTTATTAGTATTTTCTTCTGATCTTTTCTTTTATTTTTCTGTTTAAAGTCTTTCAGTTTCACATTCACTAAGGGTTAAGCCCAGTTCTGTTGCCTGACAAATGATTTACTTCCTCTCACACCTGGGTTCTGATATACTGGGCCACCCAACTCCTATTACATCTTCATGCCTTCCTTCACTCCCAGTGCTTGGTTCAATTCAGCCTTAGAAGCATTTGGAGTGCTAAACTCTAAAGTTACAAACTTAAGCAAGTCTTGGACCTTAAAAAGTGCTCAGGCCAGTTCTCTATCTGACAACCCACTTTCTCTTTCCCTCTTCCTCAGTCTGTCTGGCTAGCAACTGCTCACATTATGAAGTCAAATCAAATTAAGTGCTCTTCTGGAATGTCTTTCTTGATTTCCTTTCCTTGGTGGAATTGATGGCTTTGGATTTTGAGGGACTTCCTTCATACCTTGCAAATTTCTATCAGAGCTCTACGATACTGTAATGCACATACTATTTCCTTATCGCCTTCCTTTGTTGGACTACAAGCTCTTCAAGGTCAGGGAACAGGTCTCATTCATCTTTGATTGCCCCCCAACCCCACCCCAAAAGCCCAGGACAAAGTTGACATTTAGTAGGTACTAAGTAACATGAAGGAAGGAAGTAACTTGATTTTTTACATGATTGCAATTATGACATACATGTATAAATTATACAGCCTATTTCTTTTTCACTTAACATTTTATCTCAAGTAACTTCCATATTATCGCAGGTAATATTTTGATAGCTATTTAATAGTCCTTTCAAGGTCAGTGTAGCCCAATAGAACTTTCTGTATGGATGGAAATGTCCATGATCCGTGCTGTTCAATAGACTAGCCACTAGTCACATTTGGTTACTCACCACTCGCAAAGTGACTAGTGTCATGAGGAACTGAGTTTTTCATTTTATTTTAAGTAATTTAAATTGTCACGTGTGACTAGAAACTACTGTAATGAACAGTATAGGGATAGACCATAATTTCTGATTACTTTCCTTTGAATATTAGGTGAGACAGATTTAAAATGATCACATTGTTATTCAAGGGTTGATGTGACTCTGGTTAAGTGTCGATCCAGGAACCAAGAGGTCACCAGTTCACTTCCCAGTCAGAGCACATGTCCAGGTTGTGGGCTCAATCCCTAGTAGAGGGCATGCAGGAGGCATCTATTTCATCAATCATAGATGTTTCCATCTCTCTATCCCTCTCCCTCTCTTCAAAAAAAAAAAAATCAATAGAAAATCTTATTTAAAAAAGGGGGGAGTGCTATTTGAAATAGTGTTTAAAATATTTTAACATCCCAATATACTTATCATCTCCTAAATTTTTTATATTCTTAATTTTTCAATACTTCCATATATAATGCAAAGATAATTATCAACACCTATCCACAGAATGAATTACTTTCTGGGCTTTAATTAATTGGATATTAGAAAATGTGCTTACTGGTGAAGTTGTTTACTGATGCTTCAGATCTTTGAACTTATCCTCTGCAGAGCTTCCTTTGTTATTTTATACCATCACATGGCTAATTTAAAAGTTGGATTTTTATTTTTTGCCAGTTTAGCAGGGCTTCTGATTTATGCATTTTAATATATTCCTTATATTCCAGGTCTTAAAAATCATTAAGTAGACTTGGTAGCATGTGTACACATTATGTGAAAAGGTCTTAGGCACAGTGTCAATGTGAAGACTATTGAATAAACTTTACCAGATGTTCCTCTCTGAGTAAAATTGTCTTTCCAGCCAAAGGTCTAAAGCTTGCTCTGGTAGATAAATTTCATCTGCTTCCCACCCACTCTGAAAGGTATAGTACAATCCACATTGAATTCTGATTTAAGCAATTATAACATTTTTGGAAATGTAGCTCAAGTGTGTTTTCCAAATAGGAATACTCAAATAGCAGAAAATTCTTATTGCTTTTGAAATATCAGATGTCAAGTTATTGCTTTCATTAGTGAAAGATCGACATCATTTCCATGACTCTTGAGTCACAATTACCCACTTTGATCTGTGTCTACACTTAGGTATTCTGTTAGTTAGTTATATATTTTGGCTACATTGTATTATATAGCTTTCATGTTATAATATAATATTCTAAATGCTGAACTATTGAATAAATATTTGCCATTTAGGCTAATATTAACGTTGAGGTGCCAGGTAAAACAATCATGGACTAGCAGAACTATTAAGTTTTGGGGACTGCTGGTCCAGATGTGCATATATTATCACTAGAGGCCTGGTGCATGAATTCATGCACCAGTGGGGTCTCTTAGCCTGGCCTGCGGTGTCAGACTGAAACAGGCTCTCCAACATCCCCCAAGGGGTCCTGGATTGCAAGAGAGTACAGGCCAGGCCAAGGATCCCCACTGGTGCACAATTGGGGCCAGGGAAGGATGCAGGAGGTTGGCCAGCTTAAGAGGGACCATGGGAGGGCTCCAGGGCATGTCAGCCTGTCTCAGTCCCGATTGGCCAGATCCTTGCAGCAAGCTAACCTACAGGTCAAAGTGTCTGCCCCCTAGTGGTCAGTGCACTTCAAAGCAAGTGGTTGGGTGGCTTTAGCATATCATTAGCATATTACACTTTGATTGGTTGAATGGACGATTGGACACTTAGCATATTAGGCTTTTATTATATGGGATAGGCAAAATTTTAAAGAAATTCTGTTAGTCTCCCATCCTCTGGTTATTCAATCAAACAATCCAGGTAATACTATGAAAGGACTTTGCAGAAGATTGAAGGTTACTAACCAACTGACCTTGAAATGAGAAGGTTATCCTGAATGATGCAGGGGGACCCAAAGTAATCACATGAACCCTTAACGATAGATGAGGAAGGCAGAAGAGTCACTCAGAGGAATGCAATGGAAGAAGAAGAAGGCATGTGGCAGGAAGGGACATCAGAGAAATTTCAAGCATGAATACAGTTTTTTAAAAATATGTGTTTACTGATTTTTAGACAGAGAGGAAGGGAGAGTGATAGATAGAAACATCAATGAGATAGAAACATTGATCAGCTGCCTCCTGCATGCCCCCTGCTGGGAATTGAGCCTGAACCAGGAAATGTACCCTGACTGGGAATCAAACCAGTGACCTCTTGATTTATGGATTGGTGTTCCACCAATTGAGCGACACTGGCTGGGCAAGAGAAGGATTTTTCATGCCTTTACTGCCTCTGAGATATATGGGTCCAAGTAAGGACCTGTATGATACCTCACGGAATGTCAGGTTCAGGGCACATCCCTAGGTTGCTGGGTCAATCCCTGGTTGAGGTGCATACATGCAGCAACTGATGGATGTTTCTCTCCCACATCAATGCTTCTCTCTTTCCTAGCACCATTTATTGAATTTAATTTTGGTTTTATACTGTACATTCATGAGCCAAACATTAGGTTCAAAGCAAGTTACAAGTTACTTTCTATAACTTATTCCTTCCTACCAGATAAATTTAAATTGGATTTATGTATAGAGGGAACTAAACATTAGAAAATGTTAAAATATTTCCATTAAAAATAAAACTTTAAAATGGGGAGATATCTATAATACTATCCTCCTATCTAATAAGAGACTAATATGCAAATTGACCATACCTCTGATCAAGCCACACCTAACAGCCTTGCCTATCAGCCAGTCAGGAGCAAATTATGCAAATAAACCCCATCCAAGATGGCTGTGGCCACTGAGAGCAGGAGGGAGGCTTGGGTTTCCCTGGCAATGGAGGAAGCCAAGCTTTCCACCTGCCCTTGCCGGCCTAGGCCCCCACTCAATGCTACAAAGTTTCAATTATAGAAGATATATCCCAACAGAAATGGCAGCAGCTTTGGAGCTAGGAGAGCAGAGGCAACAGTTGCCCAGGTGATGGAGGAAGCCAAGCTTCTGCAGCCCTAGTGCCTAGGCCTCCACTTTAGGCTACAAAGTTTCAGTTATAGAATAAAATAAACCCAAACAGAAATGGCTATCACCATGAAGCAAACAGAAGGCTTGGCTCCACTCCAGGCTACAAAGTTTCAATTGTAAACATAAATTAATCCCAGATCCCAGGGCCTCCACTTGGGTCGCTCAGGGGCATGGCCGACCTGCAAACCACAACAGCCCCCTCACCCAGGCCACCCCACACCCCAAGGGAACCTCTACCCTGACCTGGGACACCATTCAGGGCAAATCAGCTGGCCCCCACCCATACACCAGGCCTCTATCCTATCTAATAAAAGAGTAATACACAGATTGACCATCACTCCAACACACAAGAGGGCTGCCCCCATGTGGTCAAAGATCCTGCCCCCAGGTGGACACAAGATGGCCACCAGGGAGGGCAGTTGAGAGGGACCAGGCCTGCAAGGGAGGGCAGTTAGGGGTGATCAAGCCTGCAGGGGAGGGCAGTTAGGGGTGACCAGGCCAGCAGAGAAGGGAAGTTAGGGGCAAACAGGCTGGCAGGGGAGCAGTTAGACATCAATTAGGCTGGCAGAGTAGAGGTTAGGAGGTGATTAGGCTGACAGGCAGAAGTGGTTAGGGGCAATCAGGGAGGCAGGCAGGCGAGCAGTTTGGAGCCAGCAGTCCTGGATTGTGAGAAGGATGTCCGATTGCCAATTTAGGCCCGATCCCTTGAGGCCTCCCAGATTGGAGAGGGTGTAGGCTGGGCTGAGGGACCCCCTTCCCCCCCCTCCCCCCCGCCCTCTGTGCACAAATTTCATGCACCAAGCCTCCAGTCAACAATAAAAATATATTTTAAAAAATTTTTTAAATAAAACTTTACATTTACACATGAAGGTATATTTGGATAACAGTTAAAACAAAATTAGGTATTAAGGTTTGTGTTCATTTCATTATTCCTCTAGATCATTAAATGATTAATTTGGTGTCTGTAGTAGTTTCTTTCTTTTGTTTTTAAATCCTCACCCAAGGATATGCTTTCATTAAATGTCAACTGTAATTGAAAAATAAAATTAACAAAGAAGATAAGACCAAGAGTTTCTTGAGAGTAGGAACTCTGTCTAATTGTGTTTGTATCATCTTTGGGTAGATATATTGTAGGCATTTAATATGCTTCTTGAATATTGTATGTGTTGGTTGCTCTTTTTGCTTTGAGAAAAAAATTACTTTAAAAAAAACCTGTGTCCCTTCTTTTTTCTTATAGTTTATGCTTTCTAATCCAGTGCTAAAAAATCCAGTGAATTTGGAAGCAGCCCAAATGCTGATTGAAAATGAATCTGTATACAATCTAATAATTCAAAAACTTTACCATGACAGATCACTATGTAAGAAATGCCTACTTATCATTTTCCAGTTATTAATTATATATTTATAGCAGATAAGTGATCTAGAAAATAACTGTTATATAAAAGAATATTTTCTTGTTTATTTTCAGTAATGAAATTATACTAAGATCTCTCCTACTGTACCTCTGAGTCAATCCAATTATGTGATCTTTTTTAAAGATTATCAACGATTGTCAGCTTAATATCTTTAAATGTAATGGTCGTAAGGATGGATGATGCCAGTTAAAACTAGTCTACCATCATAAAGCTATGACATATAGTTTTAACTCTTTGATCTATAATGGATATTTCCTAGATTTCACAGGCAGCACCCCAGATATTACTGATCTGGGATTCCCTTCCTCTTGATTAGCAAAATGCTCAGCTTTTTTTTGTTTGTTTTTGTTTGTTTGTTTTTGTTTTGTTTTGTGTTTTGTTTTGACAGTACATCCATCCCCTGCTCCCCACCTGCTCCAGGTATTCCTTCTAAGTGACTCTGTGAAAATGCTATCTGAGCCTCTCTCTTCAGCCTTTCTCTTTCTTAACCTTCTCTCTCTTGACTTTCTCTCTCATTCTGCCAGTAACCTCTACATGACTCCTAACTCCATCACCTTCATGGCTCCTGTTTCTCTCTGCAGTTAGCAGAACAATGCTGTTGGCTCCTATGCCCAGAAGGGTTTGCCACAAGGGAGGGTCGGACCCCTAGTGACATGGTTATTTCCTTTCTATCCTGCCCCTCCTCTTCCTGCAGTGCACAACCTGGCATAGTAGCCTGCATCATCACCTCTTTATTCTGCAGGCCTTGCTGTTCTTACTTCTTTCTCATGTGTTTTATCTCTCAGATGCCCATTCTCTCTTTTCCCGGTCCCCTTCTAAAACCTGCTAGTCCATTAGCTAGGTTTGTACAATTGGAACTAAGTTCAAATGTTTCTCCACAGGGATTCTGGGTATGATGCAAATGAAGCAGTTTGGATGGGACATCTCTTCTGGTTTGTCATGATTGCCATGAAGTTCCTCAAACATCCCCTGACAGCTTTGAGGCTTATTTGTACACAGAGGAGTCATATTGCTTTATCCTGACCACAATTGTAACCTACCAGAACGCTGTAGCATCCATCCACTGCTGTATCCTCTGCACTCAGTAATCATTTATGAATGAATCCAGGAAGGATACATATAACTTAACCTTTCGCTGAGCCCTGCAGGACTATCATTATAAAGAAAGATTCTATAACAAAGCTATGTCCATATTCTGGTAAGTGGGAATTTAAAAGCTGCTTTTAAAGAATTTTCTGCAACAGATGATTCTGTGCAACTGATTTTGTGTTTGCCCTGCAGAGAGAAAGGATGAGAAGAAAACTAAACTAAAATTGCCCCTTCCTTTTGTCTTCCTGTCTGGTAGGCATCAGCCTTCACCCCTTTTCACTTCAACTTTGCTATCAAACCAACACAGAAAAGCTGTCTAAATTGCCAAATCACCCAGTGAGTGAGCAACTAAACAGATAATACTTTGGCAGGTTTGGAAACAATTTTCTCTCGATTCTAAAGACTGTTGCCTTCTTGTTGCCAGTGTTGCTCTAGAGAAGCCTGATTTCCTTCAGATGTTCACATGTGATAGATTTTCTTTCTGGAAGCTTTAAAATCTTCTCTTTATTCCCAGTGATCAGACATTTCTTGATAATGTTTTTTGATGTAGTTCTCTGTGTGTGTTTTGTTTTGTTGTTTTTTTCTCATTATTCACATGTAGGGCATTTGATAGGTGGTTTAAATCTGATTTTTAAAACTTTAATCCTTTAGTTCTGGACATTTTTCTTAAGTAATTTCTTTTATAATTTATTTCCCCTTCATTTTCCGTGTCCTTTGATTTAAATATCCAGATACTTAGATATGGGATTATTGATCCTTTTTTAAAATTTCTTTATTGATTAAGGTATTACATATGTGTCCTTATTCACCCATTACCCCCCACTTCCCATTCATGCCCTTACCTCCCTGTTGTCGATGTCCATTGATTAGGCTTATATGCATGCATATAAGTCCTTTGATTGATATCTCGCCCTACTGTTGCCTACCTTATCTGAGGTTTGATGTTCTGATTGATGTTTCTCTGTCTCTGGATCTATTTTTGTTCATCAGTTAATGTTGTTCATTATATTACACAAATGAGTGAGATCATGTGATATTTATCTTTCTCTGCCTGGCTTATTTCACTTACCATAATGCTCTCCAGCTCCATCCATGTTGTTGCAAATGCTAAGAACTCCTTTTTTACTGCAGCATAGTATTCCATTGTGTAGATGTACTGCTGATGGGCTGTTTCCAAATCTTAGCTATGATGAATTGTGCTGCTATGAACATAGGGGTGCATGTATCCTTTCTGATTGGTATTTCTAGTTCCTTGGGATATATTCCTAGAAGTGGATCACTGGGTCAAATGGGAGCTCCATTTTTAGTTTTTTGAGAGAACTTCATACTGTTCTCCACAGTGGCTGCACCAGTCTGCATTCCCACCAGCAGTGCATGAGGGCTCCTTTTTCTCTGCACCTGCGCCAGCACTAGTCATTTGTTGATTTGTTGATGATAGCTATCCTGACAGATATGAGATGGTACCGCATTATTGTTTTGATTTGCATCTCTCAGATGATGAGCAGGTTTTCATATGTCTCTTGACCTTCCTTCTGTCTTTTTTCAAAAAGTATCTGAGGTCAGTTGCCCATTTTTTGATAGGGTTGTTTATCTTCCTTTTGTTAAGGTGTTCTCTGTAAATGTTGGAGATTAAACCCTTATCATTGATATAATTGACAAATGTGTTCTCCCATGCAGTGGGCTTTCTTGTTGTGTTATTGATTGTCTCCTTTGCTGTACAAAAGCTTTTTATTTTGATGTAGTCCCATTTGTTTATTTTCTCTTTAGTTTCCATTGTTCTAGGAGCAGTATCAGTGAAGAAATTGCTTTGGCATATGTCTGAGATTTCTCTGCCTGTGGATTCTTCTAGTATTTTTATGATTTCCCATCATATGTTTAAGTTTTGAGTTTATTTTTGTGTATGGTATAAGTTGGTGGTCTAGTTTCATTTTTTTTTTGCATGTATCTGTCCAGTTTTCCCACCACCATTTATTGAAGAAATGATCTTGACTCCATTATGTTCATGTCTCCTTTGTTAAATATTAATTGAGTATAGTGGTTTGGGTTGATTTCTGGATTCTCTATTCTATTTCATTGATCTATATGTCTGTTCTTGTGCCAGTACCAGGCAGTTTTGTGAACAGTGGCTTTGTAATACAACTTGATATCTGGTATTGCAATCCCACATACTTTGTTCTTCTTTCTCAGGGTTGCTGTGGCTATTCAAGGTCTTTTTTTATTCCAGATGAATTTTTGGAAAGTTTGTTCTAGGTCTGTGAAATATGTCATTGGTATTTTAATGGGAAGTGCATTGAATTTACAGATTGCTTTGGGTAGTATGGACATTTTGATGATGTTGATTCTACCAATCCATGAACACAGTATGTTCTTCCATCTGTTTATGTCTTCCTCTATCTCTTTTTTCAGTGTCCTGTAGTTTTTCACGAATAGGACTTTTACCTCCTTAGTTAAGTTTATTTCTAGGTATCTTAATTTTTTTGGCATGATGGTAAATGGGATTGCTTTTTTAGTCTCTCTTTCTGTAAGTTCATTATTGGTATATAGAAATGCCATAGAGTTCTTGGCATTAATTTTGTATCCTGCTACATTGTTGAATTCATTTATTAAGTCTAATAGGTTTTATTTTTTTTATGGAATGGTTAGGGTTTTCTACATACAGTATCATGTCATCTGCAAATAAGGACAGTTGTATTTCTTTTTTTCCAATTTGGATGCCTTTTACTTCTTCTTGTTTGATCATAATGGCTAGTACTTCCAGCGCTATGTTGAACAGAAGTGGTGAGAGTGGGCATCCCTGTCTTGTTCCTGTTCTTAGGGAAAATGGTTTTAGTTTTGCCCCTTGAGTATGATGTTGGCTGTGGGTTTGACATATATGGATTTTATTATGTTCAGGTATGATCCTTTTATCCCCACCTTTCTGGGGTTTTTATCAAGAAAAGGTGTTGGATTTTGTCAAATGCTTTTTCTGCATCAGTTGATATGACTGTATGATTTTTATCTCTCAATTTGTTTATGTGATGTATCACATTTATTAATTTGCAGATATTGTACCATCCTTGCATATCTGGAATAAATCCTACTTGGTCATGGTGTATGATCTTTCTGATGTACTGCTGGATTCGATTTGCTAGAATTTTGTTGAGGATTTTGGCATCTATATTCATTAGGGATATTGGCCTGTAATTCTCTTTCATTGTGTTATCTTTATCTAGTTTTGATATTAGGGTGATGCTGGCTTCATAGAAGGAGCTTGGAAGTGTTCCTTCCTCTTGAATTTTCTGTAATAGTCTGAGGAGGATAGGTTTTAGTTCTTCCTTGAATGTTTGGTAAAACTCCCCTGTGAAGTCACCTAACCCTGGGCTTTTGTTTGCTGGAAGCTTTTTGATGACTGCTTCAATTTCTTCCATAGTTATCAGCCTATTGAGATTTTTGGAATCTTCTTGAGTAAGTTTTGAAAGGTTGTATTTTTCTATGAATGTGTCCATTTCCTCCAGGTTGTCTAGTTTTTTAGAATAGAGTTGTTCATAGTATTTTTTAACAATATTTTGTATTTAGATGGCATTTGTTGTTATTTTGCCTCTTTCATTTCTGATTTTGTTTATTTGGGTCTTCTATCTTTGCTTTTTGGTGAGTCTGGCTTGAGGTTCATCCATCTTTTTATCCTTTCAAAGAACCAGCTCTTTGTTTCATTGATTTTTGTTTGTTTGTTTGTTTGTTTGGTCTCCATGTCATTCATTTCTGATCTAATCTTAATTATTTCCTTCCTTCTGCTCACTGTGGGCTTTTCTTGCTGCTCTCTTTCTAATTCTTTGAGTTGTAGAGTTAGATGATTTAGTATCATTTTTTTCTTGTTTTTTTTTGAGATAGACTTGTAGAGCTATAAGCTTCCCTTTCAGGACTGCTTTCATTGTATCCGTAGCATTTGCACTGTTGTGTTTTTATTGTCATTAGTCTCTAGGATGTTTTTAATTTCTTCTTTGATCTCCTTGACAACCGAATCATTGTTGAATAGCATGCTATTTAGCTTCCAAGTGTTTGAATTTTTTGGAATGTTTTTATTGTAGTTTATAAACATTATGCCATTGTGGTCTGAGAAAATACTTGATATGATATCAATCTTTTTGAATTTGGGGAGACTTTGCTTGTGACCCAATATATGGTCTATTTTTGAAAATATGCCATGTGCACTTGAGGAGAACGTATATTCTGTGACTTTGGGGTGAAATGCTCTGAAGATGTCAATTAGGTCCATCTGACCTAGTGAGTCATTTAGAATTGCTGTTTCTTTGCTGATTTTTTTGTTTAGAGGATTTATCCAGTGATGTCAGTGGTGTATTAAAGTCCCCTACTATAATTGTATTGTTGTCAACCTCTCCCTTGATATCTTCCAGGAGCTTTTTTATGTATTTGGGTGCTCCTGCATTGGGTGCATATATGTTTACCAGGGTTATATCCTCTTGTTGTATTGACCCCCTTATTATTATTATGTGGCCTTTCTTATTTCTTCTTATAGCCTTTACTTTCAGGTCTATTTTGTCAGATATAAGTACTGTTACCCCAGCCTTTTTTCATTTCCATTTGCCTAAAAGATATTTTTCCATCCCTTCCCTTTCAATCTGTATGAGTCCCTTTTTCTGAGGTGAGTCTCTTATAGACAGCATATATATGGGTCATGTGTTTTTTTTGTTTTTTTGTTTTTTATCCATTCAGCCACTTGATCTCTTTTGATTGGAGCATTTAGTTATTGAAAGGTACTTGTTTATAGCCATTTTTATTTTTTGTGTCTATGTTCCTTCTTACCTTTTTATTTCCTCTTTTATATCAGTCCCTTTAGCATTTCTTGCATTGCTGGCTTGGTAGTGATAAACTCCCTTAGCATTTTGTTTTGTTTTGTTTTGTCTATGTAGCTCCATATTACCCCTTCAATTTTGAATGATAGCCTTGCTGGATAGACTAGTCTTGGATTCAGTACCTTGTTTTGCATCACTTTGTAAATTTCCTTGCATTCTTTTCTGGCCTGATGTGTTTCTATTGAGAAATCATTTGATAATCTAACGGGAGCTCCCTTGTATGTAATTTTCTGTCTCTCTCTTGGCAGCCTTTAAGATTCTCTCTTTGTCCTGGATATTTGCCATCGTAATTATGATGTGTTTTAGTGTGAGTCTTTTTTAGTTCATCCTGTTTGGGACTTTCTCTGCTTGTGTGACTTTTTTCTTCACCATATCAGGGAAGTTTTCTGATATTATTTCTTCAAATAGGTCTTCTAATCCTTGTTCCTCTTCCTGTTGTTCTGGCACCCCTATTATTCGTATGATGCTTCATTTCATCTTGTCCCATAGCTTCCTTAGGCTCTCCTCCTGTCTTTTAATTATTTTCTCCAATTGCAATTTAGTTTTTGCTTCCCTGTTTTCTTATTTGCTAATTCGGCCCTCCACTTCTCTTAGTGTACTGTTGAAACTTTCCATGGTGTTTTTTATTGAAGCTATATCATTCTTCATTTCTTCTTTTTCAAAAAAATATATTTTATTGATTTTTTTTCAGAGAGGAAGGGAGAGGGATAGAAAGTTAGGAACATCAATGAGAGAGAAATATTGATCAGCTGCCTCCTGCACACCCCCCACTGGGGATATGCCCACAACCAAGTAACATGCCCTTGACTGGAATCAAAACTGGGACCCTTCAGTCTGCAGGCTGATACTCTATCCACTGAGCCAAACCAGCTAGAGCTCTTCATTTCTTCTTGATTCTTACATAAGTTGTTGATTTTTTTCATCCATTTCTTTTTGATTCTTACAAAAGGTGTTTATTTTTTTTATTCCACCTGGTTTACGAACTCTATGACCCTTATTCTGAATTCTTTTTCTGACATATTGCATACCTCTGTTTCACTTAGCTCCTTTTCTGGCGATTCTTCCTTTTCTTTCTTTTGGAGGTATCTTTGTCTACCCATTTTTAATCTCACTGACTGATCTACATGTTGAGTCATGCAGAGGCTGCTCCTTGGGTAGCAGTGGCTTTTGGGCTGTAGTTGCTCTTCAGGCAGTCACAGTAGCAGCTGCTTCTCAGTTGGCAGCACCTCCTCTGGTAAGTGCTGTTCACAGCAGTGGTGTCTTCTCTGGCTGGTGGGGGAGGCTGCTCATATAGCTGCTGTTCCTTGGATGTGGTGGGCTGATTATGAGGTTGCTACTCCTCTGATGGGGACAGGTTGTTCACATCCATTGCTCCTTGGGCGGGGACAGACTGCTCACATGGCTGCTGCTCTTTAGATGGAGGCTGGCTACGTGCTGCTGCTGTTCCTCAGAATGGGCATACTGCTCGTGATGCCACCACTCCTTGGATAGGGGCAGGTTGCTTACAGGGTTGCTGCTCCTTGTACGGGTGGGGGTTGCTTATGCAGTTGCTTCTCCTCAGATGGGGATGGTCTGCTCACGTGGCTGCTGCTCCTCGGTTGGGAGTGAGCTGCTTATGCTATTGTTGCTCCTTAGACATGGGTGGTCTGCTTGTGTGGCTGCTACTCCTCAGATGGGGTTAGGCTGCTCATGTGACTGGTGCTCCTCCACATGGGGTGGGCTGCTCATACAGCTGTTGCTCCTTAGATGGAGTCAGGCAGTTCATGCAGCTGCTACTCCTCAGAAGGGGGAAGTCTACTGATATAGCTGCTGTTCCTCGGATGGGTCTGGGCTGCTTGCACAGCTGCTGCTCCTTGGAAAGTGGCTGGCTGCTCATGTGGCTGCTACTCCTTGGATGGGGGCTGGATGCTTGCACAGCTGCTGCTCTTTGAACAGGTGCAGGATGTGGGCTGCATGCAGCTGCTGCTCCTCAGAAAGGGACTGGCTGCCTGGGGCTACCACTCCTCAGTTGTGGGTGGGCTGCTTGAGTGGCTGCTGCTCCTTGGATGGAGCAAGTTGCTTGCATGGTTGCTGCTCCTCAGATGGGGGAAACTGGCTTCTCACACAGCTGCTGCCCTTTGGACAGGAGCAGGCCACATGAAGCTGCTACTCTTAGGCCAGGGGCAGGTTGCTCATGGGGCTGCTGCTCCTTGGACAGGAACGGGCTGCTAATGTGTCTGCTATTCATCTGGTTGCAGTGCCTTGGGTAAAGCGTTGGGCAGGTCAGAGGAAAGCATGCTTCAGAACTCACAGGAGCCTGAGCCTAGGGTGGCTGGAGCCTCATTGATCATGGGATCACAGTGTAGGTAGCAGGTCCCTAGCAGGGGTGGCTGTAGAATCCCAGGTGTTATCTGAGAGCACTATGGGTAGAGTTGAACCTGGGCACCCATTACAGCAGCTCTCCCCTTCAAAAAGGCTAGACCTCTGTGGTCAAACTGGTACTGTTTGCAATGGTAGCAGAAGCTGCCTAGTTAGGTGAGCCTGATTATCCTGCCCTGAAGTTCCTGTGGGATCTAACTGTGCTGCATTCACACACACACACACACACACACACACACACACACACACACACACACTCACACACACACACACACACACACACTCACACACACACACACTCACACACACACACACACACACACACTCACACACACTCACACACACACACTCACACACACACACACACACACACTCACACACACACACACACACACACACTCACACACACACACACACACACTCACACACACACACACTCACACACACACACACACACTCACACACACTCACACACACACACACTCACACACACACACACACACTCACACACACACACACTCACACACACTCACACACACACACAGACACACACACACTCACACACACACACACACACACACTCACACACACACACACTCACACACACACACACACACACACACTCACACACACACACACACACACACACTCACACACACACACACACACACACACACAAACACACAACCCACCTGACCACACACTCACTGATACTCCCTCATTCACTTACTAATGCTCTTTCCCTCATTGCTGCATTCTTCCTGCCTCTGTAGTTGGGTCTGGGGTGTTTTTGACCTGTTTGTGGATGGAGTTTCCTCTCTAGGTGTCCGGTTATGTGGCTTGCTCTCAAGCCCTTTGGCGAGACAGGATAAAATTTACCTCAACAAGACACAACACAAAGGGAACTAAGCACAAATGTACTCACGACACCAATAATCCCAATATAAGTGACCACCTAAGAAATGAGAGCACAAATGATATCAAAGAGAGTGGAAAAGATAAGAGATAAAAGAAACCAATAGACAAACCAAAAAAATACAAACACCAAACACCCAGCAAAGAGGTTGGGGCAGAATCTGTAGAAGACTGAGTTTATATACTGAAAATAAGATTAAGAATTGTATGAATATAGGGAGGACCTCAATTTAGTATTGAGGAAGTAGAAAGGGAATAAGTGGATAAGAAGGAAGAGAATGAGAAGAAAAAAAATAAATTTATTAAAAATGATTTTAAAATGATATAAAAAATTTAAAATAGCAAATAAAAAATAGTGATGGAAAAATAATGCGAAAAGAAATAGAAAATAAAGCAGCAAACAAAAACAGGGAAACAAAGAAGAAAATGAGAAAAAGAAAGAAAAAAGGGGATAATAAAAAAATAAAAGTGAAAAAAATGAAGTGTCGTTTTTTCGGCTGGCTTATGATCCCAGTTGTCTGTGCTGTACTGTTTCTCAGTTTCCTGTTACTGGGGCTGAAGATTTCTCTTTAGGCCAGTTCCTGTGACCTCTCAGGGATTATTCACATTCCTTTGTATTATCCAGGGTGAGATTTGGGTGTGGTTGTATAGGTTGCCTGGAGACTGGAGGGAGGGGCTATCTCTCAAGCAGAAAATGGTAACAGGGGCTCAGGTATGACCAGCACCAGACTCCTATCACCTCTCCTGTACTTCCCACTCTCCCCATATTCCACAAGTCCACACCTTCTCCCCCACCTCAGTCATGGGTAAGTGTCTGTATCCCAAAGGTCCTATGAACTAGGTTCAGTGAAGAAAGCCACAGGCCCCAGCACAAGAAGGGACTGCAACCCTGTAAGCTCCTCTCTTGCCAGTACTGTGCAGTCCGTCTAGCCCTTTCAGGGCTGCCTCTGAGCTCTAGAATCTAGAATTCAAGGTCCAAAATCCCCTACCTCCCGAAGTCCCATGGACCCCTTTTTCACAGTCAGATGCTTTGCCTGTCCTCAGGGATGTGGTTTGGTGCCATGCAGTTTCCCCTGACCCTCTGGGAAGAGAGGTCCGGCAGACTCTCTCGCCTAGATCCTTGATTTCACCTTTCTCCAGGGGACTTCTGCCCTTCCTGGCTGCAAACTGTCCCATCAGCTGAGCCTCCTTCACCAATTCAGGCTGAATTCGACTCATTTTAGCTGCTGACTTTATTTGCTCCTGACAAGGTTCAGGACACATCTGTCTAATCCACTGCCATTTTGTCTCCTCGATCCTTTAATTCTTAAAAAAAAAAAAAAAAAAAAAAAAAAAAAAAATCTACTTTCTCCTATTATCCAGCTCTTTGATTTTTGTTCTATATTCTAGAAAATTTTCAGAAAAGTATGTTTCTATTTATTCTTTTTTTAATATATTTTTTATTGTTTAAAGTATTACGAATAGTAGTACATATGTTTCCTTCCCCCCACCCACATGACCTCTCTCTGGCTCCCCCTAACCCCCAGCAGATGCCCTCACCTCCCTCCCCTCCCCCAGTGTCTTATATCCATTGGTTATGCTCATATGCATGCATACAAGTCCTTTTATCTCTTATAGCCCCTGCTCCCCACCTTCACCTGCCTTCCCACTATAGTTTGACAGTCTGTTCAATGCTTCTTTGCCTCTGTATCTATTTCCCGCCCCCCACCAGTTTCTTTTCTTTAAAAAAATCTTGCATCTGCATCCTAGAAATAAACATATAAGAACAAAAAAATGTTTGAGTCTCAGTTTCAATGTCCAACAGCTCTGAGTCCCAGTTTCAGTTCCTTGTTGGTACATGTCAGCAATGATATCTGGATAGTGGAGAAATGGTGGCAATGCAGGTTCCACCCTCTCTGGTTTGGTCCTGGGCAACCTGCAGCAACATACAGCTGCTGACTGCTAGCATGGCAAGGTGTCATCATCGTCTTCCATCTCTGGACTGTTTTTGTGGTTGGAACAACTCTGTCAGTTCCTCTTTGTTGCAAGAATCCATATGGTCTTGGAGTTGTTTTCTGAAAATATACAAACATTCTCAACCAAAAGTTAATCAAGGAATCTTTTCTGTAAATTAGACTTGGGATTCTTTTTATTTTTGCCCAGATGATTTTCCTTTGATTTATTTTGATACCATGTGTGTTTTTCATGGGTGTCTTGCTGTTAGCATTACAAATGGAAATTAATTTTCTGAGGTAAGAATTTTCTACTCCCTTTTGTGATATTGAATTTACTCAGATATCTAGGATCTTTGACTATTCATATGATGAACATATGATGAATGGAAAACAGCCATTAAAAAGATGGGGACTATTTAAATACAGACTGGACTTGTGGATGGTTTTGTTTCATTACAGGGTTATTCCATGGAGGATACCATTAGTTATCATTGGTTAGTCTTGAAGCCATTAGTTAGGCTTAACTATTTCCCCTAAGATAAATCTGGGAGAGAGATGCTAGCTGCTTACACTCTGGGAGCTAGACAGGGGGAGAGAGTGATCATCTTATCTCAATGTGATTTATTTGATTTAGTCACCAATTTCAGTCCCTTACCACACTCTTGTTCTGCCTCCAGGCTCTAGCCTCTCTGACTCAGTTTCTCCAGAGGGTACACCTCCTTCCTCCTACCTGGGCAGTGGTGACCATCTGGGTACACAGGACGAGGGGGTCAATCTTGGATGGCTCTGCTATTTCTCTCACCTTTCTGAGGTATCTGGCACCCCCAAGTTTCTGGATTGTTCTTCATGTTCTGAAGTATAAATCTGCCTACTTTTTATCCTCCGCCCAACCCCCCCCCCCACACACACACACTACATAGTAAGGTCTCAGTATCTACATCCTGCTAAAGTCTAGCAGCTAGACAGTTACCCCTTTCAACCAGCTTTCCATCTTGAAATTTTTTCTTGACATCTTTTTTTTGGCTCTCCTTGAGGTTTTATACCTTATTTTTATTCCCTTATTACCATTTTATTGAGGGTTTGGAAAGAGTGCACATAAAACCATGTATTCAATCTTCTAAGTAAAGCAGAATCTTTTTTTCTTTTTTTCCACAGCGGATAAAGATAGCTCTGAATCATCTGAAGACTCGGGTAAATTAATCAGGT
This sequence comes from Antrozous pallidus, assembly GCA_027563665.1. NCBI lineage: Eukaryota > Metazoa > Chordata > Mammalia > Chiroptera > Vespertilionidae > Antrozous > Antrozous pallidus. The sequence goes on along the minus strand of CM050508.1, from coordinate 165,852,323 downwards.
AAGTTTTTCTTCATACAATTTTATATCAATTTATTTACTAAAAGGCTGTTTATTTAAACTGTTCACATGATCTCTCATAATTGAATTATTTTTTAACTCAGAAAAGGAAGTAGGTATCTTTCCTCTTACAATACTTTTTTTAAAGTTTTCAGAGAGAATGTGAAAAATTATTCTTTCTAGACAATTATATTAACATTGAAAGGAACTATTTGAACCCACCTAGTCTTTTAATTTTGATATTGTTGAAAAGAAAAAGCATGTTGTGAACATAATGAATACAAATCATTATAGATAGCAGAAATCCAAGTAGTTTAGGAGAAGGCAGTTTCTAGAGAAAATGGTGAGGATAAGGGGCAGAAGTCATTGTACCTTTGGGGAGACAACCTGACAATGTGGCATAAATCCAGCCTTGAACACATGCACCAGGTATAGGTCAGCATTCTCCTATTTAGTTCTGCAGGTATATGTTGTTTGGCTTTCTAGTTATATAGATGTAGTCTTTTGTCAACAGTTATCAATTTGTATGCTTAATATCTGCATTTTACTGAATGCAAATTATACTTTAAGTTGATTTAAAAATAAACTATCCTTACAACTCTTTTTATAAATCTAGTTATTTCAAAATAAAAAATTTTTTGAATAAAGGTATCAAAACTTTTTTCAATGGGTAGAGGAAATGGGTATACTTGCAAATTTCCAAACTCTGGTTCTAAAATATGAGATTATAGCAAGAAAGAAAAATTATAGACCAATATCTCTCAGAAACACAGATGTATAAAACTAATCAGAATATTGGCAAGTTGAATCCACTGATAAGATAAAACATAATACTATATCATGATCAAGGGGGCTTAATTTCAGGAAAGTCAGGTGGGTTAAAATTTGAAAATCAGTGTAACTCACTCTGTTAACTTAATAAAGGGGTTGGGGGAAACCCACAAAATGATCTCAATTATTCCAGAAAATACATTTGCTAAAATTTAACACCCATTCATGATAAAAATTCTCAACATAATGTGAACATAATGAATACAAATCATTATGTATTCTGCCCCTTAAAATTCTCATTTAAAGAATGAAAGATAATTTCTTTATTCCAATAAGCTATATACTTAAGTGTGAAATGTTGGAATACTTTTTCTTCTGAGTTTAGGAACAAGACAAGTATCCTATTATCACCACTTCTAGTTAACACTGTACTGGAGGTCCTAGCCAGTGCAATGAGGCAAGGAAAAGAAAGACAAGCTCTGAAGTTTGGAAAGAATGAAGTAAATTATCTTCATTAACAGATAATAGGATTATTTACATAGCAGAATCTAAATGAATATACAAAGCTTGAAAATTAATGAGTGAATTCAGCAACAACCCTGACTATAAGACGAACATTTAAAAATCAACTATATTTTTGTATACTAGCAACCAACACATAGAAAGTGAAATTTTAAAAACTGCTGAAACAACAAAATTTAACAAAGACAACTAAGGACAACTATACTGAAAACTGAAAAATAAATCTGGGGAAAATTTTTAAAGACCTAAAGAAATAGAGATTTATAATGTTTGCAACTTGGAGAGTCAATATTACTATAATGCCAATTCTTCCCCAATTAATGTATGTCTTCAATTCAGTCTCATTCAAAATCTCAGCAGTACTTTTTTGAAAATCAACAAGGTGATTCTCAGCACAATTTACAACAGCTAAGATTTAGTAACAGCCTAAGTGCCCATCAGCAGATAAATGGATTAAAACTGTGGTATATCTATGGAATACTATCCTATCTAATAAAATAGTAATATGCAAATTGACTGTACCTATGATCAAGCCATGCCCACAAGCTACGCCCACAGGCCAATCAGGAGCAAATAAACCCCAACGAAGATAGCTGTGGCCACTGAGAGCAGGAAGGAGACTTGGGTTTCCCCAGCAATGGAGGAAGCCAATCTTTCCACCTGCCCTTGCCAGCCTAGGCCTCCACTCAATGCTACAAAGTTTCAATTATAGAAGATACATAAATCCCAATAGAAATGGTGGCAGCCACAGAGCTGGAAAGAACAGAGGCAACAGTTGCCCAGGCCATGGAGGAAGCCAAACTTCTGCAGCCCTAGCACCTAGGCTTCCACTCTAGGCTACAAAGTTTCAATTATAGAATTAAAATAAACCCAAACAGAAATGGCTGTCACCATGGAGCGAGCAGAAGACTTGGCTCCACTCCAGGCTACAAAGTTTCAATTGTAGAACATAAATTAATCCCAGATCCCAGGGCCTCCACTTGGGTTGCTGGGGGGTGTGACTGCCCTGCAAATCACCGCAGGCCCCTCACCCAGGCCGTCTCACACCCCAAGGGAACCCCCACCCTGATACGGGACATTCTTCAGGGCAAACCAGCTGGCCCCTATCCATACACCAGGCCTCTATCCTATCTAATAAAAGAGTAATTTGCAGATTGATCATCACTCCAACACACAAGAGGGCTGCCCCCATGTGGTCAAAGATCCTGCCCCCATGTGGACACAAGATGGCCACCACAAGATGACCAGCAGGGGAGGGCCATTGGGAGGTTCTAGGTCTGCAGGGGAGGGCAGTTATGGGTGATCAGGCCAGCAGGGGAGGGCAGTTGGGAGGGACCAGCCTGCAAGGGAGGGCAGTTGGGGGTGATCAAGCCTGCAAGGAAGGGCAGTTAGGGGTGACCAGGCCAGCAGAGGAGGGAAGTTGGGGGCAAATAGGCTGGCAGGGGAGCAGTTAGACGTCAATTAGGCTGGCAGGATAGTGGTTAGTGGGTTACCAGGCTTGCAGGCAGATGTGGTTAGGGGCAATCAGGGAGGCAGGCAGGCGAGCAGTTTGGAGCCAGCAGTCCTGGATTGTGAGAAGGATGTCTGACTGCTCTTTTAGGCCCAGTCCTACCAGGATCAGGCCTAAACGGGCAGTCGGACATCCGTCGAGGGATCCCAGATAGAAGAGGGTGCAGGCTGGGCTGAGGGACTTCCCCTTCCTCCCATGCACGAATTTTGTGCACCAGGCCTCTAATATCACTATAAAAAAGAAGGAACTCCTACCATATGTAACAGCGTGGATGAAACTGGAGAGCATTATGTTAAGCAAAATAAGCCAGTTGGAGAAAGATAAATATCACTTAGTCTCACTCATTTGCAGGATATAATGAACAACATAAACTGATGAACAAAAATAGATCCAGAGACTAAGAAACACTGATCTGACAGTACAACCTCAGAGAGGTGTGGGTGTGTTTGTAGGGGTAGGGGAGAGGAGCTAAGAGATCAACCAAAGGACTTGTATGCATGCATGTTAGCATACCAAAGACACAGATACTGGGGCAATAGGGGCTTGTCCTGGGAGGTGGATGTGGTGGTGGTGCGGGGGGGGGAGGGGGGGGATTAGTCAGAATAAAGGAGACATGTAATACTTTAAAGAGTAAAGTGAAAAAAAATAAAATGTATCTAGAAATGCAATAGATTTAGACTAGCAAGCCAATTGAAGAAGGACAAAGAAGATTGACATTCCTAGATATCAAGATACACTAAAATGTTAGAATAAATTTTGCAAACTTGTCACCATTGTTGGACAGGCCCTGATGTTGATCCAGGGGTGGGAGCAGTTCCATCAACCGAATGACATATACACAATGGGAGAAGAACAAACTAGCTGTTCAGGAGGCAACCACAATGTCCACTGTGACAGCTTTCCTAGTCATAAAGTTCTATTGGACCAAACCTTGTTATGTAAGAGTTTGTCAGCACAGAGAGCAAAGGAGTCTCTGGCTGGAACTGCTTGCACAGACACAGAAATGGGATATTACGGTGTGCTCAGGGTCAGCAGGAGGTTCCATGCGATGATGCCTCTAGGTGTGTGCATGGATGGTGGCAGTAAAAGTTGGAGAAGACCTGAAAATGAAGAACCTTGAGTTCTATCAGAAAGTTTAGGTTTCATCCTGTGGAATTAGAAAATCAAAGGTGGTTTTTTTTTTGTTTGTTTGTTTTTCAAACAGAGGCATGATAACCTGGAATGGGGAGAGACTAGGATAGAAAAAACAGTTAGGAAGCTATTTAGAGTTTGCAGAAGAGAAGTGATGAGGTACTTATCTGAGTCCTTGCAGAAATCCAGCTGACACTGGGCCCTGAGGGGTGCTGAACCCTCTCCTTGGCTCTTTCCATAGCTGATTTCATTAAATGCTCATAGGAAATATTGGAGAAACTTGCTCTCTCTTGGTTTTATAGTTGAGGGAACAGGAGAGGAGGGTTAGGGCATTTTCCCAGCGTCACACAGCTAATAAGTCACAGTGCCAGAATGTTTCCTCCCAGGCCAGATGATTCTAGAGTCTGTGTTCTTAATCATGATACTAGATGACTAATTACCCAGAGATAAGTGGGGGCTTGGTCCTTAGGCTTTGTTATGGCTGGCATGTTGCTTCTCTGAAATAGCACTAGCACAATTCTCTGCTCCCCGTAATTTCCCTTTTATTTCCTTCACTGGCTCCTCTCAGCTATGAACTGGTTTCTGCTCTTTCTTTTCTAAACACTTAATTACTCTTTTGGAGTTTGTTTTCCCTAATGGCGTCATCTATCAACCTTTATGTTGATTTGACCCAAATCTCCTACTTCCAGTCTCAGTTTCTCAATCACACTCCTAAAGGTCATCACCTAAAACCCATGTTTAAAATTAAACTCATATTTTACTTCAGTTTCTCTAGGCGCTTTCTATTAATAGCAAAACAAACTGGTCATCCAGGCTTTGGGAGAATATTTGACCCTCAAATTCCTTCACCTTTCACACCCTACCAGGCAGCAGACCAGCCCACTCTTTGCCATTGACTCATCTCTCCCCTTTCATAATCTTTGCTCCCATCCTTGTATTAGCTCTCCGTGTCCCTTGACTGAATTATTACATTTGTTTCTTCAGTTGTCCCCCAGCACTTAATTTCCCATACAATCCACCCTGCATACTAATGCCAGAAAAAAAACCTCTTACACACTCTTACACTGATTTAATAATTTGCTTGCCTTTTTGGAGACTTCTGATTGCTCTCTATCACCTAATAAATCAAGATTACTGAGTCAACTCTAATCCATTCTCTGCCTAAATCTGAAGACCCTGCATTGCCCAGTTTTGCTTATTTTATCAAATTCCAACAGCGCCTCTGGAATTGGAACTCTCCACTCTAGTCAATTATCTTGTTTCTATCATCTTTTCCCCAGCACGCCTGTATGTACACATGCACACACCAGGCGCCTTCCCATCTGAGCTGTTAATTGCTGTTTCCCTGGCTTAAGATGCTGCTTTCCTTGGGTCCAGGGCCACATCCCAAGTCACTCTTTCCCTCTTGGCTCCAAAACAAAGTTCTATCTCCCTATTCCAAAACAAAATTATATCTCCCGATTTTCTGCTTACTGCCATTGCTAAAAAAGTACCTGCCAGAATCACCCCCAGATATTTGTGTTAAATGCTGTAACCCTGCACGATGTTATTATATAAAGCTATGCTATTTACTAATTCAGGTAGACATCTTATTTTCCCTGGTTAGGAGCTCTGATGTTCACTTTTAAATGATGTCTTCTACTTTTTCATATTCATAAGGCTTAATATAATATAGTCCTGGTATTGGTTCAAACTATAAAACACGTGCATTTTTTATACTGTGTCTACTCCTGTAAACTTCGCAGTTTACCTGAATAGTAATAAAATTGTTACTGTTCTCTTCCTTTAAGGGACTGTTTCCTTTATAGAAGTGAAAATGCAAATATTCCCAGGTGTTTAGAACATTCTTTGTATATTCAAGGTATACAAAAGTTATGCCTTTTAGGGTAATATTTTTAATTATTCTGGAGGAGAAAAGAAAACCCCCGAGGCTAACAGTTTGAAATTAAGCAGGACACTCTTGAGGAGGGGGAAAGGGTCAGGGGTCATCATCAAACAGACAAAAAACAATCGAGACTATTGTGCCTGAAGATGGTGGGTTTTTTTGGGGGGTTTTTTTTTTCAGGAGAGACAGTGTGTTGACAGTTTCCTTCCTCTTGGGTCATTGTTGTCTGCTAAATGACCTGTGACAGCAAATTGATCACAAGCTTTTTCATGCAGGAGATGTAATGCAGCCTTTCATTTTGTTACCTCTGTTGCCAAATGCCGAAACATTTCTTTGGGAAATTAATGTTAGTTTAGTATATCATTTAGTGGTAGAAAGCACCACCTTGTATTCTGGAAGCAATAATAGCAGTGATTCATTTATCTTCAACAAGTTTCAGATTCCTACATAGGTGTGATTGCAAAAGCAATAACATGTTTGAAAAACGTTAGTCTTAAAATGAGGTGACTACAATTATCATTTAAAGAAATGAATGTGTTAACACATTTAGATATTGCCCCATTTGTGTCAAAATTTAGTCAAATATTTAAGGCACCTATAAAAATGAATGCTAAGTAGACCTGTTCTAATGGAAAAGTTGCTTCTTCCTCCAGAAAACTAGAAACCTAAAATGCAACACACGCATAAAGACTTTTACATTTGATGCTCAACCATCTCAGCCAGTCAGGTAGTGAGCTCACAGGTCTGAAAAATATCCCAAAGTAATGTTTTGTTTGTAGAATGTTGAGAATCTCTGCCCTCAAGAAATCTGTAGGGGAAAAAAAAAAGGGAAAGGCTGTTATTTAAGAGACTATTTCGCTTGCTGTTTAATAATTTATAGCAACCATTGCTTTCCCATTAGGACAAGAATATTGGCCTGGGGAAGTAAAACCACAGGCAGGAATCCCAGAAAAGAGTTGCGGGTTCTGCTTTGATAATAGCCAAATTCTGTGTCAAAATTAAACTAATCTCAATGCTGGTGTTTCATTTCTCCTCATAATAAAGCAGAAATAAACGTGACTTGACTAACATTTGGCATAGAAATATAAGACAAGTATTTATTGAAGAAAGATAATGTACAGGTATGATCCTTTCCTTGAAGTTCTTGTTTAGTTAGCCATGAAAGGCAGATAACTTACCCCTGCTATTGTTTTTTTTATAGACTATACATATGGGTGCACATTTATATCTATTAGTGAAAAATGACTTGGATGGGTTTTCATTTTTGTGATTTGTATGTATTAGTGGAGGAATTAACATGTCAGATTTGTTAGCAACTGCAAATCAGTTAATATCTTGTGACAAGATGTTATCGGAAGCAGTCCACACTGATAAAATAATTTTAAAAAGCAAACTTGTAAACTACTCATTGTCTGATTTTAATTTATGTTTTCAGAGCAATTAACATTTCATTTGATGATTACTACAAGACCTGGTCTGAAATAGCTACGTCCAAAGCTGCTGAGTGTTTCAGAACTCCAAGTAAGCTGGTCTCATCCCACCTTGTGTCATTGTGGTGTATATTCATCTCGCAATTATCCTCTTTAAAATCAATTATCTTGATTTTAAAGACTAGCTGACATGTATTTGCAATTTGAAGGTGATAGACTTCTCTGTTTGTTCCACATACTAATCATCAACTTAATTGAGTTCCTCTTTTGTTTAACACCTTGGACTGGCATCTGATTAAAAGCCAGAAGGAAAGATAGGCAATTGGAAGAATAAAAGATGACAGTCTCTATCTTAAGAGGTTTACTTACTCCCCTCAACCCAGAAAGAAGCCTTCATAGTGGAAGGAACCTTTTTTTTATTCTAAACACTATAAATCTTCAAACCCAGAGAACATGTTAAGTAGAAATACACACACATATAAAACTAAGGCTTTCAAGTATATCAATCTAAGGCCATTATACATTAGGAACTAAAAAGACAGGGGACACCTGGACAACTTTGGAGTCCCATTTAATCAAATCTCTAGAGTACTATTTCATTATTTGGGTCAAGGTAGGTTATCCAGTCAATACACTTAGTAAAATGAGATTTTGCTTCAGCTATTCTGCTGAATGGTACATTCTGAAATTGCCAGTGACTTCCCAATTCCCAGATTCAGTGATTATTTTTCAGTCTTTATCTTGCACTCTCATCAGCTATGCTGTCCTTGCATTAGATAATTCTGTATATACAGAGGTAATATGCAAATTGACTATCACACCCTCAGATAAGATGGCCACCCCAATGTGGTCACAAGATGGCCGGCAAGGGAGGACAGTTGTGGGCAATCAGGCCAGCAGGGGAGGGCAGTTGGAGGCAATAAGGGGAGCAGTTAGGCATAGATCAGGCTGGCAGGGGAATGGTTAGGGGGTGATCAGGCTGGCAGGCAGAATCAGTTAGGAGCAATCAGGCAGGCAGGCAAGCAAGTGATTGGGAGCCAGCAGTCCCTGATTGTGAGAGGGATGTCCTAGATTGAGAAGGTGCAGTCTGGGCAGAGGGACACCCCCCTCCCCCAGTGCACAAATTTTGTGCACTGGGCCTCTCTCTCTCTCTCTCTCTCTCTCTCTCTCTCTCTCTCTCTCTCTTTATATATATATGTGTGTGTGTGTGTGTGTGTGTGTATGTGTGTGTGTGTGTGTGTGTATACTCACATACATATGTATGTGTGTATATGTGGGGGCAACCAGGCTGGCAGGGGAGGGCAGTTGGGGGTGACTGGGACTGCAGGGGAGGGAAGTTAGGGGTAGAAAGACATACATATATATATATATATATATGTGTGTGAGAGAGTGATTATATATGACATCCATGTTTTTCTCTTCTCTTAGCGATCCTCTGCCTCTTTCCTTAGAAAAAACTTCATTATTCAGCCCGCTCAACCCACTTTCTCTAAGAGACTTCATCCACTACTCTGATCTTCATTAGCCTGCTTTCCTGTAATCCCTAAAGCCTCATCACTAGTCAGGTCCTCTCCTGGATTCTGCATGCAAGTTTATAACTGAGCATGAACATCTCATCTACAGGTGTTCTGGCATCTTACACTTAAGATGTCCTGAAGTGAATCCATTACCTTGCCCTGAAACCTTATCCTTTATTACCTCTCTAGATTAGTGTAGATCATCATTATTACATTTACTGGTACTTGCCTGAACCAGAATTACGAAGTTTCCTTAGACCTCTTTATCACCCTCATTAAATCTTGTTGATTTTATCTCCTACAACATCATCAGTGTTTTCCCTCCACATCACCCCATAACCACTACCTTAATTTGTGGTCTCATCAAATTTCACCTCATCATTTTGATGATCTCATAATTGGTTTCAATAGAACAAAATATTACACAGACAAAAATTTCTAGTTTTAAGACACAAATTATAGCCAAAAGGTAGCACTCAGATTAATATATATAAAAACATAAGTTGGATCTTTCAGGATGGTGGTTAATAATTATTTCATGGATAAAAAACATCACCTTCCTCACTCATTCATGGATTAATGGTTAAAAAACATAACTTAAGGTACTTGAAGAGACACAGTCTTACTCTGGACAGCTGGCTCAGTTGGTTTAGCATTGTCCTATGCATCAAAAGGTCACTGGTTCAAGTCCCAGTCAGGACACCACTTGCCCAGGTTGACCATAAGCTGTTTCTTCCACATCAATGTTCTCTCTCTCCTCTTCTCCCTTCCTTTCTCTTTCTCAAATCAATAAGCGCGCGCACGCACACACACACACACACACACACACACACACACACACACACACACATATATATATATATATATATATATATATATATATATATATAGAGAGAGAGAGAGAGAGAGAGAGAGAGAGAGAGAGAGAGAGAGAGAGACTGTCTATATCCATATAAAGAATTTTATTATTTTTTTTGATACCACGGTATGTGAATGTTTACTTCATTTCACAAGTTAGTGGTTGGTTGCTGTTCAGTCAATTCAGCAAACATATTTTGAGTGCCTACTATGTGTGAGGCACTGAGGAGCTCAGGTGCATTCCAGAAAGCAGAAACCCTTAACAAACATGGTCAAGAGGCAGTTGGCACATTGAGGGAATGACTCAGAGTCCAACTCCTTCAACCTAAAACCTGGTAGAGAATGGCTTTTTATGGGATAACATGTAATGATAGGGAGGCATTTGGAGACTTGAAACTGCTAGAGGGAAAAATGAAACATATGCCAAAACTTAACAAAATTTGGAAGTTATTGTGTTGCACTGAAGAACAATGTAAAATAGCATAATGAAACGCTACTGACTGGAGTTCTTTCTTCAGTAGGGTCTGATAGAACATTTTTGACGTGGTTCTTCTTTCTGTGTCACTAACCTAGCCTATAATTCACCCTCTTTGCAAAGCAATAGCTGGTCTTGGTTACCTTTAGCCCAGAAGAATTTCTGAGACTTTGATTTCAGCCCTTGGTGCAATATTTCTTCATCACCCTTCTTCTCCCAGGGATTTGTTATAAGAATGTCTCAAGAGCTTTCTTTTAATAATAACCAGCACTTAATTCTTAAAAAATAAATGTAAATATTACATCTGCTGCTGGCTATTTTGTCTTTGGATAATTCAGCTGGATAAGATCCAATACTACTTTTTTTTATCAGCCTAATTTCCTGGCAATAATAAAGACAAAGCTTTTAGATTATAGAATGTGTCTTCAACTACTCAGAAATAAAAGGGAAACTTCTAATAACTTCATTTTCTGCAGTTACAATCTTATCACTGGAGATATTATTAAGTTCTTGTGCCTATTTTTAAAAGCTTTTTATTTTACAAATAGTGATGAGTGGTTATATTAAGGTAATAACTCTTTTCCACTTCTTTGTGCCACAAATCTATCAATAGTCATGTGTGCCATAATAATAGTATGTTTATTCTTGTCTAGCATGGTTTCCAGAGTGTACTCTGTATTATGTTGTTTAATCACCTCAATGTTATTCTTTTATTTGTTTACCAACAAATATTTATTAAACATCTAACAAGTGTCATGCACAGTGGTACACCAACCCAATGAGCTAGGCATTATTTTTATAACTCTATTTTACAAGTGAGAAAACTAAGACCAAGGCAAGCTAAGTAATTTACCTAAGGTCACACATGTAAGAGGGAATATTATATATCAGTAAAGAATGTAAGTTCTGGAACCAGATTGTTGAGAGTTAATCCTGGCTCTGCGATTTACTAGCTGTGTGGCATTGGGATAAATTTCTTAACCTCTCTGTGTCCCAGTTTCTTTGTCTGTAAGATAAGAATGACTACAACACACACCTCATATGTTGAAGCAGTTATAGCTGTACCTAGCACATGAGTGTTCAACCAGTGTGGTTATTATTAATTAGTACAAATAGACTGTGGTCCAAGGACTTCAACCAGATCCTCTGACTTACAGTTATTGCTTCTTGTCATACTATACTGCCTTTATAATATGTTATGAAGTGTTTATTTCTTTATAGCCTGAGATTTATTTTTAGTTGAATTTATTGGGGTTACATTTGTTAATAATGTTATATAGGCTTAAGGTTCAATCCTATATGGCCTGAGGTTTAAATTCAAACTCTGAAGAATATGCAGTACGTGTTTTAATAATTATAATTCTTAGTCCATAATCATAGGCAATTATATGGGAAAACGTATGAATGATCTACCGTTCTCTGTCCATCACTATAGAATGGCAAATTAAAAGCTTGGCAGAGAACAAACCACTACATCTGGTTGTGGGCAACAGCACCTTAATGACAGAATATGATCCCCATAAGGAAATGTTTATGTTTGAGGAAAAGAATTCCTTCAGACCAGTGTACCCTGTAATATTGAGTGGGGGCTTCCTGATGTTTGCTGTCATCAAGACAGACCAAACAGCCTGAAGCATCCTGGGGATGCTTGCTTTCACCCTAGGAGACTTAGATTCTTTGAGTCTTTGAGCCAGAAACAAGGGCAAGTGTCTTCGAACTGCATTTAGTCTTGAGAGGCAGTATCATCTAATCCTCATGCCTGGTTCTAAGCCTTGACTGCTCATTAGAACCCCAGAGGAACTTGTAAAAATTCCCATGTAAAGGGCACATCCCAGACCAATTACATCAAGAACTCTGGGAGCAAGACCAGGCAAAGCTCCCCAGGTGATTACAATGTGAAACCAAAGTTAGAAAGGCTCTAGCAGGAAGATCATGATGCCAGAAGTTCAAGAATCCTTAGCCCTGTACCAGTTTGCCACATACAGTAAAGTGAATTTGGGTTAGTCATTTAATGCTTTGTACCTCAATTTTTTCATGTCTACTCAGTGACAAAATTTTATTTCAAGTTGCTCTATGGTTAGTATGAGATAATATGTGTGAAAATAAAACCTGTTAAGGCAAGTTGGTGCTATTATATTTCTTTGGACATTGGCAGTCCCAGTTGTAGAAATTTTTTTTTAAAGATCAGCCTATTCAAATGTTGGAAAAGAGGTGTTTCATGGCAAAAACAATACCTGGTAATCCTTGGGAGGGAAGGAAGAAATATTATGGAGGCGGTAGAAGTTGATTTTCTATCACAAACCACAAAGTCCAATATACAGTAATGATGGGGGAATTTCAACTTCAAGAACTTCTGATAGAATTTTACTGGTCCTTTCTTCTTGATCTCTTTCTTGTGTTCTTGAGCTCTTTCTTTTCCTCCTGTCCTCATTCCGCCATTATTTTCCTCCAATCAACATGATTTATTGAACATCTTCTATCTCGAGGCAATGGACTGTGTGTTGGAGACAAGAAGGTAAGTATTATGGTAAGCTTATTGAGGAGTTTAAAGGCAGGTAGTCAGAGACAGATAAGTGAAAAAAAATTATAGGGATAAAATAGGCATATTAAATGTTTGTACAAATACTGGGAGTTTTAAAAAAAATCTCTCAGCAGAGAAAACAATGAATAAAATAAATCAATGATGTCACATTAATGGGAATAGTCAGGAAAGATAACCATGCCACTTGGGGTTTCATAATATATAAGAAAGATAATGCTGTATATATTCAAATAGAAAATGTAGGAAAGGCAATTTCAAAAAAGTAAGGGAATATATAAATTATCCTTGATTAGATTTTATATTTTGTCTAAGTAATACATAGTCACAGTGAGAAGACTTTACTCAATCTTTTGTTTGTTCATCTGTAAAATGGGTATTATAGTGGTAACCACAGCATTTGTACTTTATAGCTGCCCAGTATTTAGTAAGAACTCTATTAATATTAGTTATTATAATCATCTGAAGGAAACAATAAGACCTCACTAAGAATTATTGGGAGCTCAGATTTCCTTCTTTAATGGAGGAGAGGAGTATATATCCAAATACCAATAGAAACAATATTAATAAAAACTCTAAGAATGTATATATAATATATATATAAACTCTAAGCATATATATATGCTTATGTAGGATTAAAGCAAGAAAAGAATTTTTTAAATATTGCTTTCAAAGAGGAAGGGAAAAGAGAGAGAAACATCAATGATAAGAATCATTGATCGGCTGCCTCTTGCACGCCCCCTACTGGAGCCTGCAACCCTGTCATATGCCCTTGACCAGAATGGAACCTAGGACCCTGCAGTCCTAAGGCCAACACTCTGAGCTAAATTGACTAGGGCACAAGAAATTACAGTATAGATAGGAATATTGCTAATAAAAATCATGTAATATTAATAAAATAAAATTACTCAATTTAAATGTTGTTTTTATCAGTGACAAATTTCATCAGGCAAGAAGGGGATAATAAATCATGGTAAAAACTAAGTTCCAGATATTGGCAAGATTAGTGGAGACATTTAGTTGGTTAAATAGTTCATGACTATAACCTAGGACAATTAAAAGAAACATGATTGGCAGACAAATAGATATGGTATACATGTGTGTTTGATTTGGATCGAATTGTATTTTATGTAAAATCTACCAGTGCCTTAACACAATAGATGTCAATACATTTTATGTGAATTTGAAGGCGTAAGTTTTATAATTAAGCACAAAGATATGAGCAGGTGGTATAATGTGAATTCCACAAAACACTAATGCAGATCCAAGATGTAGCAAACAGATTGAGGGAAGTAGTAAGTGACATGCATCTTTGCAGTTCAAATGAAACTAAGATCCTGGGCTGGTCCTGGAATCAAACTTTAATAGGAACATCAGCAAATGTCATTGCCAGGATGGCGAGGATGGTTGGGTTGCTGGAAAATCATGTCTTAAAAACTGGTTGTGGGAACTGAGGCTGCCCTGAAAGCTATCGCCAAATATTAGAAGGACTCTCTCCCACTTACTCATGACAGCTCCAGATGTCAGACGTGGACCAGTGGAAACTCAGCACTCAGATGAAGGAAGAACACTATGACTTACTTTCTGTCTGTCAATGGAAAGGCAGCTCCTCAGCTACAAATCCTTGGTTGTTAGCAAAGGATTCATTTATAAGTTAGATGGTCATCTGTTGCAGATTCTTTGGGGAAGATCAAGATCTGTAATGTCACTTAGAATGCCAAGATTTTACTTTGCTGCTTGAAGTGCGAAGTTAGAATTTTGTTAAACTATGGTGTCTATAGTTTCCATAGGAGTTATTTTAACACTACCTTCATCACTATAAATGAATGATACACAAACAAATGTCATTATAATGAAAAGTTTTTAAGTCACAATCTACTTAAAGGAAAATATGGAAAGTGTCTGAGCATTATCACATGATTTGTAGTATATAGTGTACATCATTGCCACATATCAACTTAATGAGAAGTGGATTATTTTAAACTTTGAACTATCATTAAAGAATGCACATATAGCTTCTTTTTTATACCCTAATTTCAGTGCTCAAGGATCCAGGTTTCATTAGACAGTACAATAAATGGAAGAAAATGGAGCGAAAACATCAGAAAGAATGGAGTTTAAAGTAAGTAATCTTAAGTGTCTGGAATATATTATCCTATTAACTTGAAAAAGATCGATGATTCCACTTTCTACTATCTAACTGAACCATCACAAGAAATCCTTTTGGAAAGAACTTATGCTTTTTTTGTTTCTAAACATAACAAAAATAAGAAGTATTACTTTTTTCCCTTTCATATGAATCCAGGTGGGAAACATCTTTGCTACCTATTGGTTGCCAAAAATAGATAAAGGACATGAGGTAGAAATAGGAATAGGAAAAAAAAACAAAAAACCTTGTTTATATATCATCAAATAGCTTTTCATTCTTCTCAGAGTTCCAAATGTTTCCTCTCCCACAGACTTCTCACTCAGATACCGAATATATGACATCTAATGAGAAAGTATGTCATAAAGAACAAAATGAAGTATGATTGTTTCTTCAGAAATCAGACTCTTAACGAAGGAATCTCAGTCTCATCTTGGGCTCTTGACTTCCAAAGGCAGTTTTTTTTGTTTGTTTGTTTTGTTTTGTTTTGTTTTGCTTCATGATGCAAGAGTGAAGACTTCGTCCCCACTCTGTGGTGTGGGTTGGGTTGTAGTGTCGTTTATCCTGGGGGGCTTACTTCAAAGTACTGAGTGTGCTACCACAAAATTAGGGGAATTAAATACCCCTCCTTTTTTTTTTGCATTTACCTCAGTTTTTTAGATCTTTGACTTGTTAGCATGTAACCTCTTTTTTAGATGGAAATACAGGATCAATAAACATAATGTGCTGTATTTTGGATTTGTGTAGGGACCGAGGCTCTTAAAATATACTTTCCTGCCCTTAGCATCAGACTTCAGTTTGGGTTTTCAGGAGGGCATTCTTTTTCCAGTTGACTCTGGCAACAACTCCTCTTTAAGCTAAAGTGGAGAAAAGCTCTTCCATTAGATGCCTTTCTGTTTTCAGAATAAATTATAGGTAGTAGAGAAGTTTTATTAAACAGAATTTGAAATGCACGCATGTTTTTTTTTCTTGAAGTCATGTTTTAAGTTTCATTTAAGAGTTAAAGAAATATACTTAGAACATAAAGTTAATTTTGCTTTGACGTGATTTCCTTTTCTATTTCCTTTAAGAGAACTGCTTTGTTTTATTTGTTTGATCATATATTCATTATGTAATGCCAGCATCCCACAAAACCCCCAAATTTAGAAAAAGTAGGACCATGTCATTTTCAACTTATCCATCCACTTCTACATATGGCTGAAATAATTGCAAGCTGTTTGAGTGCTAGAATATTTTTCCAAATACATTATTTTGAAGTTATAGGTCAAATTATCATGTGCATGGTGACCTTGTCAGAACAAAACTCTCACACCTTATGCCATCTGGTGGTTGATGAGAATATATGTATATCAGATAATATTTGCTTCTTTTCAATATTGGAATTGATTAGCTAAAAAAAACCCACTAAAGTTTTTAAAAGATATTACACTTATCTGTATAATTTTGTTGTGACATAAATATTTAAGTATGCAAAAATCTAAAGCATGGTGGAATCAACTTTTTTTCAGATAATTATTTAAAAGTCTCATATTCATCAAAATATATGAGGTACAATGAAGTGGTCACTTCATAAAGACAAGTAGAAAATGTTTGGGGATCTATGCAAGTGAGCGATTGGTCTACATGTCCATGCAATATCACACCATTATGCATCTTTCTGTTTTTATCTTTGAAAGTGCTTTTCTTACACTGAAATTTCCTATTAAAAACAAAACCGAAAATGCAAATTGAGAATCTTTCAACAGTACAGCATTAAAGGAAAAGAGAGACTTATCTTTCCTGCTTCATATCCCTCCTCCTACTGTCCTCCGATCCCCTCATCAATCAAGATCCAATTCTTTAGCCACACTAAATTCTTTTCTATTATTGGGGACCTAAGGTCTTTTCACCTCTTTGTGCCTTCTGCCTGGGATATCTTGCCCAGTAGGGTCCTTCCCGGTGGTCTAGAGTTAGGATTGGTCTGAGTGAAAACATGGAATGTGGAATGCTTAAGTGTAGGGGTGCTGGTGCAAGACTGCCTGTATTGGGTCCTGGCTCTGCCATTATCCACTCTGTGACCTTGAGCAAGTTATCTGAGTTCTTTGTACCTTAGTTTCATTCTCTGTTAAAGACAGTAATTCATGTACCTGCACCCCTTTGCGGTTGTGAGAATTAAGTAAATTAATACATGTACAATGCTTCAAATTGTATCTGGAACAAAATAAATTCTCCTGAGGTTCCCTATTACTCATGCTCTTCCTACTGTGGCTCTAGTCAAGTTTCCAATGGAAAATCTTTGGATACAGCATGGGGAAAGGGCATGTGCTTTACAGTCAGAAAATCTTGGAAAGATCTCAGAAAGTCTTACAGTGAGTTTGTTTCCTTGCCTATTAAATATAGATAATATGACCTACGTTGCAAAATTGTCTTGCATTTGATCTCTTGAATGAGATCATGTATCTGAAATTATATACTGTTGACATATGGACATTCAATAAATATTCATTCCCTTGGGAGTGGGGAGAGATAAAAGCCCATGCCCACCAACTTTTGAAATACAGTCTGTCGGAAACACATAAAAATTTTAAAATTTTCTCCTTAGGAAAGTAATACCTATCATGACTACATTTATTTTAGTCCAATTATATGCATATTTTTTCCTCCTCCTCTGCACTTCACCTCTACTCTCTCTCTGCCTGGCAAAGTATTTCACAAGGATGGTGTGAAGATACAGCTGAGTTGTCTCTTTGTGAGAGGGTCCCTGCCATCCTCTCCTTCCATAGCACTCCCTCCCTAGCTCTTTCAGCCCCTACGATGTGAGACTTAATCTCTTCATAAAGAGTGACCAGGGCAGCCCTAACCAGTTTGGCTCAGTGGATAGAGCATTGGCCTGTGGACTGAAGGGTCCCAGGTTCTAGGGTATGTACCTTGGTTGCGGGCACATCTCCCAGTAAGGAGTGTGCAGGGGGCAGCTGATTGATGTTTTTCTCTCATCGGATGTTTCTAACTTTCTATCCCTCTCCCTTCCTCTCTGTAAAAAATCAATAAAATATAAGAATGACCAGAGCAGGGCCATTCTTGTAGCTTAGCACAGTACCTGTCCAACTAGCAGGCACTCAAGTAATGTTTGTAGAATGATGTCATTTAATGTGTGCCTTGTTTTCCCACTTAATAAGATTAAATGTGAGGACAGTTAATTTTCAGAGAAATAAAATGTAGGTACTGACTTCTATTAAGGCCCATTCTAATGTAGAGATTATGGTTCTATTTATGGAATTCTAAGGATATAGTCATGGAACAGTGATTGAAAACTGGAAATAGAAATGACTGTCATAAATATTTTATGCAAATTCTTAAGTCCCACCTGTTTTTAGTTAGTATTACTAGGTATCCATTGTCATTATAAGCAGTTCATAAGTAATTATGAATTGATCATTTGGTTTGTTCATATCTAAGGCTTTTTTTTTCTTTCCCATTGTCTTGCCTGCCTTTTGGCTATTTGTACAAATGCTTTGTTTCAACCAAGATATGGGAAGAATATGAGTCTAGAATCTAATCAGTAGTTTACATATATTTTCTCTGTAGAAAGACTGAAAGATACAAAATCAGAAAGCAGTGAAAGTTATTTTTCTAAATTTTCTTATGCACATATAAAACTATATTTATGTCATGATCTATAGTTAATGATTGCTTATGTAGTAATAGAAAGATCTATGCCAGTAGTCTAAGATTTGTCAGGCAGAAAGTAATCTATATAAAAGTTATCAATTCTGGAGAAGTTTTACATTCTATGTAGCTTTAGAAAAGGATATTGCTCTTGTCTATCCATAGGAAGTATGGTAACTAACATGGCAAAGCACCTACTGTATTCCAGGCATTCTCCCTTTGTTTCCTAACTAATACTGGCCATGTTGTGGAGCTGACCTCTAAGTGTACATACACATCTCTAAGTGTAACTCCCAATCATATCCATCAGCCTTCTTCAAAGCCAACTGACTAGTCAACCTATACTCCAAGTCAAAGCACTTACCTTGTTGTGTGGTCACAGCTTTAAGACAAGGTCTTAGCCTCCCTTTCTAGAAAAGCAGAGGCAGCTAGTATATGCGGTTTACTAGTGAGGGAAACATGAGGTACAAAGAGACTAACCAGCTTGCCTGAACTTATTGATAAGCACATATTGTGTTTATAAATGAAAACTAGATCATCTCTAATCTGCCTATTAATATGTACTTATTAATTTTCAGGTAACTGTAAAAATATTGCCTACCCAATTGCAGACACAAATTGAGTCTACCTCATACAAAAAAAGTTTGTGGGGTTTTTGTTTTGTTTTATTTGGAGTCAATCTCAATATCTATTATTAAACAACTTGAGGCCTGGTACACGAAATTCGTGCACGGAGGTGGGAGGGGTCCCTCAGCCCAGCCTGCACCCTCTCTAATTTGGGATGCCTGTCACTACCCACAGGTTGAGAACTGCTAGCAGGGTCACCTAAGACCATCGGAAAACACAGATATTTACATTATGATTCATTAACAGTAGCAAAACTATAGTTATGAAATAGCAACAAAAATAATTTTATGGTTGGGGGTCACCAAAACATGAGGAACTGTATTATAGGGTTGCAGCATTAAAGGTTGAGAACCACTGCCCTACCACTCCCCTGCCAGCCTGATTGATGACTAACTGCTCCCCTGTCCGCTTGATTGGCCCTAACTGCTCTCCCCTGCAGGCCTGAGTCCCCCCAAACTGCCTTTCCCTGCAGGCCCCGTCACCCCCACTTCCCTCCTCTGCCAGCCTGGTCACCCCTAACTGCCCTCCTCTACAGGCTTAATCGCCCCCAACTGACCTCCCTTGCAGGCCATCTTGTGGTGGCCATCTTGTGTTCACATGGGGGGAGTCATCTTTGACCACATGGGGGCAGCCATCTTGTGTGTTGGAGTGATGGTCAATTTGCATATTATTATTTTATTATATAGGATTAGGTAGGATAGAGGCCTGGTGCATGGGTAGGGGCCAGCTGGCTTGCCCTGAAGGATGTCACAGATCAGGGTGAGGGTTTCTTTGGGGTGTGGGGTGGCCTGGGTGAGAGGCCTATGGTGGTTTGCAGGCCGGCCATGCCCCCTGGTGATCCAAGCGGAGGCCCTGGTATCTGGGATTTATTTATCTTCTATAATTGAAACTTTGTAGCCTTGAGCAGAGGCCAAGGCAGGCCAGGGCAGGCAGAAAGCTTGGCTTCCTCCATTGCCAGGGGCAACTCATGCCTCCTGCTCTCTCTGTAACTGCAGCCATCTTGGTTGAGTCAATTTGCATGCTCTGTCCTGATTGGCTGGTGGGCGTGGCTTGTGGGTATAGCAGAGATATGGTCAATTTGCATATTACTCTTTTATTATATAGGATGTTACTTCCTTTCTCCTATATATAAAATATTAACATGTGCTATAACAAACACCAGCATAAAACTTTCTTATATTTATAGAATATACTCTGGATTTAGTTTTACTGTTTTTCCAAAAAGAATTTAATATGTGTTATTTCTAAGTTCCTGCAGTATGTGATTCTGTGCTTTAACTCACAAAAGTATATGGTCTTGCTTTAGCATATGTTTCTCTTTTTTCCAGTTGTATAGAAAACATTTATGCTAGGTACATTAATTTCGTGGGTGTTTGTGCTATTCTTTCAGACTTGATTGAGGTTAAACATTGTTTTTTATAGGGTTACATAAGTATATATTTAATGCATTTTAAGGAGGAATGCTAGCTTTTTTTTATTCGCCAAACCTTGACTGCCATCTTGTGGTTCAAAAGATAATTGGCATTAAAATTAACCTAGGAAATGATCCCTTGAAAATATAGACATGGAAAAAATATAAATAAGGGCAGGAGGGGAGCAAATCTCTTTTAAAAAATAATTTCTTCCAAGCAACTGCTTAGTTTGCTTTTGGATGTTTTTAGACAAAATGAGTCCAGTACTTCAAGAAGCATCCAAATAGCTCACATCCTCCTTCCTTTCAGCTCAAATGTAACAACACCTTATGATATTCAACCATCCGGATTTTTTTCACATATATAACAGATTTTACTGAGCACCTACTTTGTATTTTTACATTTGTCTGCAAAAACAAATACAGAAAATAAGAAAGTATTTCCATTTTATAAAAAGGGAGTACAGAAAGAGTTTTTAACAATTCCCTAAGGTTACACACTCAGTGGCTTGTCAGATGCTACATCCCGTGCATTTTTCTACTAAATCAAGGTGATATCAGCGCAGACACTGAAAACCCCAGGGCTACAGGTAGAAGACATGGTTCAGGGACACAGTTATGGCAAAAAAGAAAGAACCGTCCCTTGTCCTTGGGAGCAGCACAAATGAGGCTCTGCTGTTGTGTGGAATCACTCACGTCTCAGAAAACAGCTAGCATGTCTTTCTGCCACCCCCCTCAAGTTTTCTCTTTTTCTGCATAGATACACTTAAAAGGGGCTTTTCCACATGATTCTAACGCATGCATGGAGGCTTCCCTACACCAAACAGCAGTTCTCTGACGCCAGCACAGTTCCGGCGCTGTCTACCCAGAGAGAGCATCAGATTCCACAGGTCAAGGGTTCAGTCCCACAGACCACCATCCGCTTCACATGCCACTTGCAAACCCAGTTGTTACCTGCATTTCAGACTGACTGACTATAATTTAGAAATTCCCGTGAACCTCTCCCTCATGGTTAATTTATCTGCTAGAACACAAACACCTTTTGCCTCACTAGATTACAGATTTATTAGTATCCTTTTGTCTATATTTTTCCCCGTGGCTGTATTTTCCAGGGATCCTTTATTACAAGTTTATGAATCAAGAGCCAAATGAAGAGATATATAGGGAAAGGCCCCCAAAGAGGAGCTTCTTTCCCTGAGGAGCCTGGGGCCCAGCCCAGGGCATGTGAGAGCATTTTAGTTCCCTCATGTGGAAGTTCTCTCTCTCTTTCAAAAAAAAAAATGAGCTGTACTTATTTGGATTTTTATGGCGGTTTCATTATGTAGTCATGATTGACTAAGCTATTGGCCATCAGGGGGTGAGACTGAAAGTTCCAATCCGAAAACCACATGGTTGGCTCCTACTGGTAAGCAGCCCCCCATCCTTGGGTAAGGTCCAAAATTCACCTCATTAACCTCATAACAAGAGACACCATCGTTGCTGTCATCACTTAGGTAATTCCAAGGGGGTTGGGAGCTCTGTGCCAGAAACAGGGACAAAGACCAAATGTATTATTAGAAGTCACAGTATCACACACACACAGTTCTTTCAACTGCTTTTTAAAATGAGTTCCATATTCTTTCTTGTTCCCTTCTATGGATATAATTCATGTCATCAATTCTTCTCTCTGGATGTAGCCCCAAGACTTTGCCATAGCTTTCTGGTTGTAGCACAGAATCTGGTCAAGCATCCTATGCTATAAATACTGGGTCTGACAGCTGCTTTCCCCTTCATCTCTCCTCAAAATCAAAAGGGGGTTTCAATACCAAGTTAAAAACATATATTGGACTTTTTTTTAAAGAAAATTGCTCTTTTAATACTTCTCCCACATAGAACACTCTTTTGAGGGGTTTCCCTGTCTCTTTCTCTTCCTCTCTCTCATGCCTTTCCTCTCAACAGTCCACCCCACTCTCACTCTCTCCATTGTGGCCACAGAAGTACCATACATGGCTTGGCGTAAGCCTTGGTCTGAGCAAAGTGAGGGAGGACTGCTCTGGTTGCAAAGAGGTGCATTAGATTGTGGGCCACCTGAAAGGAGGAACCACAAGGAAACCAAGAAGTTTCCTTAGTACATATTACAAAAAGTCAGATTACTAGATTTTAGGATACAGTAAGTTTTATGGCCCTTGTAATGTATTGCTACTAAAGTTACTGAGAATTTAAAATGAACACATGCATTAGGGTTTTTTGTTTTATTTTTTAACTTAATATGTGGCGTTTTCCTTTATAAGCATTTAATGTGTATTTCTTTAGTAATCCTAAACACTTTTCTTGTTGTTGTTTTTTTTTCCATTTTGCTTTGTTGTTGCTTTTTAATATATTTTTATTGACTTCAGAGAGGAAGGGAGAGGAAGAGAGAGAGAGAAACATCAATGATGAGAATCGTTGATGGGCTACCTCCTACACGCTCCCCACTGGGGATGGAACACGCTACCCGCAATCCGGGCACGCACCCTGACAGGGAATCCTGACCTCCTGGTTCATGGGTTGATACTCAACCATTGAGCCAGGCTGACTGAGCCAAGACTTTTGTTCTTAATTAGAAAGACAAATAAAGTCATGTTTGTTCTGAGGAAAAGAAGATTCTAATGATTGATTGATTGATTGATTGATTGATTGCTTTAGCGCACACACCAGGCTCACAGAGGGCTAGAAATGGTTTGTCTTACTGCTAGATAGAGTGGCAAGACCTCTTAATTAATTCAAGGGACACTGAATAGAGACTTCAGAAAGGTCAAGTCTTAATAGTGAGGCTATGTTATCCCCCCAAAAAAGCTGGTCTGGTGAGCTCAAACACAAACCTTGAAGTTACCAAACTGATTTGCAAGATATTAGCTGCATCTTGTTCAGTAGGACAAAAATTGAAACGATGGGCAACCATATTTAAAGGAACATAACAAAATTGAATGCCTGCAAAATAAAATTTACAATATCCTTCATTCTATTCAAAATCACCAGTCATATTAAATAAGCAGGAAAATATAACCCATAACCAAAAGAAATCGCTATCATTCAAGTAGATCCATAAATGATGGAGATGTTGGAATTTGTAGATCTGGACCTTAAATCTCCTATTAAGCATATTGTAATATATATTCAAAAATATAAAGAAAATCATAATAAATATAATGAAGAGAAATGGAAGATATACAAAAGTCTATCTAGAGAAAAAAATAAATGAGTAAATGTTTTAAATTCACACTGTATGGAAAGAACAGCAAATTAGCCACTGTAGAAAAAATGGCCCATGAACTTGAAAGGGTAGAATATAAACTCTTACAAGTAAGCATGGGATGGGGGAGAAAGAGCCTCAGTGAGCTGTGTGACAGTATCATATTGTTTAAGTTACTAGTAATTGATGTCTCAGAAAAGAAGTGTTAGGAAAAAAAATGTGAAAAAATAATTATGGTTGAATATTTTCCCAATTTGATAAAAGCTCCCAAGAAACAGGAATATAAAGAAACCATACCAAGGCCCATTATAAATGTGCCACAATAAAATCACTGCAAGTCAGTGATAAAATGAAAAATCTTCAAAGCAACAAAGGGTCAAAAGAAAACACACACTGCATGTAATGGGACAAAGATAAAAAACAACCAATAACTTCATGTCAGAAAACTTGTAAGCCAAAAGATAATGGATGACAAATTTAAAGTGCTCGAAAGAAATAGTTAACCTAGATTATATACCCAGTGAAAATCTCTCTCTAAAATGAAGGTACAATAAAGACTTTGTCGGACCAATAAAATCAACCCCATAGATGAAGTGAACAAATTTATCGGAAGACAGTATCTACCAAGGCTCACTTAAAACATAATGGATAACCTGAATAAGCCTATGCCTCATAAAGAAATTGAATTGATAGCTTAACCACCTTCACATAAACACAATTGCAAGCCCAGGTGGCTTCGTGGAGAATTTTTGCAGAGATTCAAGGGAAACATGATACCAACATACACTAACTCTTTCAGAAAGAGGGTGTTTGCAGATATAATTAGTTAAGATGTGGTTATACTGGATTAATGTGGGATCTAAATTCAATGCCTGATGTCCTTATAAGAAAGGGAGAGGACATTGATACACGCTGGGAAGAGGCCAGATCTCGATAGAGACAGAGATTGGAGTGATGCAGTTACAATTCAAGGAACACTGAAAATCACTGGAAGCCAGCAGAAATTAAGAAGAGACAGGTTGGGATTCTTCCCAAACACTTAAAGAGGGAGTGTGGCTCTAACACCTGATTCCAGACTTTAGCCCCCAGAACTGAAAATAAATTTATTTTATACCATCAAGCTTGTGGTCAATATTATCGAGCCCTATTTGTATGGGAAACCAATACACCTTGCTATACCAAATGATGGTGTGTTTTTTATTGTTGTTACAATATTAATCTTATACCATATTCATTTGCTTTTCTAACTACTTTTCTGTTGGCAAACACAAATTGGAACAATTTCAGTTTACTGTTGCATTATTCAACACTCAGAATGGCACCATGTTCAAAACCCATTGATCTACTCATCTATTTCATTTCATTTGTTAGCCTTATTTTTCTCAAAAGTAATGTAAGCATCCCAAAATTCATTTGGGAAAAGTTACATAACTTCTTCTTTTTCTTATTCTAGATATGCTGCTGCCAAGGCTCAGTATACTAGAGAAACTAAAGCTTCTCATCAAGCCCAGGATCAAAGCAGCAGAATGTCGTCTCCCTCCTCAACTCCAGGTAAATTGAGTCCAGCCTATTTGTTTTGCTTTCTTTTTAAAACTAAAATATTATTCATAATAATAAATTTAATTTGTTGTTACTTTAAATAAATGTCAATATGTGAGGCTTAATCTTGTGTTTTTCTTTTAAAGTTGCTTTAACTCTTTCTAACAAAATCTTTTTTAAAAGTAAGTGTTACTTACATAACACTTGGAGCTTTGAAAATATTTTAATTACTTATACTTTCAAGCCCACTACACTATAATATACAATTTGAAAATCTAAAGCTAAGTTTCAAAATGGGTAAAAGTATTTAAAACAAGTGAGGCAGTAAACATTTCCCTAATACTCATTATAGACTCAAAGATATATGCAATATGGCTGAAAAGAAAGGAATAATGTTAATTGAGTTGTTTTTGTTGTTCTTTTAGAAATAACATTTTTCAAAGGAACATTTGGGATAGGTTGAAGGCATATTTTAAGGAGGAATAGACAGCTAGTAATTTATGATAGAAATCAGCTAGTATAGAAGGCAAAGCAAGACATTTGGGGGCAGAGAAGTTGGGTTTAGAAAGCAGCTCTATGTAGCATGGCAAAATCACTTAACCTCTGAGTTTCAGTGTTTTCATTCTCAGGTAGCACTGGGTACATAAAAAATTTTTATTAAGTATTTGTTTCTGATATGCTGCCCTATCACACAAGATTCTTGTGACTAAATTACTCCATGTATGTAAAAATTTTTGTGAACTGGAAGTACTATCAGTATTAAGTATCGTTTTCTTGCCCCCTGTTCTTTAAACACATCTATACGAGTAAAAGGGTAATATGCTAATTAGACTGAACATCTTCCAGACATCCTTCCAGACAAAGCCATGGTGGCAGAGGCAGTTAGGGGTGATCAGGCTGGCAGGGAATAGCAGTTAGGGGGCAATCAGGCCAGCAGGGAAAGGCAGTTAGGGGGTGATCAGGCTGGCAGGGGAGGGCAGTTAGGGGGAAATCAGGTCAGCAGATGGAGGCAGTTAGGGGCAATCAAGCCAGCAGGGGAGCAGTCAGGGGCATCAGGCTGACAGGCAGGAGAGCAGTTAGGAGCTAGCAGTCCCAGATTGCAAGAGGGATATCCAAGGGTCCTGGATTGGAGAGGGTGCAGGTGGGGCTGAGAGACAATTTTGTGAACCAGGCCTCTAGTTAACATATAAATGTTAAGCATAGCAATAACCTTTATTCAATGATTCTGCACTCATATCTCTAACTTTCTTATTCTGGCTCAAATCCTACTTCTCTTCCTCCTTATTTTAGTATACCTCTCAGATTTCCTTCTCTAAGTCACCACCCTCAGGTTCTCTGTTCAACTCTGCCTTCTTCCAGGCTCCCTCCAAGGAATGGTAAGAAATGTTGCCTTTTCCAACCTTGCTCTATGCTTCCTCCATGAATTCTCCACTCCTTTCTGCAATCACTGTCCTCCAAGATGCCCACCATCTTCACCAATAGAAAAAGATCATCTGGGGAAGTCCATGAATACAATTTCTGCCCATGCTTTGTCAGAGTGCTTTCTACAGATCAACTCTGCTTTTGTTTTACCAACTCTAAAACCCTTTGTTTCCCATTTCATTCAGGATAAAATTTAGATTCTTTGACAGGGCAAAGTACTTGTTGCTCTAATATCTGCCTTTTCAGTGATATCTCTTATCACTCCCTCATTCACTCCCTAAACACCACACAGAACAAGGGTCATATTGCTTATATCCTTCATCAATTAAAAAAATTGATACCTACACTATGTTTCCTTATACTCCCACTCCAAACAAATTTTTCTCCTTTTCATTTCTAGTACCTACTAATCCTTTAAGATTCGGCTCATGTATGACCTTCTCTAGGAAACTTCCCCTGTAGTCTCTCTCAGAGCATTTTTATCATGCCACTTCATGCTCTGTTACTTTTCTATTGCTATGTAATGAATTACCCCACGCTTAATGGCTTAAAACAACACATTTATTATTTCACAGTTTCTGTGTGCCTAGAGTCTAGACACAGTGTAACCTGATGCTCTGCTTGGGATTTCATAAGGCTGCAACCAAGGAATCAGCTGGGCTGCATTCTTATCTGCAGGCTTGAATGGGGAAGGATCTGCTTCCAAGCTCTCTAAGGTTATTGACAGAATTCACTTCCTTTTGTCCTTAGAATAGAGCCCCAAGCTTCTTACTAGCTATATACTGGAGCCCTTCCTCAGCTCCTAGAGGCTGCCTGTAGTTCATTGCCATGTGGGCTTATAGCCTTTTTCTTCAGCCAGCCAGCAGGGAGAGTCTTTAGAGCTAGTCGGATAGCAAGATGGAATATTATGTATTGTAACATAATCATGGGAGTGAGATTCCTCACCTTAGGCATATTTTATTGATTAGAAAAAAATCACAGGTCTCACCCATACTGAAAAGAGAGAGAATTACATAAAGGTATAAACACTAGAATTTGGGGATTATGACAGACCACCTTAGAGTTTGCCCTCCACACATGCTATGTGCTACTAGTCCCTTTACTACCAGTCTAGACTCTTCAATAGAAAGTGACCTCCTGAGGGAAGGGGCTGCTTACCCCTAATCTGCCACAGCACAGTGCTTGGCATATAATAGGTATTCAATGTGCAGGAGAGAGGGAGGGAAGGAAGGAAGGAAGGAAGGAAGGAAGGAAGGAAGGAAGGAAGGAAGGAAGGAAGGAAGGAAGGAAGGGGACTTGGCATGCTTTTAGCAGCTTTCATTTTGGAAAAGGGGAAGTAAGATGAGTGAGAAATATTAATAAAGGTGAGCTGGAAGAGAGAATATTTCAAGGAATGTCCATGAATTAATTAGCTCTTCAGTGCTGAGCCTTGATTTCTTTGAAAATGGAGTAGATGATCCTTTGTGTTTAATCTTACACTAAAAGAAGAGACTGTATCTAAAATGTCATGGTAAATTAGATTATTGTTCAGAAATATTCACTCTTATCCTTGGGGAAAAATACATTCCCTTGACTTTAAGCTTTGCCATGTTGACTTGTTTTGATCAGTGGATTAGTAGATGTGACATGATCAGAGTCTAGGAAGGGTTTGTGTAGTTTGGTTGGCTCTTTTTCATGCCTGCCATCCTCCCAAGAATGTGCCTGGACTAGTCCTCTGGTCACAGAAAAAGATGAGAGGTACAGAGCTCAACTTTCCCAGCCACGCCTTCCAGCCATGTCCAGCCCCAGGAAGCCAGTCAAATTGCCAATGTGTGACCTAAACAAATGTTCATTGTTCTATGTCACTGAGATTTTTATTAGGTAGCAACAGTGAACATACACAGGACATTAAATGGAAATATGACTCAAAAAAATGAATGAACTTTGTGCCCCTCTTTAGCAGAAAGGTTTCAGCATGTCATAGTTTGCCAATGAGAAAATTTACCTGAGATTTAGGAGGTGAGGAAGAAGAAAAGATCACTATCCCTTTTTAAAATTTATTTTTCAATTAAAGCTGACATTCAATATCATATTAGTTTCAGGTGTACAGTATAGTGGTTAGACATTTATATATTTTATGATGATCCTCCTGTTAAGCCTAGACCCACCTGGCACTATACACAATGATTAAAATAGTATTAACTATATTCCCTATGCTGTACTTTATATGTCCATGACTATTTTATAACTATCAGTTTATACTTCTTAATTCTTTTACCTTTTTTACTTAACCCTCCAACCCACTTTCCATTTGGAAACCCTGTTGTTCTCTGAATTTATGAGTCTGTTTCTGTTTTGTTTGTTTATTTATTTTATTCTTTAGATTCAACATATAAGAGAAATCATATGGCATTTGTCTTTTTCCATCTGACTTATTTCACTTAGCATAATACTCTCTAGGTCCAATCATGCTGTCACATAAGATATCATTATTTTTATGGCCTACTAATATTCCATTGTGTATATATGTACCACAGCTTCTTTATCCAATCATCTATTGAGAGGCACTTGGGTTGCTTCCATTGCTTGACTATTGTAAATAACACTACAGTGAAAATAGGGGTATGTATATTCCTTCAAATTATGTTTGGGGTTCATATATATATATACCAGAAGTGGAATTTCTAGGTCATAAGGCAGTTCTATTTTTATTTTTTGAGGTAACTCCATACTGCTTTCCACAGTGGCTATACCAATCTACATTCCTACTAATAGTGCACGAGGGTTCCCTTTTCTCCACATCCCTGCCAACACTTCTTATTTGTTGATTTATTGATAACTAGAGGCCTGGGGTGGGGGTCCCCTCAGCCCAGCCTGCCCTTTCTTACATACTGGGAGCCCTCAGGGGATGTCCTACTGATGGATTAGGCCCATTCCCATTGGGAAGCGGGCCTAAGCCAAAGTGGGAGAAGACTGGGCTGAGCAGGGAAAGGCACCAGCCTCCTCACCCACTGCTGCAGCCACTGCCAGTCACCACAGCCACCAAGGTATTTTCATCAACCCAGACTCTGGTCCTTTCGCCATGAAAAAATGCCAACTTTCTTTAGGCATTTACAAGATATGTCTTTCATAGGATATGACATTTCTTTATTTTTTTTTAATCCTCACCTGAAAATATGTTTCCATTGATTTTTAGAGAGTGTGGAAGAGAAAGGGAAAGACAGAGAGAAACATCAAAGTGAAAGGAACACTTTGATTGGTTGCCTCCTGCATGAGCCCTGACCTGGGCCCTAGCCAGGGAGGAACCTGCAACATAGGTACATGCCCTTGATCAGAATATAACCCAGACCCTGTGGGTGGCAAACCTAGGCATTATCCACTGAGCCAAACCACCTAGGGCAGGATATGACATTTCTTAGCCCTCAGCAGTGGACCTTTGTGTTTTTTTTCTCCAGGAGTGTGGTGGAAAAACCCTAGATTACTTTTTTGGATTCTTACACCCAAGTTACTAAGAATATTTCCAGTGGCATACAGGAAGCTTAGCCAATGAGGGGTCAAAAAAGATGTTTCCTCTATAGTTCACACCTATCTCCTCTGATCTCTGGCTCCACCCACCCCTTCTCCAAGGCCTAAAACCTCTGGCCCTGGATGGGGGACCCCCAGCTTGCTGTGATCGCCCTGCTCCGTCCTCGGCCAAGGCCACAAGCCTCTGGCCAGGCTCCTTGGCTCAGGCCCTGGGCAGGAGACCCCCAGCTTGCTCTAATCACTGGGCTCTGCCCTGGCCTAGGCCAGCAAGAGCAGGTGGAAAGCTTGGCTTCCTCCATTGCCGGGGAAACCTAAGCCTCCCTCCTGCTCTCTGTGGCCACAGTCATTTTGGTTGGGTTTATTTGCATATCGCTCCTGATTGGGTTGTAGGTGTGGCTTGTGGGCATGGCTTGTGAGTATAGTGGAGGTTCAGTCAATTTTGCATATTATTCTTTTATTAGATAGGCTAGCCAATCTGATGTGAGGTGATACCTCATTGTGGTTTTATTTTGCATTTCTCTAAGGGTTAGTAATGTTGAGCATCTTTTCATATGTCTCTTGGCCATCTCTATGTCTCTATGTTCTCTTTGGAGAAGTGCCTATTCAGGTTCTTTGCCCATTTTTAAATTGGGGCGTTGTTGTTGTTTCCTGGTGTCGAGTTGTCTGAGTTCTTTATAAATTTTGGGTATTAACCCCTTATATGCATTGGTGAATATGTTCTCCCATTTAGTAGATTGTTTTTTGTTCTGTTGGTGGTTTCCTTTGCAAATCTTTTTAGTTTGATGTAATCATATTTGTTTTTTGTTTTTTTGGGTTTTTTTTTTTTTTGGTTCCCTTGTGTGAGAAGATATATAAGAAAAAGTATTAGCAAGAGCAATGTCAGAAATTTTACTGCCTATGTTTTCTTCTAGAAGTTCTATGGTTTGGGGTCTTATAGTTAAGTCTTTAATTTGTTTTGAGTTTATTCTTCTATATGATGTAAGAAGTTGGTCTAGTTTCTTTTCTTTTCTTTTTTGGCATGTATCTGTCCAATTTTCCCAACACCATTTAGAATAGACTATCTTTACCCCATTTTATGTTCTTCCTTTGTCATATATTAATTGACCATATATATGTGGGTTTATTTCTGATCTGTTCCATTGATTTGTGTATCTGTTTTTATGCCAGTATCATGCTGTTTTAATTACTGTGACCTTGTAGTATAGTTTGATATCAGGTAGCATGATTCCTTCCACTTTGTTTTTCTTTTTCAAAACTGCTGTGGCTGTTCGGGGAGACCATTATTCTTGAGAACTTGTGTATTCCGTACACGGCAGCCTCCATCCATGCAACTCTTCACAAACTCTCACTTTACAGATATGATGGCTTCATAAACATATCCATCATGAAGTTTTGTCCCACTGTGGGTGGCAGCATGTGTGTAGCTAGTTGTTTTTTCCCACTCATGTTAGTGGATCAGGTTAAAGTAGGTAGAAACTGGTTTTCCAGTTCCCCAGCTGTAGCTTTCAATACCTTCATTTCCCCAGGACTTCCACACCAGTATAAGCCCAGTTTCCTTTATTAACCCCTCATTCCTATATTACTTATAGAGGCTCTGTCTTCCTAACTGAATGCAGACTGATACAGAAGTGAATGGAAATAAACAATTTGATAACAATCAGAGCCCACCTGTCAGAAAATATGTTAATATCTTCAGTCGCTCATTTTTAAGATAAAAAAAATTAGAAGAAGCAGAGTTTCTGAGATCCATTCCAATAAAGACAAGCTAAAAGGCAAATATAATTTGTGCTTTCATAACTTATTTTAACACAGTAACACAGATATTAATTTCCACCAATAAATCTAAGTTTTCTCAGAGGGATTTATAATACTTAAGTTTTTTCTGGAGGAAAGAAGTTCAGAATAGTATTTATTTTTTCTGTATCTCTTAAGGAATCATTTCTATGCTTATTTTCATTAAGCTCTGCTGATCTAACCGTGATTTCTTTTTATGTTTCCTGGGAGTTGTTGGTAGTTAGTTTCATTAGTGATATGTTCATAGAAAATAAAGTAGAAGGTTTTCTCAAGGGAAAAACAGAGCTTAGTTTTAAAATAATGAAAGCTAGAGACTAACATTAAAGTGCAAAGATAAAAACGTGATCATTGGAGACCTCGTAGGATAATGGCAGCTGTCTAAACTCCAATTTCCCCTCAAACCTTTCTTTATCAAAGAGACTAAGAGAACAGTTCATTCATAACCTTCATCTATAGCACAATTTGAAAGGCAATGAATATTACCAGTTAATTTGATAAGGAAATGGGGAATGAACATTGGAGACCAACATAATTTTTCCTGCAACTCATACTGGGCAATGAATTAGGTGGCAACTAGGTAGAAGGGACGAAGTACAACTGAGTTGTAGAGTGAGCAGGGCATAAGTAGCACCAACTAAGGTTCATCTCTAAAAAGCAAGTTCCCCATGCTGAGTGAAAATATTGAGAAATGTAGATAGTACTAGTATATCTATATTATTCTTTAAAATATGTAATCAGTTTATTTCCCTGTCCACAAGACCCTTCCGAGAGATGAAACTCCTTTGCACGATATATCAGGCTTTCCTAATCTAGCCTCAGCTCAGGCAGATCCGCTTACTCCTCCATGCACGGCGATTTTGGACTCCGTGGACCTGGGAGCAATTCTTATTAGCTAAAAGTCATTGGACAAGTTACTGCAGGGCACTCAGTCTAGATTTACTCTTCTATACAATAAGGATAATAATACCTGCCTGTCACAAAGGTTGTGTCTAAGTTAAATAACATTATACATTTTAGACTGCTTAGTGCAGCACCTGGCCCAATGCAAATACGGAAGCATCAACTCTGATTACCTCCAGACCTGTCAGGTCCTCACGTACCTTTGTGCCTCTGCGTGTGCCGTGTCCTCTCTCCTGCCCTCTTCTTTGCCTTCCACTTCTAAGTCCACTTCTGTTCTCATTAGACACAGCGATCCCATCCTTGTGCTGCTAGAGCACTCCTGCATACCTTTTTCCTTACACATCTACTGGCATGTGGCAGGGACTCAGTAAATATGTATTAAATGAATAAGCCAACCAAGACAATAAGGACTGACCAAAATGGAAAGAATGATTTCTAACAATAAAAGTTAATTGCAAGGCTTAAAATGTAGAAAGCTTAAAAAGGTTGCTTGCATTCACTCACATGACCTTAGGAATTATGCTACAAATGCAGGAATGCTCCTCTTTTTGTTGGATTTCCTACTGTGTCTATTACATTTCTGTTTTTCATATTTCTTATTGCACTTCTGTTGTGTTATTCTCTAGAGTCAGTATCTGAAACAGAGATTGTCTTAAGAACCCATGAAGCAGAGGAGTGGGAAGATTATGGTGAGCATGAGCCATCGGAGAATGAAGTGGAGGATCTGGTCAACTGGGCCACTACTCTTGATTCAAATATTTTAGATACTTAGACATTTAAGCCAAAGGCTCCAGGATTTAAAAAAGAAACGGCCTCAACCACAGCTCAGCTTCATGCAGCAACTTTGGAAGACTCTCAGGACTTGGATTCCATTTTTTCCCCCCAAAGTTGGTTTCATCCTCTGATTGCAAGTACAAATTATAAATATGAGTAAAAATCAGTGACTCTGATCCTTTGAATTTTTTTGAGCTCCACTTCGTTGTTTGAACCCAAGTTAGCCAAGTTATGGGTGTTCATTGTGGCATTCCAATCAATGGTATTAAAGCCACAGTTGGTAAGCGACTAGAGAGAAGTTTCTACAGTCAGGACATGGGCCAGGAGAGGATGGGATAGAAGGAGAGCTCTCAGGAGCTTCAGCATCTGGACATTAACCCAGACAAAGGGATCTTTACATTTATCTGCATCCTTTTTGTTTAATGTCTTTTTCCCCTCCACATTCAAGGGATGCAAGGTCACCTATCCACCGTCCTCTTCTGTTTTCTTCCAAAATGCATGCTCTGTTTTCTCTTTGACCAGCCCTCTCCTCATATTCTCATGTCTGTATTCTCTCCCCTGCTTTTTACTGTATTACGTCAACCTGAAAATGTGCTTGGGTCACTCCTATTCCAAAATAAGTCTCTTCCGATGATTCTGCATTTCTACTTCTCTCAACACTATATCATTCATATTGTCTCAGTCAGATTTATTCATCATAGTCTATCATTTACTCTCTTTATTTCTTTAGTTCACTTTACATTTTTACCCATTGCAAATAAAATCTATGTTCTGCTTATGCTGTTCAATTAAAATTCATAAAAGACTTCCTCTATATTGCCCAAATTCAACAGATGCCTTATCTTACTGGGCCTCTGGGCTATTTGTAATATTATTGATCATTTCTCTTTTTAAAAATGTTTATTGCCTTGCCTTCAGAGAGACTTATTTTGAGACTTACCTTCACAATGTCTCCCCACAAACACCATAAATATCAATAGATATGAGTATGTTTGGATAGATAGATAGATTAATATGCATGAGCTTGGACCTAGTTATTAAATAGGTATGTCCTGTTTCTAGGGAAGCTGATTTTAGTTTCTATGAAGAAAGAAAAGAGTTCTGTTACATGTATCCTGGTGTCTGTATACTTCCCTGGATAGCTATATATTTTCAAGTCTGCCTGTGCTAGTTCAGACAATACAGCCCCAACTGATTGCAGTGCCTAACACTTTTGTTTTTCCCCCCAACCAAAACTACAAAATTTTGTCAATGTCAAAGCACAGTCAAGGACCCAACTTGATAACAAAATTCTTTTTATGCCCAATGGAAAGTGCCACTGTGAGTGGCCCACTAACTACCTCAGTGGAACTAACTATACAACATAATTAAAAAGTGCATTTTATTGATGGTCACATCTACAGAAGCCAGGCCTCTGACTCCTCTCCTATGGTTTTCCAGGAAGACAAACATATGTACTGTCAATAGATAAACAGCAGTCATCAAAAATTCAAGCCAAAATCATCATGGTCAACAAAAAATATTTCCTTGATATCAGCTGCCATATACTATATTTGATCCTTTCTACTTAATCCTCTCCCCCCCACCTCTCTCTTTCTCTCTCTCTCAGAAGTTGAATTTATTGTTTGCTTTTTCTGTAGCCAGAACACCTGGGCTGAAAGTGGGAGTTGGGGGAAGAAGATGTAGAGAACATGAGTCACTAGGACAATATACTTTATTCAGTTACCTTCACTATATCTGTGGCTGTTCATTCGGAATCTTCAATAGGGTTTCTTTTCTACCTCTGCCCCCTGGTGGAAAGTTCTTTCAGTTTCCAGCCCAATGCTCTTCTCTGCACATTTTTCTTGGGCAATCTTGCCACAATCAGAATTTACCACCCATGCATATTCTCATTCTCTGACTTTTTTTTCCTACCTGCCTTAAAGATTATCTTCACTTTAACATCTGTCATGCATCTGAAACTCAAAATGCCCAACTTAAGCTCTTTTCTTTCTCTTCTTTCCATCTCGACCAAACCTCCTTCTGCTGCTTGTATTCCTTTTTTTTAGCTAAGGAAATAATCCCAAGATAAAAACTTGGGTATCGCTATAGACTTCTCTCACTTATGGCCAGTTGGTCACGAGGACTGGCAATATGGTGTTTTAGATGTCTTAAATCCATCTTCTCATTTATGTTCTTACAATCACTTTATATTACGAAACCCTCTTAATTGATAGATGGGATTATACTTTTATTTGATGACAGTATTTACCTTCCTAAAATCCTTCAGGAAATCTTTGCCTAATAGATAATGCCCAAATTATAATACTCTTTATGTAAACACTCACCTATCTTCTCCAACTTCATCCACCACAGCTCCACAACTTGTGCCTAATGTTACCAAACTCCCACGTGTAACATGATTTTTCCTGCTTCCCTGACTCCTGTGTTTATACCATCTTCTCTATCTGGAATGACTTTTCTCTTCTTCACCTGGTGAATTCCTATTTGTCCCTAAAACTCAATCCAGGCATCATCTTCTCTCCTTAGGATATCTCTCTCTCTCTCTCTCTCTCTCTCTCTCTCTCTCTCTCTCTCTCTCTCTCTCTCTCCTCTCTCTCTCAGTTATATTAAAATTGATTGCTCATCTGACTCTTCTCCTAAACCTTCAAAGTATAAGCCAACCAGAAATATTTCATGTTAGAGATATTTAATAATATAGGACCCACATATCAACAATTGCCATAATTTCTTCACCTCAAACAAAAGTTCTTGTTTCACTGTCTTAGAATCTGGTATTAAAAAATGATCTCTGCAAATTATCAGATAAATGAATTTGAAAGTAACAAAAAGAGAAGCTTTATTAATAAGCAGGAATACCTTGAGAAAATTGCTACTGGAAGAAGATGCTATCTGTTTTTAGTGAGGTATGAAATCATTACTGCTATCAAGATTGAGAATATATCTGTCACCTCCCAAAGTTCTCAATCTTTATGGTAGTAAGATTACCTGGGTATCCTCCTATCTAATAAAAGAGTAATATGCAAATTTGACCATACCTTCTCTATACTACCAGCCAATCAGGAGCTGGGGGGGGGGGGCGAGTGGTACAAGGGGTGGGGCCCCGTGGAGGGACAGACTGGGCGGGAGCAGTGGTGCAGCGTCCACTTCCCAGGCCAGGGCCCTGT
The DNA here is from genome assembly GCA_027563665.1 of Antrozous pallidus. Taxonomy (NCBI): domain Eukaryota; kingdom Metazoa; phylum Chordata; class Mammalia; order Chiroptera; family Vespertilionidae; genus Antrozous; species Antrozous pallidus. Next base: position 165,815,548 of record CM050508.1, on the reverse strand, counting down.
AGAGGGACGGACTGGGCACCGCGGGTGCAGGGGGTCCCAGATCGTAGCCCAGCCCCAGCCCCAGTGGGCAATCCAGCCCCCCCACAGTCTGGGGTGAAGGCCAGCCACTGCGGCGCTTCTCTGCTGTGCCTGGGGTCCCAGATCATAGCCCAGACCCAGCCCCAGCGGGCGATCCAGCTGACCTGGGGAAGGCCAGCCAGGTTGGCACTTAGCCATAGATGCCGGGTGTCCCATTTGCAACCCAGCCCCAGAGGACAAAGCGATGGTGGCGGGGCCAAGGCAGAGGCCATTAGGGTTGATCAGGCCAGGAGGGGAAGGCAGTTCTGGGTGATCAGGCCAGGAGGGGAGGGCGGTTGAGGGTGATTAGGCTGATGGGAGGGGCAGAGGGGACCATTTGGGGCAATCAGGCCAGCAGGTAGAGTAGTTAGGGGTGATCAAGCAATCAGGCAGGTGAGCGGGAACAGATTGAGAGGGGTTGTTCAACTGCCAGTTCAGGCCCGATCCCACAGGGGTCTCAGATTGGAGAGGACACAGGCCGGGCTGAGAGACACCCCCCCACACACAAACAGGCACGAATTTCGTGCACTGGGCTACTAGTATCATATATCAAAATATTCTTTCTTCATTGAATTATCTTAGTATCTTTATAAAAATTCAGATATCATATATAATAAAAGCCTAGATGGTGTCCCTCATGCAACACCCTCACAAGATGACCACTGCAAGATTGCCACCACAAGATGGCTGGCAGGGGAGGGTATTTGAGGGCAAGATCAGGCCAGCAGGGGAGGGCAGTTGGGGAAATTGGGCCATCAGGGGAGCAGTTAGGTGTCAACCAAGCCAGCAGGGGAGCTGTTAGGGTGTGATCAGGTTGGCAGGCAGGAGTGGTTAGGGGAAATCAGGCAGGCAGGCAGGTGAGCAATTAGGAGATAGCATCTTGGATTGTGAGAGGTCCTAAACTGGCAGTCGGACATCCCCCAAGGGCTCCAAGATTGGAGAGGGTGCAGGCCGGGCTGAGGGACAACCCCCTGCACAAATTTTGTGCACCAGGCCTCTAGTATATATATCACAACACAGTTATCCATGTCCATAAGTTTTTTCTCTTATTTTTAACTTTTTGCTCAATTCCTCAACCCAGCCCCTCAAATAACACCCCCCCACAGGTGTCGGCCTGCTCTCCATCTATGAGTTTATCTCCATTTTGTTTGTTAGTTCATTTTGTTCCTTAGATTCCACTTATGAGTGAAATTAAGTGGTACCTGTCTTTTTCTGACTGGCTTCTTTAAATTAGCATAATGCAGTCCAGGTCCATCCATGCTGTTGCAAAAGGTAAGATTTTCTTCTTTTTTACAGCCCAGTAGTATTCCATTGTGTGAATGTACCACAGCTTCTTTATCCACTCATCTATTGGCTATTGTCAATAAACATGGGAATGCATGTATTCTTTCGCATTAGTGTTTTGGGTTTCTTCAGATAAAGTCTCAGAAGTGGAATCACTGGGTCATAAGACAGTTCCATTTTTAAATTTTGAGGTAATTCCACTCTGCTTTCCACAGTGGCTGTACCAAATTTGCATCCCCACCAACAGTGCTTGGGGTTCCCTTTTACCACATTCTCCCCAACACTGTTTTTTATTGATTTATTGATGGTATCTATTCTGACAGGTGTGAAGTGATAGCTCACTGTGGTTTTAATTTCCATCTCTCTAATGATTAGTGACATTGAGCATCTTTTCATATTTCTGTTGGCCATCTGTATGTCCTCTTTTGAAAAGTGTCCAATAAGATCGTTGTAGATTTTGAATATTGACCCCTGTCAGATGTATTGGTGAATATATTCTCCCATTCAGTAGGTTTTTTTCATTTTGTTGATGGTCTCCTTTGCTGTGCAAAAACTTTTTATTTTGATATAGTCCCATTCATTTATTTCTTCTTCTGTTTCCCTTGCCCAAGGAGATATATTAGAAAAAAAAATTATTATGAGAAATGTCTGAGATTTTACTGCCTATGTTTTCTTCTAGGATTTTTTATGGTTTTGAGTCTAATATTTAAGTCTTTAATTCATTGTGAGCAGGTGGCCTGTTTCATTTTTTTGCACATATTTGACTAACGTTCTCAGCACCATTTATTGACTACACTACTTTTACCTCATTGTATGTTTTTGCCTCTATTGTCAAATAGTAATTGACTATAAAGGAGTGGGTTTATTTCTGGTCTTTCTATTCTGTTCCTATATGTTTTATTTTTAGATGCAAATAAAAATACATGAAGGCCAAAATAACAGTTGAAAAAAAAATCAAATGGAGAACATTTCCTACTATTTAATCCAAGTAAGATAGCATGGAATGGTAGTTAGGATTTCAGATTCTAAAACCAAAATGCCTGGATGGATCTGCCATGTGCTCCCAGCCATGTGACCATGGGCACATTACTTCCTGCATTTTCTCAGTCAAGAATAGGTAATAATAGCATGTAAGTCCCTATGATTGTTGAGAAGATCCAGTGCATCAATAAATTAATATTTATAAAGTGCTCAGAATGATGCATGAACCACAATAAGTACTATATACAATACATACATACATATAAAAATAACAAGCTTTATTTCTTCCAGTAATTGTTTTAATAAAGAAAGAAATGTATATTCATAAAGCCTAAACTGAAACCCAGAAATCTGCAGTATTTTTTTATTTAAATCTTTTTTTCCATCTTTATTGTTCAGTTTATTAATTATATTGTTCCCTTTTTTCCCCCTATAGCTCCCCTCCACAAGGTACCCATCCCACCCTCTGCCCTCACCCCCCTCCACTGTCCTCTCCCATAGTTGCATGATTTTTGTTCAGTCTCTTGCTGCAATTCCCACACCCCTTTTCTCCCCAAGAATTGTCAGTCCATTCCCTCTCTATGTCCGTGGTTCTGTTACATTCATCAGTTTATCCTGTTCATCAGATTATTAATTCACTTGAATTTTAGATTCATTTGTTGATAGATGTGTATTTGTCATTCATAATTTACACTTTTATCTTTTTCTTCTTCCTCTTCTTAAAGAATATCTTTCAGCATTTCATATAATATTGGTTTGGTGGTGATGAACTCCTTTAGCTTTTCCTTATCTGCAAAGCACTTTATCTGACCTTCAATTCTGAATGATAGCTTTGCTGGATAGAGTAATCCTGCTTGTAAATTCTTGCTGTTCATCACTTTGAATATTTCTTGCCACTCCCGTCTGGCCTGTATTGTTTCTGTTGAGAAATCCGCTGACCATAGTATTGGTGCTCCCTTATAGGTAACCACCTGCTTTTCTCTTGCTGCTTTTAGTATTCTCTCTTTATCTTTTGCTCTTGGCATTTTAATTATGATGTGCCTCGGTGTGGTTCTCTTAGGGTTCCTATATATTGGGGTTCGGTGCGCTTCTTGGACTCCTAAGTCAATTTCTTTCACCAGGTGTAGGAAGTTTTCGGTCACTATTTCTTCAAATAGGTTTTCATTGTCTTGCTCTCTCTCTCTTTTTCTGGCACCCCCATAATTCGTATGTTGGTATGCTTGAGGTTGTCCCAGAGGCCCCTTACACTATCTTCAATTTTTTGGATTCTTTTGGTTTCTTGCTTTTTCAGCTGAGTGGATTTTCCCTCTTTGTATTTCAAATCTTTAACTTGGTTCTTGGGGTGCTCTAAAGTACTTTTAGGTCTTTGTATAATATTTTTTATTTCAGTCAGTGTATGCTTAATTTCTGGTTGGTCTTTTTTCATATCCTTGAGCGTCTCATTCATATCGTTGAGAGTCTCATTCATTTCTTTGTAGGTCTCATTCATTTCCTTGTAGGTCTTGGCCTTTTCTAGGAGCCTCTTGAGAAGCCCTATAACCATGGTTTTGAATTCCATGTCCAGTCATTTTTTCCCCTCCATTTCTTTCACATCTGATTTCTTTCCATGTCTCTGCATGGTGGCTGCTTCCCTGAGTTGGTCAATTAGCTTTGTGTGGTAGATGCCCTACAAGGGACAGTGGCTTTGCCTCCCCAGTTACCTGAGGTGGATGTGGGTTGCACACTCTTGTTGAAGTTAAGCCCAGGTTAATCGTTGTTAGCACTTGGAGGGGTTGACCTCCAGGCCAATTGTCTGTGATGTTCAGTTGTGCTCAGGTTGGATGGGCAGAGTCTTCAGGCCAAGCAGACAGTGTCAGCTCTGTCCTATGCAGCCCCAGGGTCTCTGTGTTGGTGGCAATGGCCGCCAGCACCTCTGAGAGAGAGCCACTGCCGAGCTCCACTGGCTGCCAGAGAATTCAGACTCTCCCCAAATGAGTCTGCACACCCAATGTCTCACCCAGGGTCGCAAAACAATGCAGTCTGACGGTTTCCCGAAGGAGAGAGCAAGTCACGAGTGCTTTCTGCGCGGTCACGCAGCTGTGCTGTTCCCAAGTTCATGTGCACTCCACACAAGCTCGCCTTCTCCACAAGCTGGCAGACCCCTGCAGCACCTGAGCTTTGGTGTGCCCTCCCACTGTCCAATTTTTACCCCGTATGATTGTGGGTTCCCTGGACTTCTCCTGGAGCTGGGGGATCAGTGCACTGGGACGTCTTTGTCTCCCCCATTCGAGAAAACCAGCCGGGTTTTCAGGCGCCCGCTTTATCTGCTGGCGCGCGCTCCAAACCTCTATCCATGCTTATCTTCAACGCTGTCCTCAGCCGCTCCTCTGAGTCACAGTGTCCTATCTTCTCTTTTATTTGTGGAATTTTCACTCAGCCAGCTTTCTGGTGATTCTGGATGGTCTTTGTTCTTTCATTAAGTTGTAGTTTTAAAATTGTTGTGTGGAGCAGCAAGATAGGTGTTTACCTATGCCGCCATCTTGGTTCTCCCTCTTCTATTTAAATCTTTATTGTTGAAAATATTACATATGTGTCTTTTCCACCATTGTCCTCTCCCACCCCCAGACCTCTCTGCAGTTATTATTAGACTCTAGAGGCCCGGTGCATGAAATTCTTGCATGGGGGTTGGATGACGTCCCTTAGCCCAGCCTACACCCTCTCCAATCTGGACATCCTTCTCACAATCCAGGACTGCTGGCTCCAAACTGTTCATCTGCTAGCCTTCCTGATTGCCCCTGACCACTTCTGCCTGCCAGCCTGATCACCCGCTAACCACTACCCTGCCAGCCTAATTGATGTCTAACTGCTCCCCTGCCAGTCCGTTTGCCTCCAACTTCCCTCCTCTGCTGGCCTGGTCACCCCTAACTGCCCTCCCCTTGCAGGCTTGATCACCTCCAACTGCCCTCCCTTGCAAGCCTGGTCCTTCCCAACTGCCCTCCCCTGCTGGCCTGATCACCCACAACTGTCCTCCCTTGCAGGGCCTGGAACCTCCCAACAGCCCTCCCCTGCTGGTCATCTTGTGGTGGCCATCTTGTGTCCACATGGGGGCAGGATCTTTGACCATATGGGGGCAGCCCTCTTGTGTGTTGGAGTGAAGGTCAACCTGTGAATTACTCTTTTATTAGATAGAATAGAGGCCTGGTGCATGGGTGGGGGCCAGCTGGTTTGCCCTGAAGAGTGTCCCAGATCAGGGTGGGGGTTTCCTTGGGGCCAGGGGCGGCCTGGGCGAGGGGCCCGTGCAGGTGTGCAGGCCAGCCATGCCTCCAGCAACCCAAGCTGGGGTCCTGGGATCTGGGATTACTTTATGTCCTCAATTGAAACTTTGTAGCCTGGAGTGGAGTCAAGCCTTCCACTCGCTCTGTGGCAGCAGCCATTTCTGTTTGAAACTTTGTAGCCTAGAGTGGAAGCCTACGCTGGCAATGGCAGGTGGAAAGCTTGGCTTCCTCTGTTGCCAGGGAAACTCAACCCTTCCTCCTGCTCTCAGTGGCAGCAGCCATCTTGGTTTGGATTTATTTGCATAACCTGCTCCTGATTGGCTGATGGGCGTGGCTATAGGCATGGCTTATGGGTGTAGTGAAGGTACTGTCAAATTTGCATATTACTCTCTTATTAGATAGGATACTAGGTGACTTTGACAAATTATCTGGCTGACACTTTGAGACACAATAAAATTCCAAGACTTAGTGCACATATGATTAGCACGGCACAACAAATGATACCATTCAGTACTGGGACTGTCGCATTGTGTAATGAAACCCCTTGCCTGCATTCACAGCCTAATTTGGAGAGAGATGTCAAGTCTCAAGTTGAGGTCCCGTGAGCATGACTCTAATCCCCTGTGACAGGCCCAGGTGCATTCATAGAACAAGGGAGGAGGAAAGAAGCAAGGAATTCCATTTTTTAAATTTCCCTATAATGTTTGGATGTATGTTATCTTAACCTTAAGAGTCAGGGTTTTGAAATTTGCTTTGTTGTGTAGAATCTTCTTGCCCTCCAGATGGCGCCAGTTAGCTATTTAATGTGCTCTAGTCATGGGGCTCTGACTTTCTCTTTAGATGCCAGGCATCAAGTCTTGTTATGCTTTTTAAAGCTTGAACATCCTATATAATAAAGAGATAATATGAAAATTAACCCTCATGCAATCACAAGATGGCTGCGCCCACAGCAGAGGTGGGATTCCTGTAACGAGCCATCAGCAGGAACCTGAGGCTATGTGGTGCCTGGTGGGGAGTGGAGGGACCTGAGACTGCACCCCATACCCAGCAGGGCTTGACTTGGGACCTCAGGCCTTGCCCCCCACCTGGCAGGTCTTGATGGGGGATCTCAGGCCACGCACCCTGCCGTTGTGCCAGGCTAGGGGAACTCAGGCCGCACCCCCCACCTGGTGAGGCTTGACAGGGGACCTCACGCTGTACCCCACCCCACCCCAGGAACGGGCTGGGGGAACCTCAGGACATGCCCCCCACCCCAGCAGGGCTAGTCAGGGGACCTCAGGCTGTGCCCCCCGCCCAGGAGGGCTTGACGGTTGACCTCAGGCCATGCCCCCTGCCCTGGCACCAGGGGGGACCTCAGGCTGTGTGCGCACCCCCCTCACCCAGTGGAGCTTGATGTGGGACCTTAGGTCATTCTACCTGCCCAGCAGAGCTTGGAGGGGACCTCAGGCTATGCCCCTCACCCAGCAGGGCTTATCAGAGTACCTCAGGCCATGTCCCATGCCTGGCGGGGCTTGATAGGAGAACTCAGACTGGGCCCCCACCTGTTGGAAATTGACTGGGGACCTCAGGCCATACCCCCCCCTCTAGTGCTGACCCAGGGGACTTCAGACCTTGGACCCCCCACCCCAGCGCCAGGCCAGGGGACCTGGGCTGTGCTCAGGTATCTGAGGTGCACCCCCCTCCTTGTGGGCTTGATGGGGGACCTGAGGCTGCACTCCCCACCTGGCAAGGCTTGACAGGGGTGAGGCCAACCAGATTTGGATCTTGTACATTGGGGGTGGGGCCAGCCAGGTCTGGGTCTCACGCAATTTTGAGGCACATGGGGGTGGGTAGGGACTTGACTCTGGGTGCACCCTAGACTCTGACAGAAGGAAGATTTTTATATACATTTTACTAATTTTCTTTCATCTCTGATGCTTCTATTATAGAGCAAGGGCAATAGCAATATTAAAATATTTCCCCTAATTAATTCCCTTTTAATATGCATGAATTTTGTGCACTGGGCAACTAGTTTTTCATAAGAGCAGGAATATTTTACTTTTCCTTCCCAGAAAAATGTTTACTCATACCAGGAAATATTTACTACTTGGGAAATAACCCAGAGCTTACAAATTACTCAGGTTGATAAAATCACAGAACCAACCCGGAGAAGCCCGTGGCTCCTGACCACTGCTTTTAGGCAGGACCACACAGATACTGACTACTCTCTCAGGGACGAGAACGAGTACAAAGGACCAGAAAAGCTCCGTGTCACTTTTTGTTTTGTTTTGTTTTGTTTTGTTTCTTAATGACTTCCAGACATGATGCCTTCACAGAGAGCTGCTTCACCTCCAACCTGAGGAAGGCAGGCCTTTCTCGGGGCTGGCAGAGGGCCAGAAGGCCCCAGGGCTTGTCGTCCTGCTGGCCGGCTGCCTCCTTGCTTCTCACTCATGGATGCCCCTAAAGAGTGAATGCTCACCAACAGTACATGGGGTGGGGTGTCACGGGAGGCCCCATCCTGCGCATCTCTGTTCACTTGTTGATCCATGTTCATTAAGAAACTACACATTTTAAATTTGGAGTGTTTTGTTTTTGAGACCTAGAATTCAATTTAAACCACCATCGCCAGAGAGTGAGATCCAAATCTTGTTTAAATATTTAATACCAGGAGAAATTGTCAATATTCATCTTCCAGGAGGGAGTTCTTTTTTGGCTACTCTAATTCCCAGGTGCAAACGCATAAGGCCACTTGCCTTGGAGTTTTCCTCATAAAAGATGGAGAACAGCTGGCTCTCATTTTCTGGACAGCATCCCTCACTAGCTCTGAAGGTTAATGTTCAATGTTCGGTGTTCCATGCTCTTCTACTGGCTGGACTACCAAGCCAGCCCTTTTTGCTTTCTGTCATGGCCCGGACATCCAGACCCTCTCCCTGACTCTTCCTCTCACTTTTAAGGTCCTGAGACCAGACTAGAATCCAAATGAAAAGTGATAATTATATTTACAAGTTAAATTCTGTCTCAGCAAATACAATTACAATATCCAGTCCTATCTCCTGAGGCTTTTTTGCATGTCTCAACAACTAGCTCATGTTAGCCGTGTTTTACTGATAGAGAAAAATGCTTTCTGTCGAGGAGAAAGTCATATATAGTAGATGTGTTGTTCAGAAAGTGCTATGCATTTTGAGTCAAACTACATAATTGAGTTGTTGCTCCAGTTAAGTGTGTGTAATATAATCCTATCTAATAAAAGAGTAATATGCAAATTGACCATACCTTCGCTACACCCACAAGCCACGCCCACAAGCCAATCAGGAGCAAATAAACCACAACCAAGATGGCTGCAACCACTGAGAGAAAGGGCCAGCCAGGACAGTGAGTTCAGCATCCGCACCCCGCCAGCCTGCCTGGCCATGCGGAGGGAGGGAGGGGGCAGGCTGGCCAGGGCGGCACCGGTCCTCCCCTGGCTGAGCGGACTCTGTGCTCGTGCCTCCATGGAGGGCATGCCCCCAGCTGCACAGAAGCAGCACTCGAGCTGTCCCGGTTGGTCCACCTCTGGCCATGCAGAAGCTGTGTTTGGGCTGCCCAGGAGGACCCACCCACGGCCACATGGACACTGCACTCACCTGTCCTGGCCAATAGGGCTGAGGGACACCACCTCCCCTTTATACCCCCACCCCCATGCATGAATTTTGTGTGCCAGGCCTCTAGTTTATTTATAGCATCTTTAAGATAAACCTCAATTTATGTCTCAGTGAGGCCAATAAGATAACATTAATTTTTTAATGTGCAAATTATAACTCTGATTTCTGATTTTGTGTGATTACTAGAAATAAAAATTTCCCCATTTCAGCTGCATATAACAAAAGACTTAATAAAAGATTAAAGAAGAAAGGAGAAACTAAGATGGCGGCACAGGTAAACACCTGAACTTGCTGCCTAGCACAACCACTTCAAAACTACAACTAGAAGACAAAACAGACATCATCCAGAACCACAGGAAGGCTGGCTGAGTGGAAATTCTACAACTAGAAGGAAAGAGAAAAAAGCACACTGAGACTCAGAAGAGGTGCGGAAGTAAAGTGCAGAGATATGGAGGCATGTGAGTGGAAAAGTCTGGCAACTGAGTACGCGGCTGTCTTTTTTAATCTAGAGGGAGACACAAACTCCCAACTGCTCTGAACTCCAGTTCCGAGCAAGACTCTGGGGACTCATACGGGGAGAAACTGGACTGTTTGGCATTGGGCGGAACTTGAGGGCAGCTTCCTCTTAGAGGTGCTTGTAGTGATTACCAAGGGACACTGAGACCCAGGGGCCTCTTAGGGAAGGGCCAATGGTCAGCCATTGTTGTTTGTTCTTCCCTGAGACCCTGCCCCACCCAAGCTGTGCTCAGAGGTTTTTGCATATGAATGACCTGGTCCTTTGAAATCTAAAATTACCTAACAAGCTGCAGCTGAGTCAGAGAGACCCAGAAAATCCAAAATAAGCCCCAAGTCCCCACAGCAGCTTGCATTGCTTCACAATGCACCTCCTAATCCTAAACAAAAAAGAGGAATCTGCATATCTCTCCATAGCTCCTGCTGGGTGGCCTCAGGCAGAGGTTAAATTAGCACCTCCTTGGAAATCCAAGAGCCAGTGTACCCAGTGGTCAGAGTCGGACCATCGAGATTACAACTCCTCAGATCCATAAGGGACACACTCAGGGGGCAGACTCAGTGAGCACCAAAGTCTTGGCTCAGAAAGGTGTCTCCAGCATAGAAGTTCTCCCATTGTAGACACAGCTGATCCTAACAACCAATTGGCCTGGAGGTCAATTCCTCCCAGTGATACCAATAACAATCAAGCTTAACTACAAGACTGTGCACACAGCCCACAAAGGAGTGCACCAAGAGTGTCCACCTCAGGTAAGTGGGGAGGCTGAGCCATTGGGCCCTATAGGACACCTAGCACACAAAGCCACTCTATCAACACAGGGAAGGAGCCAAAATTCGGAGACAAAGAAACAGGTCACAAATGAAAGAAATGAAAAAAGGAAATGACTGGATATAGAGTTCAAAACCATAGTTATAAAGTTTTTCAAGAATTTTCTAGAAACCACTGATAAATTTAGTGATACCCTTGAGGATATGAAAAAGGACCAACTATGTTTGGAAATTAAACGTACATTGACTGAAATAAATAATAATATACAGAGATCCAACAGCAGAGTAGAGGATCACAATAATCAAGTCAAAGATTTGAAATACAAAGAAGTAACAAACACCCAACTGAAAAGGCAAAAAGAAAAAAGAATCCAAAAATATAAAGATAGTGTAAGGAGCTCTGGGACAACTTCAAGAGTACCAACATCAGAATTATGGGGTGCCAGAAGAAGAGAGAGAGCAAGATACTGAAAACATATTTGAAGAAATAATGATTGAAAACTTCCTCCACCTGGTAAAGGACTTATAAGTCCAGGAAGTGCACAGAACCCCAAACAAAAGAAATCCAAAGAGGACCACACCAAGACATATCATCATTAAAATGCCAAGAGCAAAAGACAAAGAGGGAATATTAAAAGCAGCAAAAGAAAAACACTTAATTACCTACAAGGGAGTACTCATATGATTGTCAGGTGATTTCTCAACAGAAACTATGCAGGCCAGACAGGAGTGGCAAGAAATTTTCAAAGTAAGAACCTACAACCAAGATTACTCTACCTAATAAAGCTACTGTTCAGAATTGAAGGTCAGATAAAGAGCTTAACAGATAAGAAAAAGCTAAAGGTAATGACCAAACTTTTTCTGTATGTCATTGAAGAGTGTTGGTCTTTGTTTTCATACCTTTTGTTTCATGGTTATAAGATGGCTGCTAAAGCTCCAGACATCACCTCTGTGTCTAAGATATGAAAAAGGAGAGATGATGGGGAGCAGTGCTAGCTGCTATTTCTGTTCCAGAACAAAGGGCTACCTCAAGATGACTCAGTTTCTTCAATGCCAGGAAGGAAATCTGCTAGCAACTTTAAAGTGTTCTATTAATATAGTTTAGCTGTACATCCATTCTTTAATTTATTGTTGAAATGAATTTATTGATAAGGGGGATTATATACATATCAACTTCTCTTTTATATTTTTACTAGAGGCCTGGTGCACGAAATTTATGCATTTGGGGATGTCCCTCACCCCAGCCTGCACCCTCTGGAAGTTGAGGTGTTCTCGGGGGATGTCTGACTGCCCGCTCCTAAGCCCACAGTCACACATTCTTAGTGCGGTTGTGGAGGTGGGAGTGGCTCTTGCTACCACCATTGCGCTAGCCAGCTATGAGCCTGGCTTCTGGCTGAGCAGCACTCACCCTGTGGGAGCACACTGACCAGCAGGGGGCAGCTCCTGCATTGAGCGTCTGCCCCCTGATGGTCAGTGTGCATCATATTGACCAGTTGTTCTGCTGTTTGGTTGATTTGCATATTAGCCTTTTATTATATAGGGTATTTTTCCACTTGTAAAAATATCTGGCTCACTGTGAAGCAGATGTGAAACAGGCAATGAAGACTACAGAAATTCTAGGCATTTATGTTTGTTTAGGCAACCAAATATTCTGGGTGTCCTAGGACAGGGGTATTTCACATTTTCTGTGAAGCCAGCAGATACAAAAAGAGTTCCAGTACAGGGTCCTCCTTGAAGTAATTTCTTCTCAGTCATAAAATAACTCAGAATGAAGGAATTGTGGAATGATGAAGCTCATTCTATATTTCAGCATTTGTGGGCTTCAATGATGTAGACAGTCCATTGGCACCTCATAAACAAGAGTATGCTTAAGAACACAGGTAGCAACAGCCAGAGATGGTCAGGCACAGGGCAGCCTCAGACAAAAAGATGGCTTAATGTTAGTGTCAGTATAAACTGCAGGTCAAGAATCCAAGAAACCTAGACAGGGCCTGGAGAGAACAAGGTACTTGTCATTAAAAGCAATTTAGATAATTATCTAAGAGCAGTAAACTACAGTGTCCTCGAACTGGAGAGTGAGCGGGGAATACAACTCAGCATTCAAGACTTTGATATGTCAGAAGAGCTCTGAGCTGTAGAACTGATTTCACTCTATACATCAGAGCATTGTGGGGCTTTGATATCTAGAACCTCTCGCCTTGGGCACTAAGCTGCTTGCCTTAGTGATGAAATAAGTCCAGTGCCATTGTCCCACATTAGAATCTCTGATTGCTACAAACAGAGAACCAGAAAAGCTCAGGAATTATTTTTTAATTCTTTATTAAGCTGAGGCCACCCTGTGGCTGACCATCTCTGACTGTTGCTACCTGTATTCTAGTGTGAATATTAATATGGCCAAAAATTAAGGAGAATCTCATCCGATAAAAATCTAAAGAATGTTCATGTTTTCAAGATACAAAGTGCAAGTTAAGTTCTGCTTAACTTGCAATAAAGTAAACCCAAGGAATACTCTATCTTGTTTTGGTCAGAACACCTAAAAGTAATCCTATCTCACACTGGTAAAAAAAAAAAAAAAAACTAATAAAAAAAGTAAGAACAAAGGCATAGTCTATGACAGTGAGAGATTTGGAAATGAAAAAATATGCTGAATTTTATCAAGAAGCTTGAGAAATTTAGATTCAAATAGATACCATCTTCTGTGGCGAGCTGGCACTGCCATGGCATACTCAGCCCCAGGTTGCCTTATGTGCTGCGCCAGCTCAGCCAGGTTCAGTGACTGTGAGTGGGGTGGCTGAAAGGCTTAGAAAAGACAGAAAAGAGAATGAAAGCTGGGTCTCAGTGGGACGCTGCTTCTCTCATGGGGAGACAGTGCCATGAACTGCTGTGTCTTTATTTTATAGCCAGATGCCATGAGGCAAAGTAAGGGCGTGGTCAAATGGCCCTCTCTAATGTTGATGGGCCCTTATACAATAAGTTGTCCTGAATAGCTCAAAAAGGATGACCATCCCTTGAGTGAGAGAATTATTCCTGCCTTTGGAGTTGAACTGAAACATCAGTTCTTCCTGGGTCTTGAGACTGCTGTCCTTCATACTGGAACTGCACCCTTAGCTCTCCTGGGACTCCACTTACTAACATGCCCTGCAGGTCTGGGGACATTCCAGCCTTCATACTGAGGTGAGCCCATTCCTTATAATAAATCTCCATCTGTATTTTCTTTTTTTCTATTAATATATTTTATTGATTTTTTACAGAGCGGAAGGGAGAGGGATAGAAAGTCAGAAACATCGATGAGAGAGAGACATCGATCAGCTGCCTCTTGCACGCCCCCTACTGGGGATGTGCCCGCAGCCAAGGTACATGCCCTTGCAGGAATCGAACCCGGGACCCCGCAGTCCGCAGTCCGACGCTCTATCCACTGAGCCAAACCGGTCTCGGCTCCATCTGTATTTTCATTCTCTTGCTTCGGTTTATCTACAGAACCCTAATACATGCACATATTCAATCATTTAACAAATATTTATTGGGTTAAATTCTGGGACAGTGATAAACCCTGTACCAATTGAGCTTATAATTTAAAGGATAATATAAATGAATAAATAGAAGTGGTATGATGGGTGAAATTCAAGCTGGATTGGGTGTCACAAGGACCGTTAACTGAGACTTGGGGTGTGGCTCATAAAAAGCTTTCCAGAGGCAGTAACACCTACTAGTAAGCTGAGCCCTGAAGAATAAGTGGAGTTATCCAGGCAATGAGGAAAATTGTGGGAAAGTACACGGGCAGAAGGAACAGTTTGTCTTGAGAGCTGCATGATACAGGTGACAGGACACAACACCTAAGGCCTCAAAGTAGTTAAATATAACTGTTTTTGAAGAGTTGATAGGCAAAAGGCAGGAAAAATGAGGCAAAAAAAAAAAGAGAGACAGGAGCCAAATCATACATGATATAGAGGCCTAGGTGAGAAGTGATGGTGGCCTGACAAGGACAGAGCAGAGAAAAGACAAAGTGGAAGGATTCCAGGGTTACACAGGATGCTGAATTGACAAGTGTTGATGATGAATTAGACTTGAGAAGAGAGGAGGCAGGGTTTCCTGTTGAGCAGAGGGATAGTGGGACCATTTACTGAGATGGGGGTTAAGAAATGTGAAATGGGAGAAAATATTGCCAATAATACCCATAGGCAATCTGATGTGTGTGTGTGTGTGTGTGTGTGTGTGTGTGTGTGTGTGTGTTTTCTTCCAGGGTCAGACTTACTATCCATTTTAATCAGATCTCAAATGAATAAAGCTGGATTCTGAAGTGAGCCAGACTCAGCTCAAATTTGGTGCTTCCCCTTCTGAGGGCTATGAGATGTGACCTTGGGCATTAATCTCTCTTAGCCTCACCTTCCTCATCATAAAGTGGAGAAATAATAGTGCATATCTCAGAGATGTTGGAGTTCAATAACAAAATATATATAGTGTTTCACCCAGTGTTGAGTTCAATAAATGCTAACTACAATGACTGCGTCTGAAAATGGTAGAAAAAGGAAGCGAGAGAATTAGCCCCAAAGACTGTTCATAAATTGTGGGAGGAGTCCAAAGGCTGGAGCTTGGAGAAGAAAAGAAAACACGAGTGTGAGGATATCTGGTGAACTTGGCCTCTAGACTTTTGTCTTAATCTGTATTGAGACACTTCATCTCGGTGAGAGGCCAATCAGATGTACTTACTCCCCACCCCAGATACACGTTATCATTGGCTTTGCCCTGTCCCTTACTGCTCTTCAGTATCTGTTTTTTATCTGTTTCCCAAATCTCCAGCACCACATTAGGTGATAATGTTCTGGGAAAGTATATATTAAAAACTAACTTCCTTCCACAAGGAAGAGCAGGGGTTCCATAACTCTGCCCTTGGGGGCCCAGCTCTGAAGCGAAATCTCTTCAATTCACATCTGAGCACCACCAACCCTCTCAGAGTCCTGGTTTCCTCATCTGTGAGGTGAAGTTAAGATTAGCAGCCACCTCAGAGGGGGCTGTGAGTCAAAATTTTTCAAGTGAGTAGAGAATGGCTGGTCCGCCCTAACCAGTTTGGCTCAGTGGATAGAGCATTGGCCTGCGAACTGAAAGGTCCCAGGTTCTATTCCAGTCTAGGGCATGTACCTTGGTTTCGGGTACATCCCCAGTAGGAGGTGTGCAGGAGGCAGCTGATTGATGTTTCTCAATCATCAATGTTTCTAATTCTCTATCTCTCTCCCTCTCTGTAAAAAAATCAATAAAATATATTTTTTTAAAAAGAAAGAAAGATGGCTGGTCCAAGTAAACCTTCAATAAACATTAGCCACTATTACAGGGTCAGAGGGAAAGTGAGGAAGCCAGGCCAGTGCCTCCCCAGGCCCTCAAGCCCTGAACTGAAGCAGCGTCCAAGTCAAAGAGGGCCAGTCCCCCGTGTTTCCCACGCTGGGGTGGGAGGAGATAACAATAGCAATACTTGTCCATCTGGGGACATTATTTCATTGAAATAATTCATGTACTCTTCCCAATGGAAAGGTGAGGGCACCAAGGCTCAGAAGTTAAGGAAGTCTACTGAGATAATAAATCAAGACTACATAAACAATTTAACAATTTATTCTGCTAGAAAAGAGTTACAAGTGGATCAGAGAGGAGTTGACATATAGTTCGGGAGTCCATGAAAGGTTAGAAGCCACAACTGGCACTTCCTCGCAAGATGTGGAGATTCAAGAGCGAAAGAAGCCCTGATTTTGGTGTCTGAGGAGAAGTCTCCTGGAAAGTCCTCCAGATGAATGACAGCTGCCTCTCCAGTCCCTGTGTGGCCCAGCCTGCCCAGGGTCAGGGCTGGAAGATCCCATCTGCTGGTCTCCTCCTCCAGCCGGGCTGGTCTGGCAGCCTGCCAGCCTAACAGCCTGTGTATTCGAGGAGGCCTGATTTTAATAAATGTCTATTTCCTGTAGAAAACCGGTTTGGGTTGTAACTCAACCATTCTTGATCACATCAGGACTAACCCTGGCAGCCAGCTTGACTGCTTGTGTGCAAATTGTATACAATGGCAGATTGTTTAGCCTTGATTGCAATCCAGAGTAACTTAAGAAAAAAGGAGGGAGAAAGAGAAAAGAAAGAAAAAGTGAAAGAAAATAAATAAATCCAAAGCTCATCTATAATCACATAATACTGTAAATTCCCAATTCTCTTTAAGGAAAATACAAAGTTAATTAGTCTCTCTCTCTCTCTCTCTCTCTCTCTCTCTCTCTCTCTCTCTCTCTCTCTCTCTCTCTGTCTCTCTCTCTCTCTCTCGCTCTCTCTCTCTCTCCACAAACACACACACACCAACTAGAGAACAGATAAATGATGAATCTTAAGTTGAAGTCTTCCCCCTTCAACACATCTTTTTCCTCTTCACCAACTCATCTCACATTCACGAAGAGTTGGAGGAGTGAAAATCAAGGCCCGGGGGAAATAGCATGTTTAAAGGATCTTAAAAAAGGAAGCAAAACAAAAGTGGGTCTGAGATGGCAAGTGAGAGGATTTAAAAAAAAAAAACCAAAAAGATTGAGTAACAAGTATCAGCATATTAACATTGTTGTGTTGAAGGAAGATATAAAGTTAGAAATTATATAAATTCAATGATGAGAAAGTATCCTATTTTATGCCTATGTTCTCATAAAAAGTGTTATATGATGAGCTATGTTTTGGGTCTCCCTTTCCCAGCTTCATCAAATATCTCTTCCCTTTTCTACACCCTTGTTGGTTCACAAATAGATGTATACATGCATCTGGAAGCGTTTCCTCAGAGTCTCTGCCCTCAAGTGCTAGGTAAAGCAGCCCTTCTCTTCTCCCACGTATCTATGTTCTACTCTCATGGCCGTCTTCTGAGCTAACTGGATATACTAGGGAGTGCTTATGGCTATTACTATGCTCACGTTATGCTTGAATTATTCTAAAGCTAAGAACATATATAGTTGTCATATTAGAAATTCTAGGCACCTGGGCAGGCCTCTTGGGGAGATGTCTCCTGAGTGAGCAGACCTAGAGTGTCCAGTCAGTCATATGGCTGGGAGATCCATGATGCATTTACAGCAGAACTGACCTTCCTGGGCATAGAGCACTACCAAGGGCAAGGGCAGAGGTTTATTGATAGCTGAGGCATGCTTCAGATGTGATACAGGACTTATGTCAGTCATCTGAATAAATAAGAATGTACTGAATGAAACAATGTGGGATTACAATGAGGGTAGGTCTTGAAGTAATTTACCATGGATTCCAGCAAAGAGAGATAACGAAGCAAGCAAATGAAAGAACACAAGTAAATTAAACCAAGAGTAGGTTTTTGGATAGGTGGTGAGGCGGGTGGGTAGATGGAAAATGGGCTATGAATAACGGAATGGAATAGAACTTTTATTTCAACTAAATAGTTTTCTATTGAACACCATATCTTGGGACTGTGTTGGACTCATAGTAAAAGGCATGAAGTTTACCATCAGTGTTTTAGTGCCTTTTGTGGTGGAGCGGGGAGGCTGTGATCATAGTGCTTATACATGAAGTGACTAGAAACAGGTTCTTAATGGGGGCAGGGAGAGGAAAGGAAATATAAGAATCATCTAAGAAGTTTTTCAAAAACATATCCTAGATTTCAAGGGTTAGAATCCCTGAGCTGAAAAGAAACCAAGATGGAGGCATAGGTAAACACCTAGGCTTTTGCCCTGCACAACAATTCTGAGAATAGAACTGAAGGACAGAACGGACACTGTCCAGAACCACGGGAAGGCTGGCTGACTGGAAGATCTGAAACTGGAGGGACACAGAAGAACACACAGATAATCAGAGCCTCTGCAAAGCCCAAGTAAGGTGGAGACCCTCGTGCGCGAGTGGACAGGGTGTCTGAACCTGGCAGGGGTGCTCTGGCGGAAAGGAGATAAAAACTCTAGGCTGCACTGAACCCAGTTCAGTTTGCACTCAAAACCTGGGGGAACCAGGCCCTTACGGAGAGGACCTGGATTGCGGGCAGAATACCAGGAGAAGAGTCAGAGGCAGACCTCCAGAGGCATGCACTCGAGAGTGCTCAGAGAGGACAAACAGGAAGCTGGCTGTGTCTGTTAGGAGAAAGGAGCTCCGGCCAGAGGCGGAACTCTGGGGGCATGGACGAGTGCTCACAGTGAGGGCGTTCTGTCTGGTGGAAGGGAAAGGGAGTTCTGATTGCACCGAATCTAGATGCCAGGCAAAAATCTGAGATTCCGGATTCACTGGGGACTGGATGTTCTGGTGGCAGGCAAAATGCAAGGGCACCTTTCTCACAGAGGTGCCTGTGGCAATTGCCTGCAGACGCTAGGACCCGACAACCTCATGGGCTGGGGCTGATTGGAAGCCAAGGCTGTTGGCTCTACCCTGAAACTCTGCCCCAACCAGAAACTCTGCCCCATCCAAGCTGAGCACAGAGACTTTGGCAAGTTTGCAAGTCCAGGTGCAGAAGGCTGTCTCCTAGAGTAGGCACAGCTGATCCTCACAGTCAGTTGGCCTGGAGGTCAATTCCTCCCAGTGATACCAACAACAAACAAGACTTATCTGCAACAAGGCTGTATACACAGTCCACAAAGGGGTGCACCAAGTGTGTACACCTCAGGTAACAGGGGTGGCCAAGACACCTAGCACACAAAGCTACCCAACCAACTCAGGGAAGCAGTGAAAATGGGGAGAGAAAGAAAGAGATTGCAAACAAAAGAAATGGAGGAAATCAAATGACCAGATACAGAGTTCAAAACCACAGTGATAAGGTATTTCAAGAGGTTCCTAGAAAAAGCCAATAACCTCAGCGAGAACCTTCAGGAGATGAGCAAGATCTTTGAGGAGATGAGTGAGACCCTCGTGGATATGAAAAAGGACCAACTAGAAACTGAACATACACTGACTGAAATAAAAAATATTTTACAGAAACCCAACAGCAGACTGGAGGAACTCAAGAATCAAGTCAAAGATTTGAAATACCAAGAGGCCAAAAACATTCAACAGGAAAAGAAAAAGGAAAAAAGAATCCAAAAATTTGAGGATAGTGTAAGAATCCTCTGGAACAACTTCAAATGTACCAACATCAGAATTATGGGGGTGCCAGAAGAAGAGAGAGAGCAGAATTATGGGGGTGCCAGAAGAAGAGAGAGAGCAAGATACGGAAAACATATTTGAAGAAACAATGATTGAAAACTTCCTCCACCTGGTGAAAGATATAGACTTACAAGTCCAGGAAGTGCACAGAACCCCAAGCAAAAGGAATCCAGAGAAGACCACATCAAGACACATCATAATTAAAATGTCAAGAGCAAAGGAAAAAGAGAGAATATTAAAAGCAGCGAGAGAAAAACCTACAAGGGAGCACCCATACACTTGTCAGCTGACTTCTCAACAGAAACTATGCAGGCCAGATGGGAGTGGCAAGAAATTTTCAAAGTGATGAACAGCAAGAACCTACAACCAAGATTACTCTACCCAGCAAAGCTATCATTCAGAATTGAAGGGCAGATAAAGAGCTTCACAGATAAGAAGAAGCTAAAGGAATTCATCAACACCAAACCAGTATTATATGAAATGCTGAAAGGTATTCTTTAAGAAGAAGAAAAAGGAGAAAAAGGAGGAAAATGTGGCTGCTTTAAACTAGAGCATGGATGAAACTGGAGAATATTATGCTAAGTGAAATAAGCCAGTCATTGAAAGATAAGTATCACATGAACTCACTCATTTATGGAATACAATGAACAACATAAACTGATGAACAAAAACAGATCCAGAGACAGAAAAGCATTGACTGTCAAACCTCAGAGGGATGGTAGGGGAGGGTGGGAGTAAGGGGAAGAGATCAACCAAAGGACTTTTATGCACGCATATAAGCCTAATCAATGGACACAGACACCAGGGAGGGTGAGAGCCTAAATGGTTTCTGGGGGAGGAGGGAATTGGAAGGGGTAATAAGTGATGAGGACACATATGTAATACCTTAATCAATAAAGAAATTTTAAAAAAAGAATCTCTGAGATGAAAATGAACTTTCCTGGTGTGAAAAGTTTCCCAAAATATCCAGGTGTGTAGCCTTGATTGCCAGCCATTGAATTAGCCCAGCACATTCCAGAATTCCCTGATGATAAGAATCACCTGAGTTGCCTATTAAATTAACATATTGATTCCCTGGCTCCACCCACCTCTAGCATTACTGGTTCAGCACAGGGCACAGAAATGTGTATTTATAACAGTTGCTCCAAGTAATTCATATAAATGAAGAATACATAATGCTTATGTATTCAAGAAATATTCAGCTTTCCTGCTGAAAGCTGGGAAAACAGGGGAAATCAATCCGGATCCTTCTGACCTGCAGGAGCCCACAGAGTATGCAAATACACGGTAGGTGCAATCAAGGGCCAGTGAGGGTTGCTGACAAGAGACTACAGGGAGCAAGGGGTGGTGGGGGAAGGTTAATGGAGACTGGTCAAGGGAGATTTGTTGAAAAAGGTGGGAGTTGAAGTGGTCTGTGAAGGATTTGGCGCTGGGGAGAGGAAGGAGAGGTCATGTGGATGGGAGGCAGGGGTGAGTGCAGCATGCTCTGAGGCACCGAGAAGGGGACACTGGCATGGAAGCCTGAATGGGCACTGCTTTGTTAGGGATGGGCAGTCATCGTTGTCTGGCAGTGGAGCTGCAGAATGACAGAGGGGCTGCATTGCTGGGCTGGACTCCCAGCACTGCCATGGAACTAGGATATATTATTTCACCCTCTTGTGCCTGGTTATCTTATTGGTGAAATGAAAATGGGACTAGCCTTCCTACATTGCTGTGAGCTTCAGTAAGCATACTCCCAATTATTTCATACAAGCACTCATAAATGTAAGTGCTACTATTATGTTTTACAGTGTTCACTGCTTACTCTCCCAAGCACTAATTCATTTGATCCTCACAGCAATACTGAGAGCTTGGTATTATTATTAATTCCATTTTACAAATAAGAACATTGAAGCTAAGAGAGGCCAAGAAACCCAAACAAACTAATCAGCTTTAACTCAAACCCATGTCTCTTAACAGCATATAATCTACTCTTTTTTTTTTTTTAAATCCCAAAACCGGCTATTCAGTTTACAGAGGCCTCCTTAAGTCCCACTTTAAGAAAGTTAGATTCAATTCTGGCTGGATAGAGTAATCTTGGTTGTAGATTCTTGCTGTTCATCACTTTGAATATTTCTTGCCACTCCCGTCTGGCCTGCATCGTTTCTGTTGAGAAATCCGCTGACAGTCGTATGGGTGCTCCCTTATAGGTAACCAACTGTTTCTCTCTTGCTGCTTCTAATATTCTCTCTTTGTCTTTTGCTCTTGGCATTTTAATTATGATGTGCCTCGGTGTGGTCCTCTTAGGGTTCCTATATATTGGGGTTCGGTGCACTTCTTGGACTCCTAAGTCAATTTCTTTCACCAGGTGTGGGAAGTTTTCAGTCACTATTTCTTCAAATAGGTTTTCATTGTCTTGGCCTCTCGCTTTTTATGGCACCCCTATAATTCGGATGTTGGTATGCTAGAGGTTGTCCCAGAGGCCCCTTACACTATCTTCAATTTTTTGGATTCTTTTGGTTCCTTGCTTTTTCAGCTGAGTGGATTTTACCTCTTTGTATTTCAGATCTTTAACTTGGTTCTTGGGGTGCTCCAGGGCACTTTCAGGTCTTTGTATAATATTTTTTGTTTCAGTCAGTGTATGCTTAATTTCTGGTTGGTCCTTTTTCATATTCTTGAGAGTCTGCTTTATATCCTTGAGGGTTTCTTTCATTTCCTTGTAGGACTCATTCATTTCCACATTGGTCTTGATCATTTCCACGTTGGTCTTGATTATTTCTTTGCAGCTCTCATTTATATCATTGAGGGTGTTGTTCATTTTCTTGTAGGACTCATTCATTTCCTTTGTGGTCTTGCTTATTTCCTTATAGGCCTCGATCTTTTGTTGGAGCCTCTTAAGAAACCCTATAACCGTGGTTCTGAATTCCATGTCCAGTCGTTTTTTTCCCTCCATTTCTTTCACATCTGATTTCTTTCCATGTTGCTGCATGGTGGCTGCTTCCCTGAGTTGGTCAATTAGCTTTGTGTGGTAGACTTCCTACTAGGAATAGTGGCTCAGCCTCCCCGGTTACCTGAGGTGGATATGGGCTGCACAGTCTTGCTGAAGTTAAGCTCAGTTTATCGTTGTTAGCACTTGGAGGGTTGACCGCCAGGCCAATTGTCTGTGAAGCTCAGCTGTGCTCAGGTTGGATGGGCGGAGTCTCCGGGCCAAGCAGACAGCGTTAGCTCCGCCCTATGCGGCCCCAGGGACTCTGTGCGGGGGCAATGGCCGCCAGCACCTCTGAGAGAGAGCCGCTGCGGAGCTCCACCGGCTGCTGGTTGCCGGGGAATTCAGACTTTCCCAAAATGAGTCTGCATGCTCAATGTCTCACCCAGGATCGTGAAACAAAGCAGTCTGACGGGTTTCTGAATGAGAGGCAAGTCGCGGTGCACTCTCTGCGCAGTCACGCAGCCGAGCTGTCCCGCGAAAGCTGCCTTCTCCACAAGCTGGGAGACCTGGCAGCCCCCGAGCTTCGGCGTGCCCTCCCACTGTCCAGTTTTCACCTCAATTAGAATTCCAGCATTTAAGCAGGAGATGGACATGTTGAAATTAGTGTTATGGAAAGTAGAATATTCTGGTTTAGATGGAAGTGGACACCAGTGAAGGCCTGAGAAAGGTGAATTAGTTACAGTACTTTGGAGGAAAACAGAGCCTTAGCATGATGAGGTTGGTGAGTGAAGGACAAACAGGTGATAGAAACAAAACAAAAAGGAAATACATCCTAACATACAATGACAACTGATGTATAGTCCAAGAGGGGACAGTCCAGGATTCAAACTTATAGCTGCTCTTTTCATTTCTAGTTTAAATGAAAAAGCTGGGAGCGTTACATTCTGTTTCTTGTATTTATTTCACATGCTGGAGCATTCTTTCTACAACTTTGCTCAAAGCTTTATATTTACCAAGCTCTGTAGTCATTATTACTTATTGTCTCTCACATCGAGGGTCCAAGGTCTCAAAACTTAACTCTAGAAATGGTTTTAAAATGCCCTAGGAACCTGACTCTGTGGGGAGAGCTTTTCAGCATCCTAAACATAAATATCTTTCCAAGTAAAAGCATTGATTGGGAAGGCTGGATGGATAAAACTAACTGCTGCAGTCTCAGAGATGTCTGGTTCACATCCTGGGTATAAAGGGGGGAAAGCCTTATGGAGCCTATTAATGTCAATATATGACATGAAGCAGCATTATCCTAACCCCCTCCCAGTCCCATCTATTCTGTTATCTGCTGCTCCTTAGTGCGGTTCAGTGTTCAGGAAAGTCCCCCAATGCACAGCCAGGTGGGGTCCTCTGCTGCCTGCTTCCTTGTCAGGTCATGGATTTGGTTTCTGGATAGGTTACACTGATTGTTGGAAGGTTACATAGCCAGTAAGTTATAGAGCCAGTATTCAAAGTGTTCATATCTATCTTCATTGCTCTTTTAGGCCTTCTGAGAAATGTGGCATTTAAAAATAATTCTAAACAAAGTAGCTTATGTTGGAAAAACTCATGTAGCACACAAGTACTTAAATCAGGAAGCAGAGTCACAGCCTGCTCCAGTCAGAAGTGACCAGCGCTCCAGTCTGAAAGCATCCTACCTGGGCCCACCCGGTGCACGCGAACATCTGCACGTGCAAATCCACGCCACGTCTTTGAAAAAGGGAGAAGGCTCCGACTATTCATACAATTCTGTAAACTCCCTTTCTCTCCCTCAGCAACACATCTCAGGCAGTTTGAACACAAGCCAGATCTGCTTGCTTTCAAAACTGTTTTCCAAGGCTCCAAAACTTATTGAACCAATTCCCTATTGATGGGCACTGAGGTTATTTTGATTTACTTTACTCTTTTAAAAAATACTGTTCAAACTATTTTTGGCCATATATCTTCGTAAACTAGTACTGTTTGTTGTGTGGAAAATTCCAAGAAATTGAGTGGCTGAAGCAAAAGGAGCATTTATCTTTTATTTAGATGTATATTTAAATAACCCTCTACAATGCTTGTCTTGCTTTATCCTCCTCCCAGCCACAGAGTATGATGGTATTACTCCACACCCTCGCCACCACTAAATATTCTTGATATTTTCAGTTTGTCCAGTGTGATAAGGGACACTTTTTATTTATTCATTTATCCATCCATTTATTCAATCAACATGCACATACTGAGTGCCTACCATGTGCCATTCGAGTTTCTGGAGATACCTCAGTGTAAAACACAAAGTCTGTGTCCGCACAAAGATGAATTGTTTCAGAAGTGAAAGAGGAAATAAATGTAATAACAAATATATACAGGGAAGGGCAAAAGTAGGTTTGCAGTTATTCATATGGAAAATAGTCCAATATAATAGAGATGTAATATGCAAATAGTCGTTACACCATGAAGTGTAATGACCGACCATGTAACGACCGGGTCATGGATCAGCAGGAGGGTGGGACAGTGAGTGGGCAGCAGAGAGCTACAGGAAGGGGCAGGGCAGCAAGCTATGAGGGAGGGCGGGGGGAGGAGGAGCAGGGAGAGACACAGGAGGGGAGGCAGCGGGCAGGGAGCTACTGGAAGGTGAGCTACTGGCGATCTACTGGCACATGGATTTGCGCAGGGCTACTAGTTAAGAATAATACCGGAACACCTAACTGATGAAAGGAGGATGAAGAAACCTAACTGATCCTGTTAGACTTTCGAAAGCTTCCAAAGGGAAGTGAAATAGCCAACAGGTTTGGATGTGATCTTGCCAGGTCATCCTTCCCTAACAGCATAAATGCACATATTGTATATGACAAGCAGAGTGATACTGCTCGTCAGCAGAAGGACTAGGAGCCTGACCCCTCCTTCTCGTTATCATATGAACTTTGGCTAGTCAGCAACTCTGAACTATAACTTTCTCATCTGTAAAGCTGGGATAATAATCTTCATATACTTTATGGATTTGTGGGATCCAAATGAACAATAATGTACATGAAACCTTTTGTAAACCATAAATATACAATTCAACTACAACTTATTCTATTTTCTTAACACAGTGTAACAGCAGTTTTCATATATCAATGCTATTTGCATATATATTTGTTATGAGATCCTAGAAGCATTTATTCATTTTTATGCCCTCTTAATGTCTTGCATCTTGTTTTGTATGAGCTGTCTAGGTGCTTAAATAATATTTACTGAATTGGCTCAATGTTGGTCGTGATTTATTTTCCTTGTTGCTAAATTTTGTAAGGTGTATATTGAAAAAACACCTGTCTCACAGAAGCATAAATCTTCCAGATGCTTTCAGGGAAAACAAGTTTTAAGCATTTGTTTGTTTGGCTTTCTGTTTACAAAATTATTCTCTCCTCAGAATATGAGGCACCTTGCATGATTAAACAAAATGTTAAAGGACGATGAATGTCAGAACAAAATTAATCTCATTAAAAGGAACAAAGGACTTCAAAGAGCAGAGGAATATTATCAAGCAAGTGGAATGGGTTAATTATTGCACTTAAGACAATTAGTAATGAAAGCATCAATGTTTCTCTTTCTTTCTTCCTTTCTTTTTCCTTTCTTTCTTTCCTTCTGGACAGTAGTTTTCAGGGAGGGGAAACCATTGTTTCATCTCATGTACCAGCACCTCAGATTTGTTCTGTTCCTAATGTTCATCAACTTAATCTTCATATTCCATAATAACTGTTGTAGAAATTGCTTGTGGGAACTGGCCCCTTAAGTGTTCTCTCCTTTGGAGTTGTACTGCACTCATTTTGGAGGTAACTTTGCCTTAAAATCATGGTATATTACTTGTTACAGCAATGCAGAATTTCTTGGAAAAGTATATTAGCAAATAAAACCTAGCAATTAATTAACTGGATAATAATATAGTATAGTTACCAAATCAGATTTATTCTAATATCCCAAAGATGGCTTAATATTGAAAGTCAAATGTGATTCACTACTTTAACAGAATAAAAGAGAAAAATCATAGCATATTATAGATAAAGAATAAGAATTTAACAAAATTCCATGTCCATTCAAGATTAAGTATATATTGAGGAATAGATTTCCTTCATCTGAAATAGTATTTATAAAAAAAATAATAAAAACCCCATATTTAAAGCTTTACCCTGAGATTAGGAATGAGACATGACCTATTTCTAGTGAACATAACCATGTCAGAAGTAGAGAGCTAGAAAGAAGAGTCAGAAATCACACAGTATCACTTCTGTTGCATTCTATTGGTTACTGGTGACTCAGGTGGCCAGCTCAGATTCCCAGTGAGAGAAATTAGCCTCTACCTGTTGGTGGGGGGAGAGGAGCGGGCCTGACAAGGTCACTTTGTTAAATAGCATGTGGGATGGGAGATACTGTTATGGCCATCTTCTGAAATCTATTGCCCCCATGTTGTCTCCAATGGTTTCCCCAACAGCCATCAAAGGATTTGTGACATTCCATCATTAAAAATGTATTTAAACAAAATTTTCATAATAAAAATTTAAAATATGATTAATTTTAAAAATCATCTTGGAATTAACTAATTCATACCTTTAGAAATCTAAATAATATTTTTCTCTAAGAATTAAACATAAAGTCAGCATATCTTTATTCCTTCTGTATTAGGAATCTGACCCAGTATCAGTGAGGCGGGAGCTCTGTGAAAGCCTAGTTTCTTTCTCTGCTCTACTCAAAATGCAGGTCTCATGTTATTGTACCTGATATCCAGCTGCAAGGGAACCAGCTTCCCCAGTGTTGAGTTTTGACTCCAACACAGGGGAAGCTGGACTCATAAACAGGAATTTCCCCAATTGTAAAAAGTTATTCAAACTATGACTATGAATACAAATATTCATTGCATTGAATCAACTTTTCTGGCACATTTTTGGAAGTACTTCACCTGGTTTGTCTCTTCCTTTTTATTTTGGATATATATATATATATATATATATATATATATATATATATATATATCCTTCTCTAATCATATTTTATTATTTCTTTCTCTAATCATATTTACTTATTATTTATTTGTGGTTTCTTATGTTAGATGATGTTCGAATTCCTAAATAACCTGTCTGCAGAGAAAACGTACCCCATCATAACCAGGGGGACAATTCTGATCCACATTTTCCATCATTTCAATCCCAGTCCCTAACACTACACTCATATGCTGCTTCTGTTATCGTCCAGTCTGTGGCAACTGAAACTATAAACTTAAAATCTTTGCTTCAACCTTCATTATATGGCACAATGGTATTTATTCAGAGGGCTTGATAGGAAATGATCTTGTTGACATAAGTACTTGGACAATTCAGAGCACTGGGCTAGTCACCCCCTCCTCGTGAGATAAGGAAAGGAAACTGGAAAACATTGACATTCTTGGGTCCTCAAAAGTACAAGGACCAGAGTCTAGACAGTTGAGGAAAAGAGCAGTTTAACAGGAATAGCTTCTGTTTGCTCATGTGCATAAAATACCTCTGAAAGAATGGATACAAAGCTACCAATAGGGCTTTTCTCTAAGGAGGGGAAGTGAGTGGCTGTGGGACATGGGTGGAATGACTCTTCCTCTTATATTATTATTCTTTTAGATTTTTTAAAATCATGTGTTTGTGCTACCTATATAATAATAGATAAAAATAATACATTTAAATAAATATAGAATTTTTTAAGAAGCTTATGTTATAGATAGGTATCTAGAAGCTTCTTGTTATAGTCAAAGTTTTAAAAAAATTCTTCTGAAACTATTCAATTCAGATTTCATGCTTATCTCACAGGAATCTAACCACTGTAAAACAAAGGGATGACCACAAAAGCTCATAAATATCTCATTGTTTATTTAACCTCTAGTATGAATTTGTTCTCTTAAATTGCAAATCAATCATACAGTCTTGTGTTAAACCAACTCATCATTTTATAAGTTCATTAAAAAAGACCTTCAAGTGTTGGTCTACATTTTCTAATTTTTAAAAAATATTTTGCCCTAGCTGGTTTGGCTCAATGGATAGAGTGCAAGCCTGTGGGCTTAAAGGTCCCAGGTCTGACTACAGTCAGGGACACATTTCTGTGTTTTGGGCTCCATCTCCAGAAGAGGGTGTGCTGGAGGCAGCTGATCAATGATTCTTTCTCATCATTGATGTTTCTATCTCTCCCTCTCCTTTCCTCTCTGAGATCAATTAAAAAATATATTTTTAGGGTTTTTTTTGTTTGTTTGTTTTTTAAATATATATTTTAAATTGATTTCAGAGAGGGAGAGAGAGATAGAAAGATCAATGTTAAGAACTGTCTCCTTGATTGCCTGTCTCCTGATGCCCCCTACTGGGGATTGAGCCTGCAGCCCAGGCATGTGCCTTGAGCAGGAATTGAACCATGACCTCCTGGTTCTTAGGTTGATGTTCAACCTGTGTCACACCAGCCAGGCTTTCTGATTTTCTTAAACAGTTGTGAAAGAATATTGCTCTCAGGAAATTGACATTTGGATTTGTATTTTCAGCCTTCTATGAGTTTAATTAATGTAGATAAATTCCTATAAGGTTGATAATGCTACCCTATTTCTTGGCATATGTAATAAACTATTCTTTCAACTATATAAAAATGTGCATGTCTGTAAATAAAGGCTAAAATAGAATAGGGAAATATAATAGATAATGATGAAAATAATGGCTACATTATCTGCAGGCATACTGTATGACAGCAAGCGTCATACAAGAGCTTTACACATATTGTTTGTTTTCTCATTTTCAAAGCAACCTTAGGCAGGAACTGTTCTTCATAGGTGAGGAAAATGAGGTTTAGAGAGGTTGTGTAACTGGCCCATGGTCATACAGCCAGTAAGTGGCAGAGCTGGGATTCAAACCTGTGCCTGTCCAAACACTGTGGTCTCAACCAGTAACTGCTTCTGACAGGAAAATAACAGGTTAAAATTACGTTGTGGGAAATGTTTTGCTTTTTACAATTTTTTTTAATTTAACATTTTCAAGTTTAAAATTCAAAAGGAAATAAATATATTCCTCTGGCTTCCTGGTAAAACTATAAATACATCTGAGAAGGCAGTAATAGGTAACCCAGCAGGAACTGGAATAGACTGCTGCATTCTGGCTATTCTGGTAACTCACTGTCAGTACCAGGAGCCAGGAGGCAGCTTCTGAGGGCTCGGTGCCCAGGGAGGCCACAGCTGAAATGGGAGGCGATGAAAGAGGCCCAGAGCTGGAAACCGAGTGCAGGGCAGCTGCTGCTTCTAGGACACTTCTGCACACATGAGAGACAGGGGAAGGGGAAATGAGACAGCCCAGACATCCAACTACAGCCTTTGGAAGCATGATCCGATGAGTCCTACCTCTGTCCTCCCTCTCCCCTTCCCCCTCCCCACCTTTGTGTAGGCTATCCGCATGCCCCAAGACCACAGACACTGCACTTAAAGACCCTGGATAACGCTTCAAATGAGTCTGGATGAGAAAATGCCTTGAGGCCTGCCTGTTCCTATAGCCAGGGTCTCTGACCTTCAGAGAGTTTCTCTTGTTTACTTCATCTTTCATTCTTCCAGAGATGAGATATCTTTTCCTTAATGAAAAATTTCAAATATACAGCAGTAAGATAACTTTAAAGTGAATACACACTCACCTACTAGATTCTATTGTTAACAATTTATTCTACTTGCTTTTCAGTCATCTGTTAGTCCTCTTCACCTGGGATTGAGTCTTTAAAAATGATTTTATTAATTTTAGAGAGAGAGGAACACTAATGTGAGAAACATTGATGGGTTGCCTTCCCTATGCATCCCACCAGGGATCAAACCCACAACCCAGACACGCGCCCTGACCGAGTGTCAAACCAGTGACCTTTTGGTGCATAGGACTACACTCAACCAAAACTGAGCCACAATGGCCAAGAAGAGGATTCAGGATTAAGTCTTAATTCTGGAAACATCAGATGGAGCAGACGAGATGGCCATCCACAGAGATGAACGTCTTCCATCTGAAACATCTTGTGATGCAATCTACTCTGATTACTTGTGTGTCCTGCAGTTTTAACCCCTCCCCTGTTCCTCAGCTCTGGCTACTCTCAGCCTTTCTTCCTTCTCTCACCATCAACACTAGTTCTCAGCATTTTCATTCATAAGATGTCAGGACCCTCAAAGCTTATACAGGGAAAGGGGTTTTAATAGTCAACAAGGTCCAACTCCTACAGAGAAACCAAACCTCTCCCTTGGGCATTTACATCCTCTCAGGAATAAGTTCTTAATAATAATAAGTTCTCTACAATAATAACAGCTTTCATTTGTATAATGGAGTTATGGGAGGGCTTTCACTTACAAACTGGCTTGCAGAGAAAATGATGGCATCTGAGCACTCTAGGGTAAACCACGGCAGCTGGTCCATGGGTCTGGCACCCCATCCACTGCTCACTGCCCCGGGTTTGAGAGCCCTGGTATCTCAGCATCAAGTAATCCTTTTCCAGGCAGGGCTGGGAAGCTCCTTTGCCCTAAGGATCAACTCCACTACCCCCTACTAATCAAGGAAGTTGCCCCAACATCCCTGAATCTCAATTTTGCCTTCTAAAGAATGGGGATATTGATTCCCTGAAAGAATTACTGTGGACAATGAAATTGGATAAAACACTAAGCCCTTGGCTAACTAACTTATTTCTCTTCTATGGTTGAGTCCTCTCCCTAACCCCTGGTGGTAGGTACTATTATTTACCCCATTGTAAAGATGAGAAAACCAAGGATCGAAACTGTTAAAAATAACTTTCCCAGTGTGACATAGTTAAGTAAGAGTCAGTTCTAGGACCAGGTAGGTTTGGCTGCAACGTCCACCTTTTTTTTCATATTTTATTGATATTTTACAGAGAGGAAGGGAGAGGGACATTGATGAAAGTTAGAAACATTGATGAGAGAGAGACATCCATCAGCTGCCTCATACACACCTGCTACTGGGGATGTGCCTACACCAAGGTATATGCCCTTGACCGGAATCGAACCCAGGACGCTTCAGTCTGCAGGCTGATGCTCTATCCACTGAGCTAAACCGGCTTTGGCCAATGTCCACCTTTTAAACCTCTATGCCATTGAACAGTGAATTTTGTACCCCCCCCCCCCGCCAAAATCTGGAAATATTTTGGTTGTCCCACCTGATAAGGTCCAGCATCTAGTGGATAGAGACCAGGATGCTTCCAAATATCCTACAAGGTGCCCAATAGCCCTTTACAACAAAGACTTACTCGGGCCAAATGTCAACAGTGCCACGGTTGAGAAACCCTCCAACTATAGGAAAAACAAAAATCTAAAGATGAAGCATAGGTTTGAAAGCATTGATTGTTGTTTTAGAATCAGTCACTCTGGAGAGTGTCAGGCCCTGTCAGGACAAACATTCCGGCAGGAATGCTAAGGATGGGCCCACCACCCATCAGGCATCAGCCCTGTGAATCAGGCCCCATTGCCCAGGAAGCCACAATACTCATTTGGCAACAGTAGGATACAAAGCCGCATTCAGTTCTTTTTTTACCGTGTGTGTGTGTGTGTGTGTGTGTGTGTGTGTGTGTGTGTGTGTGTGTGTGTGTGTGTGAGAGAGAGAGAGAGAGAGAGAGAGAGAGAGAGAGAGAGAGAGAGAGATGCGGATTCAAAACTCCCTTGGCAAATTCTTCAAAGCTCTGGGTACTAGATAATTTAGCGACAAGCCAAGAATTCAGTAAAGAAGGAACCAGACAAGCCAGCCAAGGAGCCAAAGGAATTTCTGTTGTCACCTCCCTTCAGTGTGATTCCCCAGCAGCGGCTCCTTCCAAAGCCTCAGCAGGAAGGTTGTTCCTGTGGGGAGCAGAGCAACCTCCAGGCCGTGGGAGGCCTCTGTGGTGCCCAGCTCTGCGCCTGTGGAGGCTGCAGTTCAATGACTGGTGTCTGGGGGAGGAAGCCGGCTTAGCTGGCTGCGGCGCGGCACAGCCCACATGAAGCAGGAACACCATCAGGAGGAGAAGAGGGGCCTCATAGGGTCTGTCTGTGTTTATCAACATGAAAACGTGTCCGAGGGAGGTAGTGACATGAAAAATAAAGTTTACAGAACAGCTCAAGAATGAGATCATTAAATTACAGTGTGTGTATGAGAGAGAAAGGTTTAAAAAATGCTAACTGAAAAAGTAGGGTTATTTCTGAGCGACAGGGTTTCAAACAATTTCTCTTTTCTTTAGGCTTTCTGGACTTCTTTGCTAATGAGGCATTCTTATTTTTGGAACTCAAACGATTAGTTATATTTGTGACAAAATAGAGACAAACGGAAGTGTAGCAAAGGGTGCATGGAATAGCAGAGGGCCATCAGGCTTTCAGACACGGCTTGAGTTTTTTTTTAAATTAATTAATTAATTAATTAATTTACTTATTTATTTTACAGAGAGGAAGGGAGAGGGATAGAGAGTTAGAAACATCGATGAGAGAGAAACATTGATCAGCTGCCTTCTGCATACCTCTTAATGGGATGAGCCCACAACCAAGGTAAATGCCCTTGATCAGATTCAAACCTGGGGCCCTTCAGTCCACCGGCCGACACTCTATCCAGTGAGCCAAACGGTTAGGGCAGTGGTTGGCAAACCGTGACGCATGAGCCACATGCGACTCTCTGGCCCCTTGAGTGTGTGGCTCTTCCACAAAATACCACGACCTGGGCGAGTCTATTCTGAAGAAATGGAGTTAGAAGAAGTTTAAGTTTAAAAGATGTGGCTCTCCAAAGAAATTTCAATCCTTGTACTGTTGATATTTAGCTGTTGACTAATGAGTTTGCCGACCATTGCCTAGTTCAACGGCTTGATTCCTAATCGCCTTTGGAGCTCTGTGCCTGGGGCCTTCGCTACTTAACACACAGAAGAATGGCCTCCAGTCATGGCAGAGGCAGGAAGGAACATTCTTTATCAAGACAAGGGGCTTGGGAAGCCTGCTGTCCCCTCAGTGGCTCTCCTGCTGGGGCGAGCGTCCTTTAGGCGCTGGTATAACTGTGTGTTTTAAACCAGGACCGCCTTCCTCACCAGAAACAAAGTCCTGGCTGAGAATGCTCAGGCCCCAAGCCAGTCACAGAGTCACACAATTGCAGGGTGGAAGCCTCCCAGAAGTCCTCTCCTAGTCACCTCCTGCCCCTCCTGGAGCTTGACTTCCCTCTGTCATGTGGTTCATTATCCTGGGCTTATGCCACCTAAGTGCCAGGAAACCCCAGTTTAGGGTTTTGGACATTGTTCATGTTAGAACGTTCTTCATTCTTCTGGGCTCAAATCGGCCTCCCTATAACCTCCACATTTTGGTCCAGACAAAACTATTTTACCTCTTTTCATCTTATCTTTTTTTTTTAAATGGTTTTAAGGATACCCTCACCTTCAAATAAAGTTTAATATTTTTTCCTAGGTGCACTTTGAGTTATAAGGATCACAGGTCAGAACTGTAACATAAGCAGGAAAGGGGATGGGAGCCTTGGAGATCTGAGCAGGAGTGCAAGGAACTACAGGCTGGCAACAGAAGGTGTCCAAGGAGTAGCCGCCTGTCTTCTCTGCTCTCCTTACACCTTTGCTTCCATTTTCTTGGGCTCCCGGGGCCACATGGTAAGCAGGATTCGGTCCCCCATGGCTCCTGGGTTTCCTTCCAGTTACAACAGTTCAGTCCCAGGTCTGGAATCTTTCAGCCCCAATTCCAAACTCCTAAAAAATTATTAGTGGCCCCAGTTTCATCCAGTGCAACCAGCTGGGATCAAGGGAAAGAGGTAAAATATGTCCTTACACAGCTCCTGAGAATGTCTGGTTGGAAGAAGTACTTCAAGAGGTTAGGTGACCTGAACAGACATCTCCCCCAAAATGCCCACTTCAGCACACAAGATTCAGTGTGATCTGTGGCCAGCAGACCTCTTTCACATCATCTCTTAGCTGCTTTCCTCTTGTTGCTTCTCCTCCATCCCTTACTTCTCCTCCTACCACTTCCTTTTCTTCTTAGAAAGATAGTAAAATGTCGTGGTTAGATCACAAGTTCTGCCTGGGTGTAAACCCAGTCCTGTCATTGTTGGCTGTGTGTCCTTAGCAAGTTACTTACCTTCTCTGTATCTCTAGTTTATGTTTGATAAGTGGGTACAATAAAAAAAAAATGCCTACCCTGTATGATTTTTACAATAATTAAATGCATTAATAAAAGTAAAGCACTTAGAACAGAAAGAAAGAGAGAGAGATTTTTTTAATTTTATGTTTATAAAGAGACTAGAGGCTCAGTACATGAAATTTGTACACGGATAGGGTCCCTAGACCTGGCCAGTGATCAGGGCCAATCAGGGCTTTCTGGCTGCCAGCCAGGGCCTTCCTTCTCCTGGCTGCTGGCTGCCAGCTGGGCTTTCCCTTGTTCCACACCACCCCTTGGTGATCAGCACATATCATAGCGAGCAAACTCCTGCTCTCCTGGTGAAAGTCCTGAGGGGACACTTCGGTTGGCATACTTGAGCCCCAGGAGAGCCGACAGTGCAAGTTCCAATCTGAGGGCAGAAGAAAATCTATGTCCCAGCTCCAAATTCAGGCAGAATCCCACCCTGCAGCTTTTTTTTCCTGTTCAGCTCTTCCATTGCCTGGATGAGGCGCGCCCACATTAGGAAGGCAATCAGCTTTACTCAGGCTGCCCAGTCCAGTGTGAGTCTCATCCACATACACTGTCCCAGACACACAAGCACAACGTTTGACCAAAGAGCTGGGAATTCTGTGGCCCAGTCAAGTTGGCACACAAAATTATCCATTGGTCCCTTAAACTTGCATGAAATAATTCCACAAAACAATGCTTATACTATGCCACACAATTTTAGCATGGCCACATATTTTGTAGGTTCTACCATCAAGTCCATTTTTCCATTTCTCCACCTCTTGAATCTGGGCTTGGTCAAATGACTTGGTTTGGCCACTGGGGAACTAATTTACAAATGAAATGCAAACAGGCCATGGAAAAGGGCTTGCTCTCTAGAGCTGCTTTTGGAACCCAGTGTTGTGTGAAGAAGCCTGGGTGAGCATGCTCCATGCTGGAGATGCACACCAGGAGCCCTGCTTTTCTTTCTCATTGCCAGATATGTGACTGGGCTGCCAGTGACCCTCCAGCCCTCATCCAGCAAGCTCAAGTCAGGAAAACCATTCAGCCAAGACACAGAACCTTCCAAAATAAATTTCAAAAAGCATTAATTTTCTTAAGCCAGTAAGTTTTCTGGGTGGTTTGTTATAGGACAATAAATAACTGATGCATATATTGGTACCGGAAGTGGGATGCAGCTATAACAGAAACTTAGAGCAAAGTTTGGTGTTGGCAATGAGACTGGACAACAAGAAGCTGGTAAAATGATAAGGAAATTGTTAACAAAGGCTGAGAAAATGAGGATTTCATGCATGAACACTGAGGAAGCTACTGTGGCAGGCTGGAAAAATGATGGCCCATGTTATGTCGCAGCAAACCAATTGACCAAATGTTGACTACAGAAACCTGAAAGACAGAAAATAGCTAGCACACTTGGGGATCTGATGAAAGAGATCTCCAAACAGATGCTGAGAGTATGAGATGGGCTCTTTCAGCTATTGCAGAGATAAGCTAAAGAAGAAGCTGTTCTGTTTGCAAACAGAATTGAAAGGAAATTTAGAAGACTTCCTAGATTGGGAAATAAAATGATTTAACATTTTAGACTCTCTGGGGGGGGCACAAGAGCTTAAAGTAAAACATTGCTCAAGGCAAAGCACAAATCAAGGATAAGCCTGTAAGATTCTTTGTGAAGATTTCTGAAATATGTAATTTCAGGTAATACCTAGTGTGGAAAAATAGAAAAAAACGTATTGCTCTCTGCCCTGGGTTCCTGGCACAGAGCTCCTAAGCCTTTGATTTCCTAAGTCAGTGGTCGGCAAACTCATTAGTCATCAGAGCCAAATATCAATAGTACAACGATTGAAATTTCTTTTGTGAGAGCCAAATTTCTTAAACTTCTTCTAACACCACTTCTTCAAAATAGATTCACCCAGACCGTGGTATTTTGTGCAAGAGCCACACTCAAGGGGCCAAAACGCCCCATGTGGCTCGCGAGCCGCAGTTTGCCGACCACGGTCCTAAGTGATCAGAAAACTAGAATCATCTTTTGTTCTGTACTTGGCCTCTGACCCAGTTCCTGACATTGAGTTCCTAAAACCCTTGGTGTTTCCTGGGTGAAGACTGGTCTTTTGTTCTTAGGAGGTGACTCTTGGTAGGTCCCTGGGTGGGGCTTGATCACCAGAAAAACCAAGTCACAATTAGAAGCTTGGAATGTTCAGCCCCATTCTCCAGGGAGGGGAAAGGGGCTGGAAATGGAATTAATGGCTATCATGATCAGCGAAGACGCCTCCAGAAAATCCAATCATACAGGATCCAGAGAGCTCCCGTATGGGTGAATACATCCCCACTAGGAGGGTGACACACCCCAACTCCACAGGACAGAAGCTCCTGAGCTCAGGACCATCCCCTGCCCCTCCTCCCCAAACCTCACCCTATGTCTCTCTTCATCTGTATCCTTTATCATGTCCTTTAATAAATGGGTAAATATGTTTTTCTGAGTTCTGTGAGCCACTATAGAAAACAATCAAATTCATGGAAACCTCCAATATGTAGCCAAGATAGACAGAACTTGTGATTGGCATCTGAAATGTTAGGGGGCCAATCACGTGGGACTGAGTCCTTATCCTGTGGGATCTGACACTGTCTCTGGGTAGTTAGTGTCAGAATTGAGTTATAGGCATACCTCATTTTACTATGCTTCACTTTATTGCTCCTCACGGATATTGCCTGTTTTACAAATTGAAGGTAAGACTCTCCACAAGCAAAAAGATTACAACTCTCTGAAAACTCAGATGATGGTTAGCAATAAGTGTTTTTTAATTAAGGTATGTACATTGTTTTTTAAACAGCATGCTATTGCACACTTAACTGAGTACTGTATAGTATAAACATAACACTTACTGGTATATTTACTAGAAAACCAAAAATTTCATGTGACTCACTTTCTTGTGATATTCACTTTATTGTGGCGGACTGGAACTGAACTCACAATATCTTTGAAGCACAGCGGGTCCTCAATTTATTTCTATCTATGTAATTTTGTGGCAACATTGTTCAGATGCCATAGGAACTTAGCTCTTGTTCATATCAATAGACTATAATAAAATCGGTTTCATTATATGTTGTTTCATATAAAGCTGCAGAACTTATCGATGACATTAAGTGAGGATTTACTCTATGCCTATAAATTGTCAGACACTGGCTGATGTCCGATAGAACTGCTGTGTGAGAACCCCTCGGGTCTGGTGTCAGAAGTTTGTGCGTGTGGCAGTAGGTGACAAAAAGGAGAAACACAGGGAAGACTGAGGTTTTCTTTAAACCTGGTAAGTAAAACCTCTCTGCTAAACAAAAGAGCGCTTGAGAATCTTCAGGCTGCAGCCTCACAGAAGCCTCTGCTCTGAGCAGGTCGAGAAAGAGAGGATGCTAGTCTTGGAAAGAATGTTGGGGTAGCTTTTGCCTAAAAGAGTGGGCTACCATCCACTACAAAGACCATACAAGCGTTAAAACAGACTGAGCCCATTCAGAGGAAGTCTCTCTGTGCTTGAGTTTCTTGGTGTGGGAAGCAGGCTGAGCAAGCTGCCCATGAGCAGCTATGGCTATTTTTTATGGAAAAGGAAGGACATCGTAGAGGGTCTCGGAAGCTGGCAAAGGGAGAGGGAGGGCCTCAGTAAACTGTGCACCCAGGTTCCTTGCTCACCTCACCCCAGTCCTGGCCCTGGGTTCTCTTACCACCTTTGCCACTAACTATAGTGTTTCCCTAGGCAGGTGACTGCATTCCTGTTTTGTTAATAGGAAAACAAGGGACTCAGACTAAAGAATCTTAAAGCTCTCGGAGGAAATTTTTTAAGTAATGGGGTTCTTCTTGCCACAGTCTAGCTCAAGAGCTCTGATGGTGGAAAATTAGACACAGACAAAGAAGAATAAAGATGTGGGGAATGGCTAAATGGTCCCCTCTATGTAGGAGTGGAGACGGGCCTTTGTTGTTATCCGTATTGGCAGTAAATAGGAAGCAAATACTTTATCTGATAACAGGGTTGGGATGGTGGCAGTCAACATATCCTGAATCTTGATGTACAGGTAAATGAGGTGATGCCCCCAGCATCAGAATATTATGGGCTGAGCCTGCTGTGAAGCAAGGCCTGGCTCAGGCAGGAGCCTTTTACTTATCCCCATAGATTCCAGCAGGAGAGGATACAGTGTGTATTAACTA
This sequence comes from Antrozous pallidus, assembly GCA_027563665.1. Classification (NCBI taxonomy): domain Eukaryota; kingdom Metazoa; phylum Chordata; class Mammalia; order Chiroptera; family Vespertilionidae; genus Antrozous; species Antrozous pallidus. The sequence goes on along the minus strand of CM050508.1, from coordinate 165,776,769 downwards.
ATGGAGGTGGTTGCTCTGCTTCACACAGTCTTTCAGGGACCAGAGAGAAGGCGCCTCAGCCACTTCCAACCTGGAGATTCCCTTGGAGGCAGATATCCTGCTGGAAGACAGGGAGAGTGAGGATTGAGCCTGGACGTGGTGCATGTCGCCTCTGCCGGACTCTTGTCGGGAACTGACACGTGGCCACATAACCGCAGGGAGCCTGGGAAAGGTGGGCTGGCTGAGGGCCAGGAGGAGGGGAAAGGAAATGGATGGCCATGGTGGTGAAAGATCATTGGAGGGAGTTCTGAATGACAACAGAGTTGAGTATGTTTCAAAGTTATTATGATTATTATTATTTTTAGTACTGGAGATTTTAAAAAATAACATTTTACTTAGAACCCAAGTATATAAAGCATATAGATGCAGAGTGCTCTTTTGAAGTGCAGGCTTTTGAACAAGACAAAATTGGGTTCAAGTCAAGCTTCTGCCACTCGTTGTCCAGCCCAAGCTTAGAAGATCCTAAACTCAGTAATAGTTAAGAGCACGCACTCTGTCCGGCTGGCGTGGCTCAATGGTTGAGCATTGACCTATGGGCCAGGAGTTACAGTTCAGTTCCCGGTCAGGGCACATGCCCAGGTGTGGGCTTGATCCTTAGTGCGGGGTGTGCAGGAGAGATCAATGATTCTCTCTCATCATTGCTGTTTCTATCTCTCTCTCCTTTCCTCTCTGAAATCAATAAAATACATATATATATTTTAAAAAGAGTATGCATTTTGTGCCCAACCAGATCCCGGGTTAAATGGCAGTTCTGCCATTTATTAGCTGTGGGATGTTGCTTTATTTTTCTAAGCCTCAGTGACCCGATTTAGAAAATGGAGAATAATTTTCTCATAGGGTTGTTGGGAGAATTAAATGAATATTATCACGTACATTGTTTACTATTGCCTGACACACTGTAAGGTAATCAATCGATGATTGATTGTTCATTATGTTTATTATTGTTCTTAGATGGAGGCACCTCTAAGGAGGTCAGTTCTCCAGGGGTTGGCGCCCCAGGAATGAAAGCTGAAAGCCAAGGTCGTAATTCACACAAACACTTACAAGGCAACCAAACACATGGCCTATGCCAGTAAAAGAAATAAAAGGCATTCCTGACATTTCAACAACAGAAGGCCGCTCATGCAGGTGCCCGAGGCAGCCTGTGACTAGAGTTATACTGAAAACCTCGGCCAGATCCTCAGACCCCGTCCCAGATGGAGTCTAATGCGTCTCAGTAAAGATGCAGCCAGCTGGCTCTTTAAGAGCCTTCCTCTTTTTATTGTGAAATTCCTAATTTCTCTCCACTCTTCCTGCTCTCAGATGCAATGTATTTTTGAAAAATGAGAGTCTATGTGTTGTGTGTTTGTGTTTTTTTTTTAAGTGCAAATCTTATTTGCCACATTGTGATACAAAGCAAAAATTGAGAAGGAGATGGAAATAATCACCAAGAAGCAAGGGGATATGGGAGTGTTTGAAAACACAATGATAGTTACATCTCGGGATTGGTTAATATTAGGACCAGTAGACTCCTGAGCAGTCATGTAGTTGGATGCTGGAATTTCGAGCCAGACTATTTAAACGTGAATCCTGATTCCGCCACTTACTAATAATGTGACCTTGGGCTAGCCTCATTTCTTCTCATAAAAATGGAAGTCATGAGAACATTTATGGCTCACAGTTGTGGTGAGGGTCAAATGAGATCACATGTGGGAAAACTATGAGGGGAACTATAAAGATCTGTATGGACATTAGATGTTTTTATTATGTGTCATCTGTTTTCACAAATACTGTGAATTCTTAAGCTCCTCTGTTAGCCACAGGAGATGCAATGATGGACGAGAAGCTCTCAGTGAGGGAGAGATGTAATAAAGTGGCACAGTGCCAGAAAGGAGGAGTACCAGAGTGGCTTCTCCATCTTGACCTTTACCTCGCCCCTACCTAAGGAGAGGCACTGGCCTCCACTTTAGGATCTTTACTCCCAGCTGGTTAGACCAAGGCACATTCCTTGATAATAGCTGTGCCAATCAGACTTCCTTCCTCAAATTTTGGACACAAAATTTGGGCACAAATTGTGGTAGCTTTTCCTATGAAGTCCTGTAAAGTTGGGAGCCAAGGCAGGCATTTGGGTGGGGGCTGCACATGTGGGTGCTGTGTATGCTAAAGAACAAAGAGAAACAATAGAGAGGAATAAATATGGAGCAAGAAGACAAGACAAAAGAGCAGGTCAGAAAGAGACAGAGAGATTCAAATTATTCTCATTGGCTCTTTCCAGTTATGAGACCTAGACGCACCTCCTCTATTGGATAAAGGTGAGCTATCCCTAGAGTCCTGTATTGCATCCATCCTTCCACCTTCCCTTCTTCCCTCTAACTGTACACATGTCCTGGACACATGAAAGCAGAGAACTCCATTCTCCCAGGACAAATTGGAGTTGAGAGGAGCTTTATAGAGTCTAACTCCCCCATTTCAAAACTGAAGACCAAGACCCAGGCTGAGGTGAAGTGCCGTCCCTGTGGTTACACAGCTGAGTGCAGAGCCAGGACTTTAACCTGAGTCTGAAATAGTCTGAACGAAAGATCTGACTCCAGCCTACTGGTCAGCTCAGAGGATAAAGGTAAACAAAAACCTCCTGTCAGCCTAACCAATCTCACTTTAAACCCAATGGAAGCCTCCCCTCATGTCTGTGCTACCTTAGTACTTCCTTTCATTAGTCTTTTTGGCCACTTATCACACACTTCCTTTCATTGCTCTTTTATGTTCATTTATCTCCCTGACTCACCTATTAGGGAATAACCATATCTTGAATCTCTCACCCAACTGGGAGGCAGAGTGCTATAGAGGAAAGAGCAGAGACTTTTAGTCTCATCTGGAGTCAACTCTTGACTCTATCATTTGTCTATTAATTGTATGACCTTGGGACTAATTGTATGACTCTGGTTAATAGTGACGGTGATTATTTACTGATGATTCACTATACTGCACTTTGTGCTTTATATGTGATCTATTTAATATTCATAACAACTCCAGGAAATCAGATGATTATTCCATATTTACAGAAGAAGAAACCAAGTTTGACAGAAGTGGCCAAGTACATGGTTAAGAAGAGGCAGAGCTGTGATTAACAGTACCAGATCCATAATTTCTATTCAAGATTAGGGGTTGCAGTCTGGTTATGAAGGGGTGCTAGCGAACTTGATTGAAATCCAAGTTTGCATAGCAAACCCAAGTTAGAATGTATCACATATTAACAGAAATGGCAAAAAAAAAAATTCTACAAGTGCTTTGATTCATTTTTGTAAAAGAATGACAAGAGATTAAATGCCCATATCAAAAAATGAAAGACACCATTTTGGGTGTCTTTGGGGGTGCTGATGACCCAGATGCAGCCCTCTCAGAGTGTGGCCATGAATTCCTCCTCTCCTCGGGCAGCACAGAGAAATCTGTAAAGGTCTAAGCATGCTTTTCTGTGGAATCAGTAAAGGGAAAAATCATAAAATCAGTTGAAATAGTTCATCTGTAATTAATCTTTGGGCGGAAAAAACATTGAACGAATTCCCCAAATAATTAGACTAAGTTAATTGACCCAGCAAACACCATAGTCTCTGCTATTCGTTTGTTAGTTTAAATGGAGCCACATAACTTCCATGGCTAGAGCTGGGGCAGTGCAGCCTCAGCATTTGTATTTTGTTTTAATATTTGGCAAAAAAAAATGTATTGAAATCCATGGTCAGCATTCAGATGTTAGCATTCAGAGCCTTTATAGTCTCTTAGCACTTGTTTGTACTCCCTTTACTCCCTTTTAAACAGAGACATTGGAAGGAGATTCTTAACAAGATGTGTTTGCCAACTCTAAGGCCTCTTCTTCCTGGGGTCCACCAGCCACCTCCCCCTCTAGTCCCTCTAGTCCCTGACCCTGGTCTCCTGCACCCAGAGCTTTCCCATTGCCTTCTAAACCCTCTCCTGAATTCATGTCTTCCACTCCTCTTCCCTTCTCTTCCTGTGTTCCTTCCTAACTGGGTTTGCCACATTAGGTAACGTATATTCGGGTAGTTTGTAAATGGTAATGTACTATAATGGCTACAAATACCTCTCTTACATATCTGCTGGGTCCCATCCTTGTGCTGAGTATTTTATGTTTAACTTCATTTAATTTTCACAATAAGCCTGAGGGAAAGTCTATGACTTTCAGATGAGAAATTGAGGAGGGAGGTTAAATGACTCCCGAAAGGTCACAAACCAGATAGGCACACCTTTGTTTTAAAATTTTTAAACTATAGTCATAATGACTGTGCTGTTATTGTCATTCTTATTAATAATTACTGCTATAAGTTTATGTTATTGAAAATAAGATCATTTTCTTTCAGACTTTAGCTCTCTTGTCTCTCTTGAGTTATTAGTCTTCCAAAGAATATTGGATGATAATTAGCACATGCTAGACCCCTGAAGGTCAGCCATGATCATCTGAAAGTCTGTCTGTCATTACCAGACAATGTCTTTTTTTTTTAAATAATATATTTTGTTGATTTTTTTTTTACAGAGAGGAAGGGAGAGGAATAGAGAGTAAGAAACAGCGATGAGAGAGAAACATCTATTAGCTGCCTCCTGCAAACTCCCTACTGGATATGTGTCTGCAACCAAGGTACATGCTTTTGACCAGAATTGAAACTGGGACCCTTGAGACTGTAGGGCAATGCTCTATCCACTGAGCCAAACCAGTTAGGGCTACAAAGTCTTTTGATGCCCAATAATGTTCCCCACCCTTATAAATTCTCCTTGGTAACATAGAAGTTGAAACCCTAGAAATTACATTTCCTAGAATTCTTTGCCATCAGGGCTTTAACTAGACTCTGGCAATGGGAGATAATCCCATGAGATTTGGCAGTTGGATGGAGGTAGTTGTGGGGTTCCTAGTTATCCTCCCGAGAATTATCCACTGGGGACTGCTGGCAGCTGAGATCCTGGGGCCAGCCTCACAGGGATTCATACACTTAAAGGATTCCTGACAGTGAGTGGCCGCCTTCCCCATCCTTGCCCCAGGCCCTTCCAATGGTGGTATAGATCTCTATCTCTCTATTTAAATTCATTTTCAGCATGAAATATCTGGAGTGGCTTCTGTTTTCCTGACAGAACACTGACTGAAACCTCTCCCAAGATAATGAACCATTAATAATAAAATTAAAGCAATAGATAAATATACATATCAATTGCTGACTATGTTCAAAAATTATTTTTTATGTTGAAATGGCAAGATAAATAAGAAATAATCCTTCCTTTGAAGAATTTATGTTGTCGTGTTTTATAAATATCCATTACATAAATTAATCAGAAAATAAGAAACAATGAAAAGAAAATTAGAAACAATAATGTAGATAGAATGAGTTCATATTCAGGGAGAAGATAGACCTAGGTTCTGCAATCCACTTACTGTTTAACTATTAACTGTCATTGAGAGCTTTTCAACATGTTTTCCTAACTTAGTTTCCTAACTTAGTTGCATCCATGGAAGCAACATGGATTTGGGTGGGACCAAGGTCAGCCAATCCTTGACAGCTATTGAACTAGGGTAATTATTTTCCATCTGTAAAATGGGTACATAAAGCCATGACTCAAAATTGTTCGATTTCTGCCCAAACAGCAAAGCATTTGGTGAATGCAGTCCAGAGTGAAATATTTCATCTTTCTTCAAAGTATTCCTCAAACATTGAGGAAGTCTATGTAGCTGGCCTCCCAGATGGCCCCCTCATACAGGCCCTTTCCACATTGTGTAGGGCTGACCTGTATAGCTAATTGGATACTGTTGAGATTTCTGTGTGGGCTTCTGACACTGTAGTGTCCATCTCACTCTCTCTTAGACCCCTCCCTCTGGGGAAAGCCAGTTACCATGTTATGAAGACACTCAGTGAAGAAGACCATCTGGTAAGGAACTGAGACCTCCTGTCCACAGTACTGGGAGTGGGCCATCATGGAAGTCATGCGCTCAGATGACTGTAACCAAGCCAACACCTTGACTGCCACCTCATGATGGACCCTGAGCCAGAACCACCCTCCTAAGCCACTCCCAAACTCCGACCAGCTGAAATTATGAGATGTTTATTGTTGTCTTAGGCCACTAAGGTTTGAGTTAGTTTATTGAATTACACAATAATCAATAACTAATACATGGCCCCAAACTTCAATTCACAGAAATGAATTAAATCTCTTGCCCTCTCCTTTTCTCCAGCACTCCAAACCCCTGGGAGTCTCTCGTTCTTCTGCTTTAACAGAACTTTCTCACCAGTTCTCACTCTTCCATCAGGTTATGCCCACACCCCCTTTTCCTCACCACAGCCACCACCACATAACACATTCCTGACACATCGTGTGTTCTCACAGAGAATAGCCCTTTTGGGTCATACTTTTGTTCTCATTGCTTTTCTGCTGAAAATCTGACTCTACCATTTTTATCTTTTCTATTCTCAGAGAGGAGAGGGGGAGTAGAGAAAGAGGCTGTGGCAAAAGACAAGGCATGGCTGTAAATAATCTTATCCCATCACATAACACTTTGGGTTATTGTAAGAATTAAATAAGGTGATATACATACAATGCCCAGTTCAGTGGATAGCAAATACATAGTGTCTCTCTTAGTTTCCTCCCTTCTCTTCCATATGGAACCATTTGGAGTCCACCTCAGCCTGGCACATCCATTTACATTATTAGCATTTTTTTTGCTCCCTCTGATGAGAATGCCATGTCTCCACTCGACTCTTTGGCAACCTCTTAGTCAATCTACATTATCAAATCAAGTGGTAACAGTTCTACAAAGCATTCTGTGTTCTTCCCAGGCCAACAATTCTGTCCATTTTCTTCTTCTATGTTCCCATCTCTCTATCATTAGCATTCGTTCATAGCTATAGTTATTGCTCTCATTCGTCATGTGTCACTCCCTAAGGAGCCCAAATGGGCCTCAAGGGCAGGAAATATCTCCTCATGTTTGTAGCCTCTACTCTGGGCAAAGAATCTGCCATAGAGGAGAAAAGGAAAGAAGGTGAGAAAGAGAAGCAGAGGAAGAAAGGAAAAGACATTGATTGACTGCTTCTCAGCATCATTTCCTACTTCTCTGACTTCTCTGAGGGAATCAGTCCTGGTATTGGGTATGATTGAGTCCATCCTCAGGAGTGGGCCTGAATGGCCCAAAGAAACCACAGTATCCCAACACACCACTGGAGATTGGTTCAGAGATGGGTGTGTAACCCAATCAGAAACTTTCTCTGAGTCTTCAGGGAAAGACAAGCCTCCTCCTTCTACAGAAGGTACCAGGGATACTTTTTTCTTCCTGGTCCATGTGAATACAGAAGAGTATAGCCCTGGGGACTGCTGGCATCACCTTGTACTTCAAAGGGAAAAGCTGCCTGAGAATGAAGTAAACATTTAAGACAGTGAGGTCATAAAAGGAAAGAAAAAAATAAACTGCATCCTAATCACATTGTCTGAGGCCTGGATGAAGATATACCTAAAAGTGTCCATCCCTGGCTTTCAGATAAGGAAATTCTCTTTATTATTAAAGCCAATTTTGGTTGGGTTCCCTGCTTCTAGCAACGTAGATTCCTAACTGATACAAGAAGGAAATAAAATAAGTTAAATTTTTTCATGTAAACTGTCCAATAGAAATATAATTTGGTATTTAAAGGAATGTGTTCAATTTATCTGGAAAATTCCTTTACCTAATTTTTTTATTCCTCAGTGATATCAGATGAGAAAGACATTTCTATACCTATCTGCTCGACTAGATGACAAGCTCATTAAAGGCAGAATCATTTTACAAATTTTGCACATCTTCCAAAAGATGGAAGGAGGATATATGCATAACCCGTGGACATAGACAATGTAGGGGTGATGGCCAGGGGTTGGGGGGATAGGAGCAACCTGGAAGAGGTTAATGAGGGGAAAGGGAAGACCTATATAATATTTTCAACAATAAAGAAAAAAGAAGATGGAAGGAGGATGGGCGCTGGGTTAACACAAAAAGATGAGGTTCTTGTCAAGTGGAGGAGACATGTCCATCCTCCGTGGTATCAAACAGAGCCCTGTGAATCAAGGTGGGCAATGAAAATCAATGAGTTATTTCATGACCACTGGGTGCAGCTGGATAGCAGGTGAGAGATGATTACCAGGGATAAGACGAGAATAGGAAGGGATAAGATGAGAATAGGAAATTGGAGACTAAGAAGAATGCTAATTTGGCCAGGTTGAAGGAACTGTAAAGGGAGTTGCAAAAGAGAATGCCATTTGAGAGACCCAGTCAATTAGAAAAGACTTGAGTTCAGGGCCCAGGTGAAAGGAAAGCTGACCAGTTATGGACTTGCTGGGGGAGTAGGCGGAGCCCAGAAAGAAAGCACAGTGGGTCCCCCAGGCCCAGAGTGACATAAATGTGAGCAGGCCAGGCTAGGGAGGAGAGAACTGGGAACTAGAAACTCCTGACCATCCTGATAAAGCAAGTTAAATGGAGTGAAAAAAGATTCTATCTGCACTCCCTCCGCTCACCCTGAAGCCCCCTCCCCCACACCCTGCTGCCTGCCCCTTGCCTGCAGAATCAGCTCTGAGCTCAGCCTGCCACCCATGCTTGTCCATATCAGTCTCCCACCAATTTCTAGACTCATTTCTTACCTTTAATGAAGAACTGGACAATCATATTATCCTACTTTGTTTACATTCTTTTCTCTCTCACTGTCTCCTGGGCAGGGACTATCTGGTCGTCATCCAGTAGCCCCTGTCCCTGGCTCAGTCCTTGGAGTCTAAGCTCTTGCTAAGTGGCAGTGGTCAAATGGCCAAGTGGGTGAGTAAGGGGGTCCCAGTTTCATGCCTGGTTCCCACACTTATGGCGGCATTTGGGACAAGTCACCTGACTTCTCTGCAACTCAGCATTGCACATTCCTCTGTAGTGATCTCCGTCGCAGGTACCTCTGGTTGTTTTAAGAGTTCTGTGAAGTAATACGTGGGAAACGGAGAGACTGGTACGTGGCACAAAGGGCTTAATATAAAGCTAGGTATTATCACCCTCTGAACTTGGGAAATTCAAGGTTAAGCTCTGACAACATTGAAAATCCCAGCCCAACTTGAAGAGTCGGATTCTATAAAATCCATCATCGTCACAGCTAATGATACACATGTGTATGTGGAGCACTTTGTGGTTAACAAGGCATGCTTTATCCCTTCTCCTCAGCCCCGGCCCAGTACCAGCAAGTGGGCAGGAGACTTTTAATAAACGTCTGCACAACAGGATGCAGGAAGCTGCCGGCCTTTTCTCGGCATGGGTGGACACCAGGTATTCATTTCCTAGAGCTGCTGTTACAAATTACTGCAAACTGGGTGGCTTAAAACAACAAAAACGGCTCTCTCGCAGTTCTGGAGGCCAGAAGTCCAAAACCAAGCTGTCAACAGCGCCATCGTCTCTCCGGAGGCTCTGGGGGAAGAGTCCTCTGGGCCTCTCCCACCTTCTGGTGCTCCAGGCGTTTCTTGCATAACTCCATCTCTGCCTCCATCACATGGCCGCTCCTCTGAGTGCCAGTCTTCTCTTCTGTCTCCTACAAAACAATTGTCCTTTGATGTAGGGCCCACTCTGGTGATCCAGGATGATGTCATCTAAAGACCCTTAAATTAGTCACAGCTGTGAAGACCCTTTTTCCAGAGAAGGTCACACTCACAGGTGCCGGGGGTGGGGGGCACCATTTCATCCTCTAGCCCAGACATGACCTCACAGCGGGGCAGAGCCACTGTGGTGAGAGCCACTGGGTCCTCTGGGGAATAGAGAGCAAGGCCATCCCTCTCCCACAGATTCTGACTCCTGGGTTGAGGGGAAGGAAGCTTCTGTGAACCCAACTCTGTGTCCCCAAGAGTTAACCTTAGGGCTTTGGAAATGGGAGTTAGAGCCCTGACCAAGGTCAGTGGGCAGAAGAGCACAGCAGGGGTTCTCACAGGGGGTGTCTGAGTTCAACATGAGGGCTCTGTTTTCTTGGGTATGGGCTGGCCCCTGCCCAGCCTGGACTTGAGGCTAGAAGACTTTGGATTCTAATCTGAGAAGCTTTGTGAGTGTGAACCAAGAGAGTGTAGCTTTGGAACCAAGTAAGGGACACTGGGATGTTGGTGAGGGTCCCAGTGGCAAGGGGAACAAGGGGCAGTGTAGGACCAGGCCCCAACAAGTTAGTGTGAGAAGCTAGAACAACCAAGGCCTGATCTGATTCTCTTGTTCACTCTCTACTGGGCATTTAGAAACTGACTGGTGTGAGGATATTTTGAGATCACTGGCAATTTGACTGAGAGCAGGAGCCAGGAAGGACCCAGCAGGGAGATAAAAGACTCTTGCAAATAAGAACATGTGAGAATTTAAGCTGGAAAAAAAAAGTACCCTCTAAGCTAATAATCTTAAAAGTTGGCATTTAACTGAGTACCTACTATTTCCTAGGCACTATTCTAAACATGCCATAGGAATTCATTCTCGTAGTTTTCATAATCTAATTAGGTAAGTAATAATATCCCTTTTTACAACTAAGGAAAGTGAGGCAAGAGAGACTAAGTAATGCCCAAGGTCACATAGCTAGTATGTCCGTGTTAGAGCTAGATTTGAACCTGGACAATCTGGCTTCAGCATTCAGACTTATTTTCACCAAACAGTGGCTGGCAATCATGCTAGTTAGAGGAAGTGAGGGAATCTCATTTAATCCTGACAACTTCCATGTAAAGTAGGCAAAGCAGGGATTATTGTCCATTTTGCAGACTAGAAAACTGATGCTCAGAGAAGGTGAGTGACCAGGTTCATTTCAACCAACCAGTCTATGGTGGAGCAACAGTTTGGACTGAGGTCCTCTGGGCCAATTCGATGTCTCCGTGCTGCCTTCAACAGAAGTGCTTTTGTTTCCTGAGTGACTGACGGAGTGTGTATTCTGGGGACATGGGCATGCCCAGGAAAAAGGAGGGAAGGCTGGGGCTGAAGCAATGCTGCGTTTAGTGCTGAAAGCTTCCCATCCCATCCTCTTAGGGGCAGCCAGGGGTTTTTACTCACATCTACTGAAGCCCTGCTCTATGCCAGGATTGCAGAGGGACGGGGAGTTCTATCTTTGGGGATATCCCAGTCACTAGATAGCCTTTCCGTAGAACCATCACCCTTTCAAAAGCCTTCGAATAATGTCCTAGCTAAGGCCACACACCCGGTTGAGAATGACACGTGGGTGCAAGAGAAAGCCCAGAGACGCTGGCTTTCAGCTCCTGCCCTCACCTAATAAATGGCGTAATTTGTCTGGGTGTCAGCTTACTCCTCTATAAAATGAGAAAATTGGGCTGAGCCATTTCTGAGACTCTATCATAGACTAACCTTCTAAGAATCTGTGATTTCCTAAATTAATGCCCATGCCTTAATCTGTAACGGAAGTTGAACTGTAAGGATAATGCTTGTGTGATGACAATGCAGATTTTAACTCGTGTAGTCTCACAACCACTCTAAGATCAGTATGATTCTCGTTTTGCAGGGGAGGGCACTGGACTTGGAGGATTAAGTTCTGGCCCTGTAACCTCACAACCAGCAACATTTGAACTCAGGACTGACTGATGCCCTAGCTGAGCACACCACTGTTGGTCCGTGAGGTCCGAAAGGTTGGAGTCTACTGCCCAAACCCATGCCCTGGTTATGAACAACCCCATTTTGTCCACCACCTGCATGTAGCCCTGTATGGGCTGGGGCGCACACTCAGTGGCCTGACCCCATGGGGGTGTTGCCAGTCTTGTCAGACTCAGCCTGACTTCCTGCTGGGCTAGGAAAATGAGACGAGCATGTGGTCACTTGTCAGGAGTGTGGCACCTCAGGCTGTGGAGAGAGAACTCACTATGTTACAGAGGTGAGAGATTGCATGCCTGACTTCTGCTGGACTCACGCCCCATACCAGACCCAGCCTAATGGCTTCCTGGCTGCCAGGTCCTTGGCAGCTGCCAATTCCAGGGGGTTACCAACCACTGGGTTTTTGAGGTTTGCTCAGCTTTCAAGTCTGGCCACATTCAAACCCTTGCTAGGCCTCGGGCCAGCCCCAGGAAATGCCTCTGGCAGTTGCAGCTACATCCAGATAAAAACAACTCCTTGATGACAAGGGAGGGCCAACGCACAGCTGTGAGCCAGGGGTGGAAGGAGATCCAGACCTTTCAGAAACCCTGCAACCCAAGGTCAAGCTCACTGGGGAGGGATGCTGGCAGCCAGCTCCATAGGACTGCCAATTGGGAACACTCAGACCCAGCTGGAATCTTGCATGCACATGGAACTGGAGCACACGATGCCTCATGACCCCCTTCTTCAGCATTCCACACCTGGGCAGGTATGGCATCCAACCAGTTCACTTGTCCCTCATTACCAGCTCTATAGTCTGCTCAGATGTTCGCCTGGAGAAGGAAGCCACAGAGTAGCTTCCTGTGTCACCACCCTTGATTGCCTACAAGGCACTTTAGTTGTTCATTCCTGCCCTGCCACTTGCTATTCATATGGCCTTCAAGAACTTAGTTGACCTCTCTGTGCCTGTTTCCTTAGCTATAAAATGAGGCTAACACAGTGGTAGGCAAACTGCGGCTCTGTTGACTAATGAGTTTACCAACCACTGCTGTAAGGCATTATCCTGACCCAGAAGTTTTGACTTCAGGTTAAAGACATTAGTACATTATTAAGATGTATTTTAAGTGTTTTTCCCTAAGGCAGTGGTAGGCAAACTCATTAGTCAACAGAGCGGGGTGAGCGGCAGTTTGCTGCCCACTGTGCTAAATAGTTGTATCTCACAGGGTTGCTAAAGGATTGAGTGAGAGAATGTGTATTCATTGTGCTTAATACAATGCCTCTCACATAAGCAACAGCATTCAGTCTCAGCTATGAACAAGGTAACAATTAAATCATTTAATATCTAAACATAAACATTCTATATGTAAATACTTGCCAAGGCTACTGTATGCCAGACTCAGTTTTAGGGGGTGGGAATGCAGCTATGAATGTCACTTCTGTAGCATTTGCCAGTTTCCATAGTGTAAATGCCTCCACCATGGCAAATCCAAGGCACAAGGTCATGTCACTGAATGTAGCTCTCATAAGCCAGCGTCGGCGCACCATTGCTTATGGTGTACATCCAAGCTAGGGTTTCTAGGCACTGGAACTGGAAAAGAAAAAAATCAGGAATTGAGGCTTCTCCTTTCACTTCTGGGGAACTGTTTATCCTCCTCACTTTTACTTTTCTCTACATCATTCTCCAGAGAGATTTCTTCTACTTACTTGTGCCAAACTTGCCCAATCTGGAGGCTTCAGATCTTAGGCCACAGCATGCAGACCCAGATTTTAGAAAGCTGATCACCCCCTATTTTTTTCAGAGTCAGACTACATGAGACACTCTTTCATTTCTTGCTCTGCATTTTTCATGCCACTTAACATTTATTTATTATCCTCTTTGAATGTAAGGTCCATGAAGGCAGGACACTATATGCCTGGTGCCTAGAAAAGTGCCTGTCACTTGGTAAGTATTTGTTGAATTGATGGATCAATGAATGAATGAACCCACAGACCACTGATGAGGTAACAGGTTGCCCAGCCTCAGGTCAACTCGCCATCTTTGGTCCATTCAACTATAGTAAAAAAAACCTTGTGACTCACAGGACAAGCTGTACCGCATACATCTAGTTCAGTCATCACTGAGATGAGACTAACACTCTCTGTGCATATGTAAGAACATACATTCCTAAGCTTTTGCACCCCAGGAATTTAGGTTTACCTACGGGATAGCCACAAATATTCAGATTGGACATCTCAAAGTGTAGCCATGTCCTAGTTTGAGAAATTCTAGCTTTGAGTGTGGTCAGTCCAGCCTACTGTTGGTGAAATTTCTGTTTTCTGTGAAAGACACCTGTTACTCTAGATGTCTGACAGCCCTTCTTTTTATTCTAGGAACAGAATTCTCCCCAAATCTGTTTTTTTTTTTTCTGGGAAATCCTCCTATCTCAACTCCATCCATCTGTTTGTTTGTTTAAATCTCAAGTGAGGGTACTTTTCCATTGATATTTTTAAAAAGAGTGGAAGGGAGTAAGGAAAGGAAGAAGAGAGAGAGAGTTAGAGAGAGGGAAACATCAATGTGAGAGAAACACATCAACTGGTTGCCTCCTGCATATGTCTAGACTGCGAATGGGAAATGAACCCGCAACCCAGGTACATGCCTTTAACTGGGAATTGAACCTACGACCCTTCAGTGCGCAAGCTGATGCTCTGATCACTGAGCACTGGCCAGGGCTCCATCTATTTATTTGGAGTGGGTGTCATCATGTCCTTGCAAGCCCTTTTTAAGTCACCGCTTATTGGACCAAAGTCTAGCAAATCGCTCAAGCTGAGTTCCCTATTTTTGTTCTTGACACCAGTGAGAGAATGTGGTTCTGTCTTTCTCTAGTGGTAGAAAGGAGCCACAAGCTGAGAAACCGGGAAGTTCTTTGTAGCCAGAATCTCCACTGAGCTAAAGAAGCTGATCTATAGAGAAAGGTAATTACTTGATAATGCAGAAAAATGGAGAGAGAACATAAGAGTCCTGACAACATTTGGTTGTGATTTGGATGAATCTATGTTCTCACTGTCACTTGCTTATTTCTTCTCCCCGCCAAGCACAATTCCTTTTTCTAAATTTTAGTTTAAAGGACATCTAGGCTTAAATTATTTCCCCCCTTATGCTGGGTTTTTGCTGATTCAAATTTTCCTTACCTCTCACCTCCCTGCCCTTTCCCAGGCAGCCAGGTAACACTCCTGAGGACAAATAGAAGGGTCTTTCCAATCAGCTTTCTAGAAGTTGAAACCCTGAAGTTACAGATCTAGAAACAGCTTTATTTGAGGGGGAGACTGGGGTGAGAGGGGAGAGAGTACTCTGGGGAACAGAATATGAAAGGATAGAGAAAGAAAAACTCAGGGAAAACCTATTTTATGGAGTATATGTTAATTTAGCATCTCCACTAATAAAAGAGAAACATGCAAATTGATCGTACCTCTGCCACACCCACCAGCTAATCAGAAGTGAGAATGCATATTAACCCAACCAAGATGTCCATGGCCATTGAGTTGGAGCGAGCATAAGACTTGGGTTGCCCCAGTGATGTAGGAAGCCAAGCTTTCTGCTTGCCCTGGCCTGCCCTGGCCTCTGCTCAAAGCTACAAAGTTTCAATTATAGAAGATAAATAAATCCCAGATACTTGCTTTCATCTGGCCCTGGCCTCCACTCAAGGAGGCACTAGAAAAAAAGAGGGCTGGGAGCTTGGGTTCCTGGGACTGAGGGGAGGGGGTGTGATCAGGCCAGGATGGGATGGCAGTTGTGGGTGATCAGACTGGTGGGGGGGGCAGGGCTGTTGGGGGTAAGCAGACCAGCAGGGGGGCCAGTTTGGGGTGAGCACACTATCAGTAGAGGTCAGTTGGAAGTGATCAGGACATGGGTGGGGGCAGTTTGGAATGAGCAGGCCAGCAGGGGAGCAGTTGGAGGCAAGCAAGCCAGTGTGGAGGGAAGGCAGGGAAGAGCAGGCTAGCAGGAGGGGCATTTGGGGGTGAGCAGGCTGGTGGTGGGGGAATTGGGGGTGAGCAGGCCAGCAGGGAGAGTGGTTGGGGTAATCAAGCAGGCAGGCAGACAGGTGAGCAGCTGGAGCCAGAAGTCCCATATTGTGAGAGGGATGTCCAACTGCCAGATCCGAGATCAGGCCTACACCGGCAGTCGGACATCCCCTGAGGGGTCCTGGATTAGAGAGGGTGCAGGCTGGGTTGAGGGAGCCCCTCTCCCCCAGTGCACGAATTTTATGCATCAGGCCTCTAGTATTCAGTATTTAGTTATATATTCAATATGAAATGGAATATTACGTAACTTGCTTAAGGTCAATCCATGATTGAAGTGGAGCTAGGATTTTAACACAGTTCACTCCATTCTGCTCTGCTCATCCTGAAAATTGACCCAACACAGTGGGAAACCAGGAGTCTCTGCAGCCAGGAGGCCCCACCCTGCCCAGGTCAAAGCCATCATTTCCCTGCTGGCTGATCCTGCCTGGCGAAGGAAGGCAGCGCCCCAATTCTTGGCTCCTGCCTTCTGCTCCATGTGTTTTTCTGTGTCCCCACTCTTTTTTTTTTAGATCTGTATATTTTTATTGAGAAAACAGTAAATATTAAGACAAAATATTCTGTGTGTATATATACAAAGATTGTCATTCGTTCTTTCTTTAAGCCTGGAAAATAATACATCTGTTTAACATCCTGGCTGCTCTGGAATTCTCATTGAAAACTACTTTTGGCATAGTATTCCACGAATATCCTCTGTTTCCTCTTACTAGGTGATTTTTTTCCAGTTTTATTGAGAAATAATTGACATCCCTGTATAAGTTCAAGGCATACAGGACGATGGTTTGATTTACATGTGTCATAAAATCATTACCACAGTAGGTTTGCTAACAATCCATCATCTCATATAGATACAATAAAAAAAAGAAGAAAAACATTTTCTCCTTGTGACGAGAACTGTTAGGATTTACTCTCTTAACTTCTCTAAACAACATATAGCAGTGTTAACTGTAGTCACCATGTTGAATATTACATCATTACTTATTTATCTTACAACTTGAAGTTCATTGATCCCCTTCCTCTGGCTCCTCCCCACCACCACCTCTAAATGCACACCTGATCTTTTTCTAAGAGTTTGGTTTTTTTGTTTGTTTTATTCCATATATAAGTGAGATGGTACAGTATTTATCTTTCTCTGTCTGATATATTATGCTTAGCATGATGGCTTCAGGGTCCATCCACATTGGCACAAATGATAGAGTCTCCTCATTTTTTATGGCTTAATAATATTCCATTGAAGAATATTCCAGTGTGTGTGTGTGTGTGTGTGTGTGTAGCCAATTATCCCAGCACCATTTATTGAAGGGTCTGTCTTTTCTCCATTGAGTATTATTGGTTCCCTTATCAAATATTAGTTGACTGCATATGCTTAGGTTTATTTCTGGGTTATTGATTCTGTTTCATTGGTCTATTTGTCTGCTTTTATGCCAGAACCATAATGTTTTGATGACTATAGTGTTATAGCACATGTATCTTGAAATCAGGAAGTATGATGTCCTTTGCTTTGTTCTTTCTCAGATTTCTTTGGTTACTCGGGGTCTTTAGTGGTTCCATATACATTTTATGAGTATTTTTTTTCTACTTCTGTTTAAAAAATGCCATTGCAATCTTGTCTTTGTCCCCATTCTTGATATTTTCTCACAGTTTCAGACCCAAATGTGCTGCTACAAAATTACCAGTATTTAGGTGGGCCCAGAGATGAGCAATTCCCACTTATACCTCCAGGCCCACTTCAATTTTAAGCACTTAAGTAATCAGCCTATTTAATGAAAGATTATTAGGGGGTGAGGGAGAATTATGTAACCTGCTTTATTCAATTTCAGTTCTCCGCAGTCCTCCAAAATGAGTTTACTCTCATTCATACACGACATCACTCTTGCTGCCGTGGAAGCCAATATGAAAAGAGCATGCCTGCTGGAGTCAGGCAGACGTGAGGGCAAGTCCTGCCTCTCACTCTGTGTGATCTTGGGAAAGTTATTTTATTTTTCTGTGCCTCCATTGCCTCATTTAAAAACAGGCATAGTAATACCCACCTGTGAAGTTTCTTGTGTGGCTTCTGTGGCATAAAATGTGAAAACATCTGGCTCTTAGCAGCCACTTCGAATGTAGTCATGGAAGCTGTGATTTTTACTCTGGGCCTTTATGCTAGTAAGGAACATTATCAAGGGAGAATCAGAGGCTTGTGTTTCTCCAATAAAGAAAAAAAAATTACACCAAGAATGCCAATCAACCCCTCTGGTAACATACTCTTCTCTGACTGTCATCACAGCAGTCTGGAGAGGACAACAAAGACAAGTTGCCCTCTTCTGATGACTTTTTTCCTCAATGGAAAAACCAAGTTGGCTATGGAGTCCCAGTGGAGAGACCCCAAGCAAGTCTTAGCTCCATCCCTTTTTATATGGGATAGATGTCTTTTTCTGAGGATAGTCTAAAGCAGTAACTCTTACACTTACATTTTTAACAGCAGCCTCCGTCAATAAAATAAAACTGCATAAAGAACTGCAATACCTAAAACATTGATTCATTTATTGACTGGGTGCCTATTTTAGGCCAGACTCTTCTAGGCACTGACAGAGAGAACAGGAAAGTGCAGCTCCTCAGCTCAAGATGATGAAAACCTGAAGCCTGCTTATTTATTTGTCTCCCCATCTGTTCTTGATCCCTGATACCTCCCAGAGGCTCTGGGGCTCACAGTTTAAAAACTGTTGTCCCTCATCACATTTGGAAGGTAGTTTCTCAAAACACTAAGAGTTGGAGGGAGAAAACTCATGCAGTTCCCACTGTATACGGAGGGGAGATGGTGGCCTGATTCTTACTAGAAGGTGGAGTTTGGAGTTAGTCTACAACTTTCTAGAATGTACTGAATGAAGCTGTTGAGTTGAAGTCTTGCCCCCATTTTATTTGCAATGATCTGTGCCTCTTCTGTCCAGTATATGGTGTGTGTGCCTCTGCCTCCTAGAACTGGAGTCCTGTGCTGACCTTTAGACCCTTTGCTGAACTCTGCTCTCTTTCCCATCCCCTTTTAGATGTTAAGCTCTCCAACTATGGACTGTGGGCCTGCTCCAACCAAGATACTGCTAATCAGGAATAAGGAGACCACTCTGATTCCTTAATAAAATGGGACTTCCATGATTGATCATAGAAAAGACTCCTCCTAGAGATAGAAAAGGCTATCCACTATAGACTGATCTTCACTTTGAGATTTTTTCTACTAAATATCATAGCCATTACCACTTTGATCGCACAGGGCAGTGGTCGGCAAACTGCGGCTTATGAGCCACATGCAGCTTGTGAGCTGCCGTTTGCAGCTCTGTTGACTAATGAGTTTGCCAACCATTGGCACAGGATATTGTTGCCCCTTTGATGTTGCAGCATAAATGAGGGCCCAGTCAAGAGTTGTCCCATAGATCTCATTTGCAAAGGCTAGCACATCCAAGCCCACTTTTCCTTAAGACTGGTAAGTACAAAAGAGAACTCAAACCAGACAATGGCATATCACAGCTAAAAATCCCTCTAGCACACCTCTGTCTGTTTCTCAGTCTCATCCTGGGAGTGGAAACCATCTCTCCCTCACCGCTTCTAAACTCTTTGACATCCAGATCCTGGAGAATAAGAAGCAAAGAGAATCAACTCTCCTCTCTTATCTCCTGACTTGTCTAAAGCCTCACTTCTAAGCTCTGATTTCCTGGCTCATGCTCTATCTCAACCCAAAAGTTACACACCTCTGCCTCATCATACACCCATAGGGGGTGCTCTTATCCTAGGTCCTCAACAGAGAAGCCATGTCTAAGCAAAATGCAGAAATATCAGCACTGTACCAAAGCTGCAGTATACATACACATTATTAAGTTTGGATTGGGGTGGGGAGTTGAGATGTCCATGTTACACTAGTCTGACATCAAGGAGGATGGAATTAATGTTTCTTAAGAGCCTGGTATGAGTCAGGCATTGAGCTGTCTGCTCTCATATATTTTAAACAGTTTAAAATAATCCTCAGAGCATTCCAGTGTAATACATGCTATTATTAATCCCCTTTTATAGTGAAGAAAACCAAGGCTTAGGCAGGTTAAGAAACTTCCACAAAGTCCCTGGCTAGTAAATGACAAAATGGAAAGTTAAGCCCATGCCTCTCTAACTGCAGAACCAGGGCTCCAAATGTTAATATTACCCAGAAGCTCCTGTCCTTGGATTCCCAGTTCTGCCTTGATTGTGTGAATGGACACCACAGTTGAGTCCCCGGAGGCCATTCCACTCCATCCCAAGTGTGTAAAAGAGTAATTCCCCTGGCCAGTGACTGATTCAGGGATGGGCAGGCCTAAACCATTTTGAGCCAATGAGACAGGAGAACAGATTTATGGGTGTTTTGGAGAAAAACATCTTTTTGATTTTGAGAGAAAAATCACAGGAAACCAGCCTCTCTTTTCTACCGGGTGAGAACAAAAGAGTATGCACCCTTGATTGCTAATGACAACCACCCGATAGGATGGAGGAAACCAGCCTTGGGTCAAAGCCAACACTATGGACCTCAGAGTATGCACTGGGATCTTGCTAAGGCCACTGAACCTCTTGACCACCCAACCGCAAAGCCCCCCTCCCTTGGGGGTCCTCCTCTGTTGGATAATTCTGCTTAGGCTGTTTTGAGTTGTATTTTCTGCTGCCCAAAGATAAAGCATCCTCAGTGATACAGCTACTGGTACCAGGACTGTTGTGCATTGCCGTTTGGCTCCCAGACCATGTTTAGCAAAAGGGAAGCTATGCTTTCTGGTTGGCAAACTCAGCATCAATATAATATAGAAATTAAAACATCTAGTTCTGGCGTCTGAGTTTGAATTCCATCTCTTCCACTTATCAAACTGCGCAAATTTGCTTGGATAATTAGCTTCATTTTGTTTCTGTTTTTCTCATCTGTAAAATAAACATAGTAATATTGTGGCCCCCAAAAGTTGTTGTCAGGATTAAAGGTGATAAATGAGTGACGTACTTAATGCAGGGCTTGACACATGGTAAAAACTAGCAATGCAGTGCTATATTAAGGTTGACCCCAACTGTTTTCATATTTTCTTCATCTCCCATTATTCTTTGCAGCATAAGCCAAGTAGTAGCAGCTAGGATGACCATCTAATCTAGTAGTTCCCAATATTTTTTTTTTTGGCCATTCCCCACCTAAGCATCTCTAAAATCTTGATGTGCCCCCGTGACATATAATTCTTATTATTCAAAAAGTGAACTCCTATTCACATGGCGGAAGCCTAAAAGATCGTTAACTTGGTCTGAATAAGCTCTAAAGAACATGGCATGTATGAAAGAGAAACATAAAAGAACAAAAGGACAGCTGAAGTACTGAGGAAGAAAGCACTAAGAAATTGTTAAAAAATAATAATATGAAGTGATATGAAAAAAATAGCAAATAAAGCTTTAAAACATAGAGAACTGAAATGCATAAATATGTCACAATATATATTTATATACTGTATATGAGGTACCTAGAACCATAAGAAATACAAAAAATTCACTGTTAATAACTCACTCTCAAATTTTCACCCTTAAAAATCAAATTGCCCTCCTGCAGGGCATGTGCCCCACATTGGGAACCACTGATCTAATCTGTCATCTAAATCACATTTTTTTTTCTTTGATAACTACTAAACTACAATAAAGAGACAATCTGTTATAGGGAGACATGGATTGGTGGTCACTTACTATCGAGAATGAATACTGCCTGGCCAGCGTGGCTCAGAAGTTGAGCATCGACTTATGAATCGGGAGGTCATGGTTCAGTTCCTAGTCAGGGCACATGCCTGGGTTGTGGGCTTAGCCCCTAGCAGGGGGCATGCAGAAGGCAGCCAATCAGTGATTTTTTTTATCATCATTGATCTCTCTCTCTCTCTCTCTCTCTCTCTCTCTCTCTCTCTCTGAAATCAATAAAAAATACATTTTAAAAACAAACAAACAAAAGCAAAAATGGATTCTGGGCAGCAACACTTGCCAGGGAGGGTTATTAACCTATGATATAATTATTGAGTTCAGTGGTAACTTCTTGAAAGATCCCGAAGTATAAAAGTGTGGCTCATGATGAAGGAGACCATTCTTAGAAGAGCTGGCCTGCAACATAAAGCTAATGTCTAGCATATTTCCTTTCCGCATTTATTATAGCGGAAACTTTTTACAAGCTCTTTATAGGCAGCACTCAGCTTTCCTCTAATCCCATATCTGTCATGCATTTCAAAGAGATGGTGGGAAGACTGCATTTGAAGAACCATCTTAATGCAATTATATGAGACAGATTATTACCCAAGTTGAAAAGATGACTCTCTTTTTCTTTATTCTGTGCCAAAGGAAATTTCAGGAAATGAGTTCAAGCTGGAATCTTTCCTGCTGCCACCTCAGCATTGGAGTGACAGGGTTCTAGGACCCACGAGCACATGCCCTGTGATCAGCAGCAGCAGTCTAATTTCCTGGACATAACAAGTCCTTTTTGACTATGTGATGACCATAAGAAATCCTTTAGTCTTCAACAAGAGCCTTCATTTTTAACCCTGCAAATTTTAGGGGAAAAGCTGCCTGATTCCAGGTGTAGTTTTGGAGCAAATAGTGTTTCTTATGAACCTGTGAGGTCTTATGTCCTTAGGGGTCTAGTGTTTTCACTCTTTCTCAACAGACACTCCAGCTTGAAAAGTGATTTCAAAACTTGATCCTGGGGATTTTCCCTTATATTACTTGCTCATAAGGATTTGACTCAATTCCCTATGCTACTGGACATCTGTATCCATTCCCATATACTCATGATGTTGCAACCATGATCACTGGATGGACTTGACCCCATCTAGCTTCAGGGGTCCAAACATCAGGGTCATCTCATGGACCTCACCACTGTGGTTCAGGAGTAGACATATAACTGAACTTGGCCTTCTTGGAATATTTGTAAGAGTATCTCTCTCCTCCTGACTGTGGACAAGGAAACATGCTGCTCCCATACCTTTAGGGAAGTCAACGTGAGGATGAAGCTGCCTCACAGAGGAGACCAGAAATGAGGAATGCTACAGAGAAGTAAAATCTAATCTCTGAACACACCATGCCTACAGTCCTCTGTACCACAGGTCTTTCAATTTCATGTACCTATAAGTACCACTAAACGTTCAATTGGTTTGAACTAGATTTCTTCTTACTTGCAACTGAAGGCCTTCTAAGTTGAGTATTTCTTTCTGAGCATTGACGTAGGCGAAAAGCCTCTTCTGTCTCCCAGTTCTCACCATTAAGGAAAGTCACAGCAGCTGCCCTAGTGGCTCCTCATTTGTACTAATATAATTGTCATAGAACTTTAGAGAAAATATCTCGAATCATATGAAATTGCCAATATTTGGTTATTTTTTACCTATAAAAATGGCAATTTCATGTAACTCGATCAATTAGTAAGAAACAGCTACTTCTTCAAAGCAACAGCCAAGTATAAGAAGCACCTATAGGAGCTTTGCTATACTTCCAAAATGTATTTCCTACCATTTTTCTCCATTGCTATTTTCATCATCCTAACCTAAATCAATGCCATCTCTTGCTGGGAGGGCTATTATAAACACCTAAATTGTCCCTTTTCCTCATTCCCGTCCCATTCAAATCTACTCTCCATACTGTAGCCAGAGTGACCTCTTCAAAACTGAAACTTGATCAGGTCCTACCCTGCTTGAAATCCTTTAATGGCTTCCCATTTATCTTAGAAAATTGTTTCAATATTCGTGAAAAGCTCCCAAGGCTTTCTGCAACCTGACACCCTACCTTATTCTGAGAATTTCTTGGGTATTTTTTATTGATTTTTTACAGAGAGGAAGGGAGAGGGATAGAAAGCTAGAAACATTGATGAGAGAAAAACATTGATCAGCTGCCTCCTGCACACACCCTACTGGGGATGTGCCTGCAACCAAGGCACATGCCCTTGACCAGAATTGAACCTGGGACCTTTCAGTCTGCAGGCCAACGCTCTTATCTGCTGAGCCAAACTGGTTTCAGCAGGTATCTTTTTTTTAAAAAATAGGTTTTTGTTTATTTTAGAGAGAGAGGAAATGAGAGGGAGAGGAAGAGGGAGGGAAAGATAAAAACATGAATGAGAAAATATCCATTGGCTGTCTCCTGCACACCCCCTACCAGGGATCAAGCCCACAGTCTAGGCATGAGCCCTGACCAGGAATCGAAGTAGCAACCTCTTAGTGCATGGGATGACACTAAACCAACTGAGCCACACCGGCCTGGCATTCTTAGCTATCTTCTTCTTCCTCAGTCATACCATGTCACTCTCTCCTCCACATCTCTACTCATGCTGTTTCATTTACCTAGAACTTTCTCTCCAGCACGTGTTGAACACCTGTTATCTGTGGTCAGCTTGGCACAGCCATGTCTAGCTAAGATTAGAAACTACATTTCCTAGAACTCCCTTTCTCACTGGCAATGAGAGAGATTCATGTAAGATTTGGAAAGTGGAAGCAAAACAGAGTCCTTTAACACAGTGGCAATTTGACATTGATCTGACAGACAGCTTGATCAGAGGCAATGGCTACACAGACTTCTCAGATCTCACCATAGGTCCTACCTCATGGTCTAACTTTGGGAACCAGATGGACACAACTCAGACTGCCCTTCAAGCTACAGCTTTTCTCTCACCCCAGTGGGAGTAGTTAGTACCTGCTTCTCCAACTCATTGACTCCTCTTTCAGACCTTCACTACCCCACCTTGACCCACATTCAAGGAAGCTCTAATTCCTACATTAAACTTACATTTAAACCTCCTGTAATACTTAAAGAGGCTCTCTTTTCCTGACCAAGGCAAAACCTGTCAGATTTCTCTACATCCTATTTGTGTCAACTAAGTGTCATGAAGGGTATTCATGACTCTTGGACTGCATTCAATTCCCCAGAGCTCCTGATATATCTCCTTTTATAACACTGTGCATCAGTCAGTTCAAGCTGCCATAACAAATGCTATAGCCTGGGTGGCTTAAAGGACAGCCATCTATTTCTCAGCGTTCTGGAGGCTGGAAAAAAGTCAAGGTGCCAGCTCATTGAGTTCCTGGTGACAGCTCTCTTCCTAGCTTCCAGATAGCCACTCTCTCACTGTGTCTTCACATGGGGAAGGAGGGGTAAACACCCTGACCTCTGTTCTTCTTAGAAGGACACTAATCCCACCATGGGGGTCTCACCTTCACAGTCTCAGCTAAATCTAGTTATGTACCAAAGGTCTGACTGCCAATTACTATCATTATTATTATTATTATTATTATTGATTAGGGCTTCAGCATATGAATTTTGAGGGGATGCAGACATTCAGTCCATAACACTCTCCTTCCACTCTTTTTTTTTAAATATATATTTTATTGATTTTTTACAGAGAGGAAGTGAGAGGGATAGAAAGTCAGAAACATCGATGAGAGAGAAACATCGATCAGCTGCCTCTTGCACACCCCCTACTGGGGATGTGCCTGCAGCCAAGGTACATGCCCTTGACCGGAATCGAACCTGGGACCTTTCTGTCCAAAGGCCGATGCTCTACCACTGAACCAAACTTGTTTCAGCCCTCCTTCCACTCTTATTATAATTACTATTGAATGTCTATTAATCTTCCCTGTTAGATTCTAAGTAATTGAGAAGAATGAGGAATCTTTTGGACATGTGTGGTGGTTCTTAGCTTGTTAATCCTCTAACAAAGCTCTAAGAAAGCAGGAAAAGCCTGTTAACATAGATAATTAAGTATAGTGTTTTTAAAAGAAATTATATTTAAACTTTCTCAGTATTTCATTTATGGTATATTTTCTAATTCATTGGCTCATCAAGATAGTAGATGACTGTTTAAAAGGGAGGTCACTGTTAAACAACTACTTTAAAAAAATGACAATTAGAATGAGAATGACTCTAGCCCACCATGATAGAGGACACTGGCCATTCTCCTGGCAGCATCCAGTTACTCTTCTCTTCTACCAAGACTCGGTGAACCAACCTCCTTCCTGGTTCTGGCACTTCACTTCCAGTCTTAGGGATGGTCATTTATCTAACTTATGTACTGAGTGCCTACACTGTCCTAGGTACTGAGGACACACTCTTGTGCAAAACACATCAAGTCCTTGTACTCAAGGAGCTTGCATTTCAGTTGGAGAGGAAGACAGTGAACAAAATATATAAGTGAAATGTATGGGAAATTAGAATGTGTTTGTGCTCTGAAGCACAGCCCTGATGTTTCAATGGGGAAGAGATTTGTAAGGTAAGAGGCAGTCCTGGGAGCTGGCATTCCAGTGAAGGAGAACAGGTATATAAACACAATTATAACATAATGCTGCTGAAGTGAGTCAGGTAACAGGGTGTGTGCTAAATGCTAAATGACTAACCCTGCTCAAGGGCATCTTCCTTGCACAAAAAGAAGATTTCACTGGCTTTCTGTTTGGAGAATACAGGATTGTATTATAAAGAAGTAACTACCTTCCTGGCAGCTCTCCCCAGAGCCTCAGCCAGCCATATCTGCCCCTCCCAGGGTTGCTTCAGCTTGTGCATGCATTTCTTTCCGCAGTTCAGCACTGAGGCATGAGCAGTGCTAGGTGGAGACACCTGCTCCCAAAGCATTCTGATAAAAAGACCTTGAAGGAAACGAAAGGAAACATGCTCAATATATCTGTGTTGAAATAGCTGTGGTCAGTCCATGAGACCCATAGAGGAGATGACCCATGGACTGTGTGCTCTCAAGTCCATCTGACCCCAGCCCAAAGCTCACTGTTCGTAGCCTCCAATCACGAGCATATATTCATCTATTTCTCTCTTTAGATGGGGAACTCCTGGCAGGTACTCACTCTGACTTACATACATCTTTGTATGAGTCCCCTAAGCCTGGTGTTCACCCTATTTCCACTCCCCACCCAACCAAGACAGTGGTTCAGTAACT
This sequence comes from Antrozous pallidus, assembly GCA_027563665.1. Lineage (NCBI taxonomy): Eukaryota > Metazoa > Chordata > Mammalia > Chiroptera > Vespertilionidae > Antrozous > Antrozous pallidus. Next base: position 165,750,220 of record CM050508.1, on the reverse strand, counting down.
GTGGTTATTTTTTTAAAGAGAGATATACCCTGAGTAACCAGATTATTATGATCTCTGAACGCATAATAATCTGCCCACTCGTGTGTGTGTGGTGTGTGTGTGTGTGTGTGTGTGTGTGTGTGTGTGTGTATTAGAGGCCCAGTGTATGAATTCATGCATGGGTGGGGACCGGCTATCCTGGCCAGGGGAGCGGGGACATGGGTGGTAGGCCGGCCAGCCTGCCTGTTGGTTGAACTCCTGGTCCAGGGGAATTTGCATATTAGCCTTTTATTATATAGGACTAGAGGCCCAGTGCACAAAATTTGTGCACAAGGGGTGTGTCCCTCAGCCCAGCCTGCACCCTCTCCAATCTGGGACCCCTTAAGAGATGTCCAACTGCCCATTTAGGCCTGATCCTGGTAGGATAGGGCCTAAAGGGGCAGTTGGACATCCCTCTCACAATCCAGGACTGCTGGCTCCCAACTGCTTGCCTGTCTGCCTTCCTAATTTCCCCTAACTGCTCCTGCCTTCCAGTCTGATCACCCCCTAACTACTCCCCTGCCAGCCTTATTGCCCCTAACTGCCCTCCCCTGCAGGCTTGATCACCCCCAACTGCCTTCCCTTGCAGGCCTGGTCCCTCCCAACTGCCTTCCTCGGCTGGCCTGATCTCCCACAACTGCCCTCCCTTACAGACCTGGTCCCTCCCAACTGCCCTCCCCCGCTGGCCATTTGTGGTGGCCATCTTGTGTCCACAAGGGGCAGCCAACTTTGAACACATGGGGGCAGCCCTCTTGTATGTTGGAGTGATGGTCAATTTGCATATTATTCTTTTATTAATAGGATAGAAGCTTGGTGCATGGGCGGGGGCAGCTGACTTGCCCTGAAGGGTATCCCAGATCGGGGTGGGGGTTCCCTTGGGGAGTGGGGAAGCCTGGGTGAGGGGCCAGTGGTGCTTTTCAGGCCAACCGTGACCCCCAGCAACCCAAGCAGGGACCCTGGTATCTGGGATTTATTTAACTTTTATAATCAAAACTTTGTAGCCTTGAGCAGAGGCCAAGGCTGGCCAGGGCGGGCAGGAAGCTTGGCTTCCTCTATCGCTGGGGCAACCCAAGCCTCCAGCTAGCTCCAGCTCTGAGGCCGCTGCCATATTTGTTGGGTTAATTTGCATACTCACTCCTGATTGGCTTGTTGGCATGGCTTGTGGGCACAGTGGAGGTACAGTCAATTTGAATGTTTCTCTTTTATTAGATAGGATATTCACTGAGTAGCCAGATTATTATGCATTCAGAGATTATAATAATCTGTCCATTCAGTGTATACTAGAAGGGTCATTCTCATTCTTATTGGCACGTAGTCTGGTTGAAAGAAAAAATGTATCTTAAGAAGATAGCACTTAAGGAAAACACAAGGGCTGGGTAGGAACTGGGAATATGAAACATAGCCCAAAAGGGAGGGTGGGGGCCCGATTAAAGGTAGAAAAAGCAAAGAAGGAATACCTAGGGTTATGAGAAATTTCTGTTAATGGGATAATCATTTCCCCCTTTACGCCAAGTGTTGAAAAAGTATCTGAGTCATAGTAGCTGTGCAATGATTATTATCATCAATATCTTTATTATTATTTATGGACTAGAGGCCCGGTGCATGAAATTCATGCACTGGTGGTGGGGCAGGGTGGGGGGGGGGTTTGACCCTCAGTCCAACCTACACCCTCTCCAATCTGGGACCCCAGTAGGATTAGGCCTAAATGGGCAGTAGGACATCCCTCTCACAATCCAGGACTGCTAGCTCCAAACTGCTTGCCTGCCTGCCTTCCTGATTGCCTCTAACTGCTTCTGCCTGCCAGCCTGATCACCCCCTAACCACTACCCTGCCAGCCTAATTGATGTCTAACTGCTCCCCTGCCAACCTGTTTGCCCCCAACTTCCCTCCTCTGCCGGCCTGGTCACCCCAAACTGCCCTCCCCTGCAGGCTTGATCGCCCCCAACTGCCCTCCCTTGCAGGTCTGATCCCTCCAAATTGCTCTCCCCTGCTGGCCTGATGACCCATAACTGCCCTCCCTTGCAGACCTGGAACCTCCCATTGGCCCTTCCCTGTTGGCAATCTTGTAGTGGCCATCTTGTGCCCACATGGGGGCAGGATCTTTGACCACATTGGGGCAACCATCTTGTGTGTGGAGTGATGGTCAATCTGCATATTACTCTTTTATTAGATGGGATAGAGGCCTAGTACATGGGTAGGGACTGGCTGATTTGCCCTGAAGGGTGTCCTGCATCAGGGTGCGGGTTCCTTTGGGGTGTGGGGCAGCCTGAGTCAGGGGCTTATGGTGGTTTGCAGGCCAGCCACGCCCCCAGCAACCCAAGCAAGGCCCTGGGATCTAGAATTAATTTATGTTCTACAATTCAAACTTTGTAGCCTAGAGCGGAGCCAAGCCTTCTGCTTGCTCCATGGTGACAGCCATTTCTATTTAAAACTTTGTAGCCTAGAGTGTAGGGCTAGGCTAGGGCTATAGCAGTTTGGCTTCCTCCATTGCCCTGGCAACCCTATTCTCCTCTCTCTCCAGATCCCTGGCTGCTGCTATTTCTGTTAAGCTTATGTATTTTCTATAATTGAAACTTTATAGCACTGAGTGGAGGCCTATGCCAGCAATGGCAGGTGGAAAGCTTGGCTTCCTCGGTTGCCAAGGAAATTCAAGCCTCCCTCCAGCTCTCAGTGGCAGCAGCCATCTTGGTTGGGGTTTATTTGCATAATTTGCTCCTGATTGGCTGGTGGGCATGGCTAATGGGCATGGCTTGATAGCAAGTATGGTCAATTTGCATATTATTCTTTTATTAGATAGGATAGTGGCAGGGGAGAAGCAACCCAAGACCATCAGAGATGCATGAGCCAGAACTCATTTCAGTTCAAGCAAATAAAACCCAACTCAGATAGTTTAAGCAGAAAGGCAGAATTTCTTAGAGGCTCAGAGGAGGGATTTAGCTGGATGTCAAGGCAACTGATACCATGGACTAGAATCCAATAGAATTCCCTCCTCCATCCACACTTTTTTCTCTTGGTATGTCAACCTCCCCTGACCCCCACCCATTCCCCAGCATCCTGGATTTATTCAAATTGCGGGAGGCAGTGCCTCTCACAAGCAGAGTAGAAGTGACACTCATTCTCCCTCTTCATTTACTAGTTTCAAAATCCTAAAGAGGTGTGCTGCGATTGGCCCACTTGAGTCAGTGTGGAAAGCTGAGGGAAGGGCCGGGCTTGTCAACTTATGATGGACACTGTCAGTGCCATGCCTGGCCTTCTTGAACCCTTCCCTTCCACTGCCAGCATCTGCATCCTGTACCCAAGGGCTTTATTTCCCTGGACCATGGAGAGGCTGCTCTGCTCCAGTCAGTGGCAGGCCAGAGTCTGGGAAAATCTCAGCCCCTGGGAATAGCCCTCAACCAAAGAATTGGTGTGTAAATACTGCAACTCCCTCCTTTTGGGGGAAAGATAATTCTGAGACATGTGGTTTGCTCAGCTTCCTGGAATCTCCCTGTAGAGCAGGGACCCAGTGCCCTCTGGAGAGCTGGCTTCATAAGGCACTTTGTTGCCTGCCTTCGCTTCCTTTGAGACTCTCCCACCAAGGTCATCTGCACCTGCCAAATAAGCCGCTGTTCAGGCTTTGCTTTGGGGGAAACTCAAGCTAACACATAAACCAAAGAAGGGTTATCAGTAAAACAAAACAAAGCCCAGAGAATAAGGATGTCAGGCTGGGCAAATATAGGAGACACCGACCCTCAGGAAAATGCCTGAGACAGAGGCTGCTCCTTGGACCAGCTCTACAGCTCTCTGGGTCAAGGTCTGGGACAGGGAGGAGGCAGAGAATAGACAACGTTAGAGACAGAACAGACAGTGCAGCACATTTCTTAAATTAGGAGTTCCCACCAGTCCCATGTGTATGAAGTGTGTGCATGGTATGGTTTGTGGGATACGCACATGTATGTGGCTGTGGTTGCAGTTAGTGTGGGGGTTTGTGTGTGTGTACAGATTGTCTGCTTTACCTCACTTCCTGTCTGCCTGCACACCCACAGCAGTGACTTGCTCTGTGACTCAGTAATTCCTCTGGAAGGGAGAAAAGGAGGCCCTGGAGATGGTTAGGGACTTTGAAGGCTGCGGTGCTCCATCTACTTGTCAGAAAAACCTTTAATAAATAAAAAGGGAAAGGGGGAGATGTGGTGTGACAGCGACAGAAGGAGAAACATGGAATGTGAAGGCTTCTATCCCTGGCTCGAAACCAAAGCATTTCGGGTCCTGAGATAAAGGAGTGGAAATAATACTCAGCCAGGCCTCCTCTCGGCTCTGCTGTAGCCCCACCCCCACCTACTACGTCAGGATGTGAAACTCTAAGTCTGCTCACAGTGAGAGGCAGGTAACTTACTTCCCTCATCTGGGACTGGTGGTATAGAAAGTTTCCCCACTGAGAGGGAAATTCAGGGAACAGAGGACACCCTCCTTGCCATACTGGTGTGTGTGTGTGTGTGTGTGTGTGTGTGTGTGTGTGTGTGTGTGAATGCCAGGGAAACTCAGGGAACAGAGGACACCCTCCTTGCCATACTGGTGTGCGTGTGTGTGTGTGTGTGTGTGTGTGTGTGTGTGTGTGTGTGTGTGTGAATGCCAGGGAATAGGTTTGAGGTAGAGCTAGTTTTTAGCTGTTTGTCCAAAGCAGGCCAGTGTATAGGATTTCAAGAGGCCAGATTAAATCCAGCATTTTCTGCCATTGTCCTATGACCTTGGACGTTTTCCTCTCTGGTCTCAATCTTTTCATCTGTCAGATGAGGAAGCTGGCTGAGAAAATGATTTGCATTTTACATTTTAACCTAAAACTCCTTTCCCAACAAGATCCCACACAGAACTTCAGTACGTGAAACAAAGCGCTGGTTACAGAGGGGCTGGTGGATTCAGCCCAGCATGCTTAGCCTTACTCTTAGGTCAAAAACTGTCCCGGGTGTCCCTGTGGAGCTCCCACGCTCTGGAGAAGCCATGTGAAAGCAACCTGACTTGGCTCTAGGGTTCAAGGGCTCTTATAAGCTTCAGGCTGCCTGGTTGTATTTGATGAACCAAAGACGGTTACATTGCTTTGTGTTAGGATAACATCCAAAGGGTTGCAAACTGGAGGCTGGTTCTCCTGAGCCAGAGTGCTGCCGCCTCTGAGCACAGCTCTCTAGCACCTCAGGACAGCGTGGCCTGCATGGGGTGGCCTGCCTACCAGGGCATCAGCCCAGAACCTCTGTGTCAGTCCCTCTCAGGTAAGCCTCAGGAGGACAGGGCCCACTCCCTTCCAATGGCCCCATTGAGTCTGTTTTAGCCATAAACTATCCCAGAGTTAGTGAGAGGTACACAGAGCTCTTAGCTCTCCAGGGAAACCCAAGGACCTCAGCCTTCAAGAAAAAGGGAGAAGGAAGTAATTTTACCTTAGTCTACAACTCTTTTTTCAGGACTCTATATGATCTCCAGAATAAGGTATAAATTCTTCCCTGGGTCACCCAGGATCCTTGGTTCCCACCTTCTCTGGGTTCATCTCATATCATACCACCCCTGGCATCCCACCTTTGCCTACACCTACCCACTGGCTATTCCTCTCTACAGCCTTTCCCTGATTCCATCCACCCAGAACCCTTTCCCACCAGAGAGACACCAACCCCAGCAAAGTCAACTGGTTTCTGTAGTTTCACACCTCTTCTTCAATATTGACTCAGACTTCCCTTCCCTTGCCCACTGCCCTTTGCCCCTACATTCACATACAAGACTTGCCTTGGATCAGGGCCCTCATCTTCTATCAGCTGTACCCTAGTAGGTCCCTTAGGACATAGTTTGCATCCCCAACACATAACAAAAATAGCTACCACATGCCATGTGCCAGACCTTCTTATTCCAACAACTTTGCAAGCATGAAGTCATTTATCCCTTGCAGCAATTCTGAGTCAGGCATTATTGTCATCATCACCATTTTGCAGACGAGAAAACACAAGGCACAAAATAATTGTGCAAAGCCACACAGCCAGGAGCAGAGTCAGGCTTTTCCCCGGGCAACCCAATGAAGCTCACGCTCATACCTTCTATACCCCAGGACTGACACCGAGAAATAAAAAGAGTTCAATGGAGTGAATTGATTTGGACAGATTGTCTAACTTTCTGGTCTGTGCTCTGTGATCTGAACGCAAAAAGAGTCCCCAGATTCTCAGTGGTGTCCCAGAAGGGATAGTGGTACTGAGGGTGACAAGACCAGCTCCTCTATTGTCACCTCTTCAACCAAGACAGTTCAGTCTTGGTCTGCTTTATATAGCCTGTTGTGTGTTAAAGTTTTTTGAAGAAGGACTTCTACTGATAATGGGAAGAAAAATAAGAAAACAAAGAAAAAGAAAGATAATTACCCAGTTCACATAATAATAGTTAACATTTAAGTATTAAGATATACCTAACCCACTTAACAACCCAATGACATAGAGACTATTATCACCCATATCCCCATTTCTTAGATGAGGAAACTGAGTCACAGGATGTAAAGTGACTTGTCTCTGGTTGCACTATTGATAAAAGGAAAGCCAGGATTTGACTCAGGTCATCTGGTTCCAGATTTTTAATCACTATAGTAGGGTGAATAATAACTTTAAAAAGCCCCAATTCCTGAAACTTATAAATGTTTCTTTATATGGCACAAGGGACTTTGCACATGTGATTATGTTAATGATTTTGAAATGTAAAGATTATCCTAGATTATCCAGGTAGGCTATAAATGTAGTCAAGTGTCTCTATGAAAGACAGGTGAAGAGAGATTAGACTACAGAAGAGGAGAAGGTAAGTAACATGGTCATGGAGACAGAGATGGGAATGATGCAGTCACAAGCCAAGGAATGCTGGCAGCCACCAGAAGCTGGAAGAGGCAAGAAACATTCTCCCCTATATCTCCAGAGGGGATCATGGCCCTGCAGACACCTTGATTTTAGTCCAGTAAAACTGCTTTTGGACTTCTGCCCACCAGAAGACAGAGAAAGCAAATATGTATTGTTGTAATTTACCAAGTTTGTGGGAATTTTTATAGTAGTTATAGGAAATTATACAACCACCAGTGATGCTGCTTTCTAAAGGACAAGAAGGACTCTAAAGGGTCAGAGCTGGAGGACAGAGTGGACTTGAGGGTGCGGGGCTGAGAGTTTCGCTTCAATTCAATCACATTTCAGGAAGTCTCTTTCCCCCATCTCTGCTGACCTGGTGACTCTGCAAACATGCCTGTGCCTCCCTCTGGGCCTTTTCTAGGCAGCATCTCTGAGGTTTGAACAACTTGGGGCAGCATTTGGCAGTTTCTGCTTTAGTTTTTCTGGGGAAAAAATATTGTTATCATTATTATTTTCCATTTTTATAGAACTGGGGAAGAAGGTGGATACTTAAGTCATCACCTTGAACTCCACACTACTGCTTTCCCATGATTTGATCAGAAGGCCAGTTATGCTTTGCTTGGCACTGTGCTGCACAGTCTCTGCTGTGCAGCTCTGCCTGCGAGCTCTGGCCCCATCTCACCACACAGACAGGAACATTGCGCATCTGCACTTTGATCTCCCTTAGCTGGCTGTGGGACTTTGAAACTCAGCTTTCCTTTACTTTAGTTCTATTTTCTTTAGGTAAAATGTGAGGTATAACACCCAGCCTGCCTACCATTGAAGACTTGTGTGAGGATGACATTGAGATGCCACTCACACAAGCACTTTTTAAACTGTGAAGTTACTCATCACTCCAATTGTTTTATGGGGGACTGGGGGGCGGGGGCTCCTATCTCCCCAAAGTTATAAATACTTTTTAGTAGTTAATACTACTAACAATAGGAATTAAAAAGCTGCCATTTATTAACTGCTTTCTGCAAGTATGTACCAGACACATTTCATTCATCCATCATTCATTTATTAATTCCTTCAAAAAAATTTTGAGTACATAAGTTCCAGCCATTCTGTAGGTATACAGTGGACTAAAGAACAGAATTAGAACCAGACCGTGTCCTCTGAGAGACTGTACTTTTGTAAGGAAAGAAAAACAATAACTAAGATAGCAAACAATCATCTGTGTACTAACAAGTAGTAATAATTCTAGAAAGTGAAAGAATAGGGCGTGGTGGGAAGATTATTAAGAATGGGTGTAGTCTGTATCGGTAGGAAGGGTCAGGGGGATGTTAGACTATTTTCATGTTTTCTTATCCTAATCTGATATATGTTTTAGAATGGTGAGCAGAAGGAGACCAGGCAGTAGGCATTTAGATGGAATGTGTACAACATCCTCTGTGGTAGACAGTATTGTTCCCACTGCCGTGGGAAGGGAATGATTCACCCAGACTTTTCTAGTAAATGTCAAGACTGAGACTCATAGCCAGACCTGCTGCGGACATGAGCCCAGGCTCTCAACCATTAGCATATTCAGCAACAACTCTAAACTCATCAATTTTTTTATACACACCATGTCCAGCCCCATGCCTACTCATTCCTAATAACTAATACAGTACAAGGTTCTAGAAAGTTCCTTTGGTTTTCTTTTTTGTTTTGTCTTTTTTTTTTCTTTTATTGATTAAGGTATTACATATTTGTTTTTATTTCCCCATTGTCCTCCCACCCACACCCCACACCCCATGCATGCCCTCACCCCCTGGTCTCTGCGTCCATTGGTTAGGCTTATATGCATGCATATAGTTGATCTCTCTCTTACCCCACCATCCCCTACCTTCCCTCTGAGGTTTGACCGTCTGATCCGATGCTTCTCTGTCTCTGGATCTGTTTTGTTCATCAGTTTCTGTTGTTCATTATATTCCATAAATGAGTGAGATCATGTGATATTTATCTTGCTTTGTCTTTTTTAATTCTGTTTCCCACAGAAAGCTCTAAAGTAACCCCTCCTAGCTCTCTCGGGTCCCCCAGGCGCTGGTCACAGCCCTCACTCCCTCTCTCTCCCAGCCTTAACAATGCTTTGAAATGAAAATGAAATCATAAAATCTCCTTGAATCGGTGGGACTTCCGTTTCTTTTCATTCACCTCTCTGCGGATATTCAAGGGCCAGGCCTCAATAGGTTGTAAATCTGGCGGGGCTGTGATCAGAGGATCTCACATGTGGGAGAGAAATTCTTCCCTCCAGGGAGCCTGCGCCTGCCTGGGAGGCGTGAGTGAATGCATTTTCACTTCCTACACTGACAGGAACTTTGTCTATCCTGGTGGCCCTCTAGCCTGAGGGAGGAGGATGGAGTGCAAGGCCCCTGCCAATGAACCAGTGTGAGTCCCAGCCCTGCTGGACAGATAAACTCGGGGAGGCAGTAGCATTGAGCAGAGTGCCTGCCTCCTGGGGCCTCCATTTCTCCAGCAGGCCCTGACAATGTCTTATGGCCTCCCAGAGAAGAGGACAGATATTTATTGAATGAATGAATTATTGATTATATAAAATAAGAAAATAGTAGATAATTCCAATGTTGTTGAGGTGATTAAATCAAGTACCAGCAAGTGGAAACTCCTGGTAAAGAGAAAGAACAGTAAACAAAAAGAAGTTTCTTTCCTCCCTTCTTCTTCCCTCCTACCCTCCTTCTCTACCTCCTGCCTCACTCCCTCTCTTTTTTTCTTCCTTTTCTCCTTTGGCTTCATTAGGAGTGACATCTCCTTTAGGCCTGTTCTGCTTCCTGCTTTTGAATCTCTTCCTCCTACTTCTAATTTTAGCAGGAGACATCTCTACCTGGCTAGCTGGCAGAGGAGCTGAGAGCAGAACTTTTCAAAGCAAGCTTCCTGAGCCAAGGATCTCTGAACAGTCCTCCCACAAAGTGTGGGAAGATCCAAGGGCTCCTCGGAAGACTTCGCTGGGTGTCTCCCACAGCCCGTAAAGCTTCCCCTTAGACTGTAAAGCCCAACTGTACCTTTGGTCTTCCCTCCTGGAATTACTTCAGGGAAAGTGAGGATCCCGTATGGTTTTTAACTTGGTTTGGTTCTCAGAAGACAGAGCTGATGTTGCTAAGCACCACCACCTTCAAACACAAAGAATTATAAACTGAACTGCACTAGCTACCTTGTATTCTATTCACATTCATCAACAACAATAATTCTTTTTGTTAGCAGTTATGACTGGAACTGTGTTTCCTTTATCCTCACTTGAGGATATGTTTATTGATTTGAGAGAGAGAGGAAGGGAAAGAGAGAGAGAAAAACATCTATGTGAGATAGAAACATTGATTGGTTGCTTTCCATATCTGCCCTGACTAGGGATTGAAACCACAACCTAGGTATGCACCCTGGCCTGGATCGAAACCTCACCCTTTTCGTGTATGGGATAACGTTCCAACCAATTGAGCTACTCAGCCAGGGCTAAAACTGTATTTTTATTGTTGGTTTATAACTCAGAGCTTCTTGAAAATAAAGGTTTATTTTATTCATTTCTGTATTAGCATCTGCTATATAGTGGGCCTCAAAAACAAAAAAACACAATCCACCCTGGTCAAGTAGCTCAGTTGATTAGAGCACTGTCCCAATATAATAAGTTTGCAGATTTGATCCCTGGTCAGAGCACATACAAGAATTAACAAATGAATGTATAACTAAGTAGAACAAAAAATAGATGTTTCCTCCCTCTCTCTCTCTCTCTCTCTCTCTCTCTCTCTCTCTCTCTCTCTTTCTCTCTCTATCTCTCTCTCAAATCAATTAATAAAGATAAAAAATAAGAAACTTTCTCATTGAGTAAATGAGAAAGTTTATTTAGTGCTTGCTGTACACAAGGCTCTGCCATGTAAAGATGAATGAAAGAAAAAAGTGTCCAAAACTTTAAAAATCTTGTAACCTACCAGAGAAGACACGTAAACATGCCCAAGTAGCTGTCATTTTGATGCTATATTACAGAATCCAGTATTCAATATTAATCAGTCTATCCATCATTACTTACTCCTTACAACATGGTTAATGTTGTAATAAAACCATTTTTTATTAGCAGGGACAGAAAAAGAGTCCTGTGAATTAATCATTTTGCATTTCTTTATGCTGATAAACCCAAACTAAATTGACACCTTTTTGCCAGGTGAGTTGGCAACCAGTATTTATTAACATGTTATTGGTATCCTATATAATAAAAGCCTAATATGCTAAGTGTCCAGTTGTCTAGTCTGCCATTCAGCCAATTAAAACATAATATGCTAATCATATGCTAAGGCCACTCAACTGCTCACTATGATGTGCACTGACCACCAGGCAGATGCTCCAACCAGTAGGTTAGCTTACTGCTGGGGTCTGGCTGATTGGGACTGAGTGAGATAGGCCAGACACGCCCTGGAGCTCTCCCACAGTCCCTCCCCAGCTGGCCAACCTCCCACATCCTTCCCCGGACCCAATCATGCACTAATGGGGTCCCTCTGACTGGCCTGCACCCTCTTGAAATCCAGGACTTCTAGGGGGATTTTGGAAGACCAGTTTTGGCCCAAACCACAGGCCAGGCCCAGGGTCCCCACTTGTGCATGAATTTGTGCACCAGGCCTCCAGATTTTTATAATATAGGTAGCAGTGTTGCCTAGGTATGGGGTGATAGACATAAACCAAGTTTAAAGCTACATACATGCAGTATCATTCTCAAGGTCTCCTTTGAATCTGTATGTTGATTTCTCTCTCCCCTCCTCCCATGCCATCACACTCACTGGGAAAATAAATCCGAAGTTCTAGACTCCTATTAGAAGCCTGCTGAGGGAACTGTCTTCCTGGTTCTTACTGCTCTCTTCCTTTGAGGTTTCAATGGAATCTTTAGTTGTTTTCAGCTCTAAGAGAGGAAAAAATCAACAATATATCACATTGAACTCCGTAAGGAAATTTTCAGCTGCCTCCTTAGAGACGGGCCCACTGGTTGGAAATGGACCATGACTCAGTTACACACTCTGATTTTCAGCTGGGGACTCATAACTCACAATGTGATTCATAATTTGTGGCAGGAGAGCTTGTACTACAAGGGGGCACGCTAAATACAAGCCATGGAAAGGCAGTAACACTGGATTCTTCCCTCTGCAAAACGAATCAGGCATTCCTGAAAAGCTTGGTGTCTTAATTGTGGGGAGCCACGAAGGTATCCAGACATGAAAACCTTGTGTACTGTTTCTCCTCTCTAGCAGGAATTAAGGGCTGGTTTCAGGACAGACCCCACCTGACAGTCATAGACATCCTTGGTAAGGAATGTTAAAAAAAAAAAAAAAAAGCTCACACCTAGAAGCCTGATTAGATCAATTATCTATCTCATCTCTATCCCCAAGGGCACCACATATTTTTTAATACATTTGCCTGACAGCTGCTGTTGTGTTTGTATCAAGACTTTGATACAAAGTTTGTGTTTGTATCAGTGACTTTTCTGAGACCGAGCAGTTTGCATTTGATGTAAGAACTTCTACCTCTTTACTGCTTATAGTATTTCTCCTCGACACGTCCCTGATTTGTGTTCTGGTAGTGACTCTCTTCCATTCCAACTCTGGGACTACTCTCGTGGCCTGACCTGAGCAGATATTTTAAGAAAAAAAATGCTTAGGAATAAGCTTAACCGAGAAAGAGAAAGACATGCCCACTGAAAACTACAGAACATTACTGAAAAAAAAAAAAATAAAGAAGACATCAATAAGTGGAAAAACATTTGCTCAGGGACTGGAAGACTTCATTTCCAAGATGTCCATATTACCCAAAGCAATCCACAAATTCAATGCCATCCTTATCAAAATCCTGATTATATATATATATTTTTGCAGAAATAGGAAAACCCATTCTAAAATACATATGGAGCTCTGGCCAGGGGTCTCAGCTGGTGGGAGCAGTGTCTCATACACCAAATATTGCAGGTTCGATCCCCAGGTGGGGTGCATATGGAAGGCACTCGATAATGTTTCTCTCACACATCAATGTTTCTCTCTCCCTCTCACTTCTTCTGTCCCTTTCTCCACCTACCCCCCTGCGCCCCGCTCAAATCAATAAAATATCCTCAGGTGAGGATTAAAATAAAATAAAATTCATATGGAATTTCAAGTGACATCAAAGAGTCAAAACAATCTTGAAAAAGAAGAATATTGCAGGTTTCACACTTTTTGATTTGAAAATTTACTACAAAGCTATAGTAATCTCAATAGCGTGATACCAGCATTAAAACAGATAGAGACCAATGGAATAGAATAGAGAGCTCAGAAAAATATTCTTGCATATATAATCGAATGATTTTCCACAAGGGTACCAAGACCAAGAGACTTACAGATTAAATAATTTAATTCCTCCTCTTTTTTTTTTTTAAGTGACAGTGAACTTTTATTTCACAATTTCTGAGTGTCAGGAGTTTGGGAGTAGTGAAGTTAGATGGATCTGCCTCAGTTTCTCATGAGGTTGCAGTAATGATGTCAGACAGGTGCCATCCTCTGAAGGCTTCTATTCACTTCCAGGGAGGCTAGCCACGTGACTAACCAACGGGTGCTGCTGGCTCCATGGATCTGCTGGAGTCTTCTCACCAGATGGCACTGGCTTTCCCAAAGAAGGCAGTTGAGGAGAGAGCAAGGGGAAGCCTCTTGGGAGTGGCTCATTGTCATTTCCTGGGTCTCTTGTTGGCTGCACAGGACACAGGAAGAGCAGGACTGCCAGGAGGCCAAGATCACTGGGGACTATTTTGGAGGCTAACTACCATATAGAGCAATTCATAGATTTGTTTTGTGGCCTTTGTGAAAAATATGTCAGAAAAAGGGGACATTACAACTTGTAACCCATTTAAGCTTTACTGAAAAGCACATTAAAGCAAATCCTATGCCGTGGTAGCAAATAATCTATGTTGAGGAGTTTTAGTCATCCTATTGATGGAATAATAAAAATTTTAAAATTAATATGTAGTAGTATGAGGACTTCATTTTGTGCAAACTAATATATTAATGTTTGGATATGGAAATCTTGCTGTAGTAAATTTTCTTTCACATTTTTTATCTGCTTTTGGGGAAGTGGCTCTAAACTATTTTTTCTTTTTGAAAAAATGTCCTATATGCTCACACTCTGATGTATTATAGGCTTGGGCTCATTACATTTTAACCCAGGGCTTTGGGCATCTGCTTATTTGCAAACAGATGTATACAATTGCATGAGGTCAAAGTTGAAGCTCTGGTCAGAATTGGGTGTCAAACAGCGTCCACATCTATGGGAGCAGAGAAAAGGTAAATGGGGAAAGGGGCAAGCAGTGGCAGCCAGATGCATTTCAGGAGACTCCACGTGCAGACCCTGCACACAGGACACGATGCTCATGAGCTCTTCAGTCACTGACTTGCCTACTGCTGACCCCACAGAGTGCCTGAGAGCTGCCTGTTTTTTCTCCTGATGTCACAGTGCAGAGACTGTTGATTACATGTGAATGCAAACTTGAGAGGACAACAGTGATCTGGAAGAATACTTGCGTCAAAACACCTGTTGTCCCCTACCACAACCACCACCCCCTCTCCCCCCCTGCTGGAGTGGCTCAGAAGTTGAGCATCAACCTATGAACTAGGAGGTCATGGTTAGATTCCCAGTCCAGACACATGCCCAGGTTGCCAGCTCGATTCCCAGATGTTTCGCTCTCTCATCATTGATGTTTCTGTCTCTCTCCCCGTCTCCCTTCCTCTCTGAAATCAATAAAAATATATTTAAAAAACAAAACCAACTGTTGGTGTCTTCTGATGTCACAGTATAAGTGTTGTGTGACTTCTGGCCTTTGTTCTTCAAGGATACTGCCCTTTCCAGCCTCTTCAGGATCCACTGCATGATGTCTACACTGCCGATCCCAAGAGTGTAGGCCGTCTCCTGCTTCTGAAGTCCTTCCTGGTTTCAGAAGAAGAACTGTCTCCTGTTTCCTCCCACCCTTTTGGCTGCTCATTCTCTCTGCCTTTGTAGGTTCATCCTCCTCCTCCTGGATTTACAGGTCAGCGTTGCTGAAACCTCAGTGCCAGGCTCTCTCCTCCCTTCTCTTCTCTTCTGCCCCTCCCTCTTTTAAATAAAAGATTTATGTGAAGAACAATAAGAATAAAAAGGTTAATCATGCCTGAAGGTATGGGTAGGGCAGTGCACATTCATGAGCTCTGCCCACACACATAGCCATTCATGGGCATGCACTATTCTCATGGGAACAGATAGCAGTCCATCTCCTCATCTCCTGAGGGGCCTATTTGGCATCCATCAGCTTCTCGAGCTCTCCAAGAGTTAGCCTTGGCTCCCGTCTTGCCAGCTGAGATGTGTAATGTGTCCCATACTGACAGTAGGACCAGGTCTCAGGCGCTGACTCACTTTAACTCTATTCACAGGATGGATTTAGGGAAAAGAGAAGGTCAATTCATGAATTCATGGTGAGATTTATAAATGTCAACAGGAACAAAAATATTTTACTCCCAGTTAAATCTGTGTGTGGAAGCCAAATATTAATCAAAGAGGATGGCTTGGAGAGCATGAGATCATAACTCAGGCATTCAGTGTTCAATTGACAACAGGCTAGAGCAGTGATTCTCTAGCCCCAAAGAGTCTGATTGAATGGTTCACCCTGGGTGTGCATGGGTACAGCCTCAAAAACTGCGTGGTGATTTTTATAGACAACGTAGCTTGAAAAGCACTCGGATAGAAGATATTGATGTAACTCAAGGGCTAGGCACTGTCTGTCAAATGTCCTTTGGTGAAGGTCCCCAATCTGAATCGTGCTTGAGTGCTGCCAGTAACTGCCTCAGAGCTTCTCTTTTTATTTCATAGGAGACCTCCCCCCATTTTTCTTTCCAAGTGCTTATTTTACAGAATGAAGAGATGAAGTGACTTTGCTTAAACTTACACAATTAGAGGCAGAATCAGAACTACAATCATAGTTTTTCTGAACATCACTCTGTCTCTTCACCTGGCCTACCATGGGGTCTGCAGGGACTTGAGAGCCCAGGGTTGCTTTGAAGGAATTTAGGTTCCCAACCAGTCATGCCAGGTCCTCATAGTGCATGTGCCATCTGCTTTTAGTTTGTTGGAGTATGAGTTTGGGTGGGGACAGTTAATGAGTTCAATTTGAGATAAATTTGTAGTCACTAGTATCTACACAGCCTGGGGGCACCTCCTTTGTGCTTTCTGCCATCTGTGTGTTTACCTCTTTCATGCCAACTGGTTTAATGGTCTGATTATAGGTCCATCTCAGCCATTATCTTATTTATCTCAGCACCCCTAATTTCTGGCACATGCCAGGCTCATGAGTAAGTAAATTATGTTAAATCACCATGCAGTGGATGTGAGGTATTAGGGCTTAAAGACAGGTTTGGGATGAAGATGGCAATTGAGGTAGCCAATGACTATGTGATGGATGAGATTCCACCAGGGAAAGTTCCCATGTTCCAGAGCCTGTAAAGCTGACTCTGCTTCAGTCTCTGAACCCATCTTACCCACATGAGACCATCCATGCCTTAGGGCAGCAAACTGCGGCTCTGTTGACTAATGAGTTTGTCGATCACTGGAATAAGGGCTTAATCACAAGGAACAATAACAGCCTGTAATTATTGGAATTGAGAGTCTAGGTCAGTGGTTGGCAAACTCAGTAGTCAACAGAGCAGCAAATCATGGCTCTCGAGCCGCAGTTTGTTGACCACTGCCTTAGGGGGTCATTTGTTAGCAAGGGGAAATGAGGAAACATTTTGTTCATGTGAAGGAAATGTACACTTGTTTATAGGTGATGCACATCTAAATCTCTAGGATACAAGATTTTTATGAAAGATAGCCCTTGAAAAATTGAATTAAAAATGTGAGCATTCTATTAATAAAAGGGACAATAAACTTTGCATGAGGAATCTAAATAACTTCAAGTAAGTAACAACTTTCCCTCCATTTCTTGAATGGTACCTCTTTCTTTTCTACAAAAAGCTTTATTGTTTGATTTGGTCCAATGAATAGGAGATGGCTTCAGAGTGGTTAAAAGAATGACTAGTAGTTTCAAGGAGAGGCTCAGGTAAAAGCCAAACATCAGAGGGATGCAGAGGGGCCCTTCAAAGGCTCTGGACTCCAAAGGCTCCTGGTCAGGCTTGAGTGTGAGCCTTTTGAAAAGATACTCGCCTAGCCCAGCCTGGGGGCCCACAGCCTGCAGAGGTGAGTCAGGTGTCACCCATCTTCTTGGTGAGTTTCACCTGTCCATCCAGGAAGTGGTTCTCCCAGAAGTCACAGAGATTAAGGTCTGTGCAGGTAGAACCCAGGGCCTGCAGCTCCATAAGGGCTGGTTTAGGTTCCTCTCCAAGGCCAGGGTGGCTTCCATGGCATCCTGACTCCCACCCCACACACCTTGGGAAGGCTCCGCATGGCCAGGAAGAGAATGCAGCCACCCCTCTGGTTTTACAACTTTAAGAGACCTCAGTGCCATAGCATTTCTTCTCCACCAACTCTCGGAAGAAGTGGCCCCCACCTGTGAGAGCCACATTGTCAGGGTCGAAATAGAAGCCCAGAGAGAGGTAGGTGTGGGAGGCCTACAGAGGCAGGTTGGTCAGGGGTTGATCTCAGCCACCACCTCGGTGGAGTAATTCTGATGAATTTGGGAGCTTATGGTGGTTCGGCAAAAAGGAGTTAATGTAGGAAAAAATAAAACAGTGTGTTGGCTGGTCCCGGAGGTGGTTCTGAAGGTGGTGACTGGATAAGGCGCAGGAGGGTGGTCCAAAGCTGGAAGAAGGGGCATCCCTGGGTCTGTTCCATCCAAACATTGTTGAAGCAAGAGACAGATCTGGGACCACTGAGGGCAGTGCCCATGCTACCTCTTTTGAAAAATGATAAAGTGACTCTTAATGCTTCAATGTGTATCAAGATATGGAGTCAGGAAAGATTCAACCCAACCACCTAGAATAGTGGTTGGCAAACCACGGCTCACAAGCCACTTGTTGCTCTTTGGCCCCTTGAGAGTGGCTCTTCCACAAAATACCACAGCCTGGACGAGTCTATTTTGAAGAAGTGGCATTAGAAGAAGCTTAAGTTTAAAAAATTTGGCTCTCAAAAGAAATTTCAGTTGCTGTACTGTTGATATTTGGCTCTGTTGACTAATGAGTTTGCCGACCACTGACCTAAAACATCTCTTAGCAGGTAAGGATCAGTGCTTACTCCCTAACAGAAACTGAAGCCTAAAACTGGTGTTGGACTTGATGGCCTGGAAGTCATGCAGAAGTTTGGAGTGTCTTTAAACAATCAAGGCAAGATTAAATTGTATTTTGAATAGTTTTATATGAATTATACTCTCATATTCCAAAGTTTTTAAAATTAGTAATTTGTGCGGGACATATATGTTAGCTATCAATTAAACTGAATAGTTGCCTTTTTTCCTACAATTTTTGGTAGTGGGCATTTGTTTTATTTGTACTTAGGTGTTCAATCCTCTGAACCACTCTCCTCAGACACATAGTCACTGTAACTGAAATGTTTTCATGGTCCCTTTTACTAATATATATTTGCATAATTTTAGTTTTTTCCATTGTTCTCATTTCAGAATGAGAATCTTTAAATTGATTTTAAATTTATTTATTTTCTATTAAATAATATATGAAGGTCTTTTGTTAAGTCAGAATTTTGTACATAATGACTGGGTGAGCTAAAAAGAAGATAGGTATTATCTTCTCCATTTTAGGGCAAAAACAAACAAACAAACAAAAAAGGACTCACAAAAGTGTTCATCTTCTTCAGTTTCTGCAGCTGGTTAAAATGTTTTGATTAAAAGAGAAACAGTAAACCAGATTTCTGAGTCTTCAATATTCAAAGGGCATTGTCAAATTGGCGGGTCAAATTCCCCCTCCCCCCCCCCCCAAAGGGCAGTGTCAAATTGAAGGGTCAATTTCCTTCTCTTTATTTCCATCGACACAAAGGCAAATACTTTAACCAATGAGATTAAACTGAGATAGATCTCAACAGCAGCAATATAAGACTATAGAACAAGAGAAATCTAGAATTGGGAATAATTAGTAGAGCCTTTCACTTAAGGATAGCAATGAGTGATGTAATTTCCCCCACTCCAATCTCATTTGTGGCAGACATTACTAATCAATTCTTAAGCGTAAATGTGGACCCAAAGATATTGGCTACAAGCAGCCATTACCAAGTAATTGGAGTTGCCAGTGAAGTCCTACTAAACTAATCTAATCATTTCATGTTATGGAAACATTGGCACCAATAAAAGGTGAAGTGATTAATTAGCCCAAGGTCACTCCATTTTAAGACAAATGTTAGCTTCTCTGGCTGACAGGGAAGCCCTAGCCTTGAAGCAATTGCTGATGCCCCAGAACCCAGCCAAAGGACCATAAGAATCTATATTGGATGGATCGTTTCTACCTGGGAAGGTTCCTATGGCATCAAGAATCCCAAAGGAGCAGCTAGGGACAGACTGCATAACATCACTATTCCCTCTCCTATCCCAGGGAAAGGGCTGAGGATAAAGAGGAAGAAAATTAAGCTCCTTCCACAGCCTTATAATTGTGGGATTCTTGAAACCAGGTGGTGGGGAAAGGTGGAAGGTGTCCCACACAAGCTACAGCCCAAAACAAAGAACACCCAACTCCCTTCCTAGGTGTTCAAGTTCCCACAGCCAGGTTTAGAGGTTCTTCAGAAATGATGGCTATCTAAAAATCCTTTTCACTCTATAGATTAGAGTTGGTGGTCATGAAATGATTTATTGGGGTGGGACTTTGATAGAACTTAAGGAAATGGATAAGAAGTCACCCAGATGAGGGTTTGGCTGGCTGCTGTTTTGAGGGGGCAGAAACCCTAGGTGGTTGTGCCATCCGCCCCAGAGGACTACAGTGGGTTTTTGCCTATGAAGGGAGGGGGCTGTGAAGTGTATTTGGCATCAAAGGAGTTACAGCTGATTGAACTTCTCCTGCCTTTCCCTTTGAACTTTGGGTGGGGTTTGGGTCCCTGTAATTCAGGGTAGAAATTGCTGTGCCACAAAGCTCTCAAGAGCCCCTGGGGACTTGAAACCAAGGCCCTGGATGCCTTTAAAGGAAGGAGGGAAAGGCAGCCATGGGGCAAAGTCAGATGTTGAACATAATTCCTTTTTATCTAAGCTTAAATAAAAAGTGTCCCTATACTTTTCTCAACAAAAATTAGCTTTACAATGTAAACATAAGCTGCAATCTGAGGCACTAAGAGAGAATCGAAGCAATTGGGAGAAAAATATGGAAGACCAAAGCTTCCTTCCCAAAGGGGGGGGGGGGGGGTGAGGGGAAATACTGTTTCTACTAGTTAGATGTCTCAGTCTGTTTCGCTTTTTTTGAGCTAAACACACGCCTTCCCTAGGAATTCATTGATTGTCAAATGTAATGACTGTGAGATTAAGTAAGAGGAAGGGAGGTTCCTTAAACCCATTTGGCAAAGATGGCTGTTGACAGGCCTGCGGGCATTTCATGCCAGTTGATACATAGCCTTTTGGTTCACCAACTTACTCAAATCTGAATGTCTGAAAAGGAACAGAACCCATAAAGTTGGTCCATCCTCTGTTAGAAGTTTCTTTGGGTGGGGGATGGGGTCTCTTTTGTTTACCCAAGTTGGAAGGATCAGAAACTAATTTAATATTCAACCAGGACCAGGGTACCTGTATTCTTTGTTGTTATTTTTTTAAAGTGTTACCATGTGCTGAGTACATAGCACTTTACCTGGACTTTCTCAGGTTCATCCTCATAGCAACCCTGGATAGGTAATTCCTCTGTCAGCAAGTGAAAAATGTGAGAAGTCAGGGCCCAATAGGGAGATCAATTTCAAGAGAGAAACCATCACTTTGCAATAACATGAAATAAAATAAAAACCAACAGAAGATATTCTACATAAAGACTCAATACTGGTTTGTGATACATTTGGTTTATTCATGTATTTACATTTGATGTTTTGGTTGTGATGTAAAATTGATTTCTTCCTGTGGTTCATTTAAAAAGTTTAAAGGCCACTGCTCTAAACCACTCGGCATTCCTGCTTCCCTGTGTAGCTGGGAGCTATTCGACCCTCTTACCGGGCTTTTAGAGATTTCTGCAGAGAGATCCAAGGGTGGACGCCTCAGAAAACATTAAAGACAGAGATACCGAGAACTCTATTAGTCTTTGCCTTTTGAGTCAAAAAACTTTTTGTTATAGGGCTAGACCGGTTGACGCTTGCTGGTCAGAAGGTCTCCATCATCAAGACTTAATTCTTTAAAAGTAGCCAGAGATGATATATTGAACACATCCCAATAGACACATCCCAATAGAATTTCATGTACAAAAAAAGAGAGAGCTGGCCTGTGATTTCTGCTCTAGAGCCTGGATAGAAACATAACTAAATGGCCATAGGCCTATAGCAATTGGATGGCCCCAAATTATGAGGACAGTCCCAACTTACTGATCATTTTCAGATTAAGTGTTCAGATTTCTGTTTCTGAAGACATGCTCATTATTTCTATGTTGTTAGGTGTATCTGTGAGATTTTGTTATAGCAGGCAGAGGAGGCTAATACAGATGGTGACATGTGCCCTGGAGAGAAATGGAGCTGGGCAGTGCTGAGAAAGGGTTTACAACTTTAAACTGAGTGGCCAGTTTAGGTCCCATGGAGATGGCAGCTGGTAAAGCTCACAGGAGGTGAAGGAGGGAGGCAGGCAAATATGAAGCAGAGTTGCAGGCAGAGAGAGCATGCTGTTCAATGTTTGATATTTGGAATAAAATGTACATGGAGGGTGAGGAGGAGAACCCTCTGACTGTCAATCATGGCAAGAATTTTTGCTTCCACTCTGGAGAAAAGAGAGTCATTGCAGGGTCTTGAACTGAGCAGTGCCATGATCTAACTGATGTTTTAGTGTGTTTCTCTGGCTACTGGGTGGAGAAAAAAAATGAGTGCTTTGACTTAGTAGATAGAGCATCAGCCTGCGGAGTGATGGGTCCCAAGTTCAATTCTGGTCAAAGCCACATGCCTGGGTTGCAGGCTTGATCCCCAGTGGGGGGCATGCAGGAGGCAGTCGATCAATGATTCTCTCTGTAATGTTTCTCTCTCTCCCTCTCTGAAATCAATAAAAATTAAAAATAAATAATAAAGAAAGAAAGATGAGTAGGAAAGGCAAGATTGGATGCAGGAAGGCCAGTTAAGAGAAGGTGGTGGCATGTTTGGGAGGGTGGTGGTTAATGGGGGAGGTAAGGAGAAGTCAACTTCTTACTTTCATTGTCAGAAGCAAAATGCTAGTGCATCAGTCCCTTCATCAACAGAGCTCAACCAAAACCCTTTTTGCTTGTAGTGAGTGAAGTGCAAAGAGTACTAGACCTGAACCCAGGAGACTAAGTCCTGGTCTGGACTCCACCAGGTTAGTGAGCAGGAAAGGGGCAAAACAGTTAGCCTCTGGGTCTCAGACCTAGTCCTCTCTAAATCTAAAATTACAATTTCAGGACACTGCCAGGGGAAGTGGATTTAGGACAAATGAATAGTTAGATTATTGTTCATTTTAAGCTTGATGTTGTTTGCAGGAGGAAAAAATCAGGAAATTGCAGAGCTGGATCTTCAGAAAAATTAAAAAACAGTTACGGGCAAGTTGATATCATTGAGAAAAACAACAGCAACATGTGTTTAATCTTAGACAGCCTGAGGTCTAAGAAGACTGAGGGATGTGCATCAATTAATTTTCCCAGTGCAGAAGGGCAAAACAGAACTGAAATCCAAATCGGACAAGATCCTATTCCTTAGGGAGTGCCTTTATAGTTTTAGAGGCAATCCAGTCACTCTCATCTCTCTCCAGGTACCCACATGTCGAGTCCAATGTGCTGTGACAAGGCGTTGCCCTTAAAGAAAGGGATTACGGAGTATTGTTTGCTGTCTACACCACCCCCTGGAAACCTACCAGAGGAGGTTAGTAGGAGCCAAATAAGGCCTCCTTCAACATTCTTGTGAGACAGGTTGGGACTTGGTGACAACTGCTTCCAGCCTCATCAGGCAGTTTGTCCAAAAGAAAAGCACATGCATACAAACAAACATCATTGTTAGTAACAAAGTTACAATTTTTAACACGTGGGGACAGTGCAAGGGGTTAGCAGTTTTAGACAGCCTGTTGCCTACAAGTTGCCCACATATGTTAGCTCATTTATTATAAATATTATTATGCCCATTTTTGAGAGAAAGGAGTTAAGCCTGACTTGCCTAAGGACACATGACTAGTATGAGCAGAGCAGGGATTTCACCCCACAGTGCAGTCAGACAAATGCGGTTTGTCTCAGGGCTGGGCTCTGGTGGTTACGTCTACTGTTCACTGAGCCCAGCATCAAACATCAGTCGGTCACATTACTCATGTTCCGGTTGTTTTCAATCTAAGAACTAATCTCATCTGTGTGCTGGGGAATTTAGAGCACCAATCATTTCAGAAATGATGCCAGACTGGGAGGGTCTGCAAAATAGGTAACAAGACCTTAGATAGTAGTTGGAAGGTGGTAGTGGCCTCTATAGACCGAATAGGACATATTCCAATCTTGAGTCCACAACTTAGTATGCATGGGACCTAATATCTCTGAGCCTCGGTTTATTCATGGGTAAAGCAGGAACAAAAAGTGTGTCTACCTTAACGTCTATGTATGTTAAATGTGGAAACTCCTATAAACCACTAAGAACAGTTCCTAGCACATAATAAATGCTCAGTAAATGTTGTGTAGTATTACTTGCCTGAAAATATCTTTGAGGTTATTGATGGATGGGTTTAATGCCAGAGTTCTGAGACAGACGTGAAACAGATGCAAACTAATTATATATATATATGTTTTTGTGTGTGTTTTTTTTTTTTTTTCAGAGAGAAAGGGAAAAGGAGAAAGAGATAGAAACATCAGTAATGAGAGAGAATCATTGATTGGCTGCCTCCTGCATGCTTCCCTCCCAATAGAGATTGAGCCCACAACCCAGACATGTTCCCTGACCAGGAATTGAACTGTGACCTACTGGTCAACACTCCGCCACTGAGCCATGCTGGCCAGGCTGGATTTTTTTTTTTATTTCTCTTTTGGAGGGCAAAAATCTTTTGCTTTTTAAATGTTGATAATTTAGGGGAGAGAGCCACAGGCAACTAATCAAATACCAAAAGCTAATTAAATGATGGAATTAATAAGCCAACAAGTTGTGTTTTTTTTTAAATCTCTGGTCTAGGTTAGCTCTCTGGTTTGAACTTTTGAGATTACTCATAAAAGAATAAAAGTTAGAGGAATGGAAATATCCTCAAGGGGAAAAAAAATCTTTAGAAATGTTATGTGATTTGGAGCCAAGAGCCTTTTATCCAGGCTTATAGATTTATAAGAAAACTGCCTACAGAGAAAGGTTTTCCTTTCAATTAATTCATCAATGCAAAACCACTTGAAACCACATGGTAAAAGATGACCTCGAGCTTGAAAAAGGTAGCTGGTCCCCCATAGTTCCCAATTCTGAAAGCAGAATGGATTTTGGAGCAGCTGACCTAGGCTGCCTATGGAGGCCTGGTGCCATTTAAAATTAGATCCTCCAAAGTATTTCATAGCCCAAGTGGAATGCTGCTGACTTTCATTTTATAAGGGGTAAATATTATTCTTTGTGTTTGTATTAGTCAGAATAGATTAGGTCAGTGGTGGGCAAACTGCAGCTCGTGAGCCACATGTGGCTCTTTGGCCCTTGGAGTGTAGCTCTTCCACAAAATACCATGGCCTGGGCAAGTCTATTTAGAAGAAGTGGCATCAAAAGAAGTTTAAGTTTAAAAATTTGACTCTCAAAAGAAATTTCAGTCGCTGTACTGTGATATTTGGCTCTGTTGACTAATGCGTTTGCAGACCACTGGACCAGGTTATCTGCATTGACAATTGAATGGGTAATGTTGAAGCATAGTCTACATTGTCTCCCAGAGTTCTCCAAAGATTGTGAGTGCCAGTTGCCCACAGTAGTTACTGGCTTTATCATGTACCCTTTCTTAGCATCCTTCCTTTCCCTGTCTCATTTTTCCATGCCTCTAACAGCACTTCCTCAGATTACCTCCCAAATAAATGACTTGCACCCAAATCTTTGTCTCTAGATCTGCTTATAAGGAACCCAAACAGAGATAGCTACTTTTCATTTATCTCCATGGGGTCATCTTATGTTTGTCAGATTATCCATGAATACCTAGAAGTGTACCTATACTGCAGTAAATGGTTTTATGGGCAAAAAGATTTTCAGAAACATGACTAAGTTTACCCAACCATTTTCTATATATTGTAACTGCCTTATCCATAGGTGGCTGCTGATGTGCAAGGATTTTTTTATTGGGCCTTAAAGTAATTTCAAAGTAGAAACAAGCACGAATAGTCAAGCACCTGCAATGTGCTAGCCACTAGTCCTGGAAAAGAGAGCAATCATATAGTTCACCAACAAATGAAAAAAACCAACGCTGAGAGAGAGATGTGACCTACCCAAGGCATCACCCAGGACT
Organism: Antrozous pallidus; assembly: GCA_027563665.1. Classification (NCBI taxonomy): domain Eukaryota; kingdom Metazoa; phylum Chordata; class Mammalia; order Chiroptera; family Vespertilionidae; genus Antrozous; species Antrozous pallidus. Next base: position 165,724,849 of record CM050508.1, on the reverse strand, counting down.
ATAACTCTGTTCTCTTCTTTCCTGAGCTAGTGTGTTATCTCAAGATCCCTAAACACCAGACCAGCTTTGTCTCTAATTGTGTGATCTTGATTGATTCATTCATCCTCCCTAGCCTCATTGTACAATGATGAGAACGGGCCAGATGAGGCCTAATACCCTTTCGAGGTTCAATCTCTATATAGCCCTATCTATTTTGTGAAGTAAAGTTATTATGTATGTTTGGAATTTTGAGCTTTTAAATGGGATAGATGCCAGACCTGGAGGAGTAGCCTATGTATATGTGTAGTCCCAATTTAACCCACAATAATAATAAAAAGGGATTTTTCTGCAGGCTGGATTAGATGGTCTTGAGATGGAGAAGAAGGCTTTTAGCATGAGCTCCTCTAGTTGAGAATCTCTCTCATTATAATCTAACTTGAAAAATAGTCCATTCTGAATGTGCAGAAGGAGGAAAGGGCACATTTTTATTACGATGATAAAAATTATGTAACACAAAATTACCATTTTAAATATGTTTACATTTACAGTTCAGTAGTGTTAGGTATATTCACATTGTTGTGAAACAGATCTCTAAAATACTTTCATATAGCAAATCTGAAACTCTATACCCATTAAACAATAATTCTCCTTTGCCCATTGCCCCTATGTGGTAACTACCAATCTACCTTCTGTTTCTATGAATGTGACCACTTTAGATACCTCATACAAGTGTAATAATTCAGTATTTGTCTTTTTGTGACTGATTTGTTTCACTTAGCATGATGTTCTAAAGATTCCTCTATGTTGTAACATATGATAGGATTTCCTTTTATTAGGTTGAATAATATTCCATTGTATGCATATACTATATTTTCTTTATCCATTCATCTATTGATGAACATTTAATTAATTACACCTCTTGACTGTTGTGAATAGTACTTCTATGGACATGGGTGTACAAATATCAATTTATGGACCTGCTCTTAATTATTTTGGGTATATACTCTTCAAAAGCAGGATTGCTGGGCTCATATGATAATTCTATATTTGTTAAGGAACTGCCATGTTTTATATATCGTTTGCACCATTTTACAATCCTACCCATAGATCACAAGAATTCCAATTTCTCTATACCCTTTAAACAGTAGTCATTCTAATGGGCATGAGGTAATATCTCATTGTGGCCTTAATTTGAATTTCTCTGATTGGTGGTTGGGCATCTTTTTGTTTCTTACTACTCTCCCAGGGATATTTTTTCCATTGTTTTTTTTAGAGGAAAGGGGTGGGGGGTGGGAAGAGAAGAGAGAAACATCCATGTGAGAGCGGCACATTAATTGGTTGCCTCCTGAGCCCCAACGGGGGCCAGGAGCAAACCTACAATCCCGGTATGTGCTCTCAACTGGGAATCAAACCCAAGACTCTCCATTGCATTGCAGCCAGGGCAGTGATTGAGCATCTTTTCATATGCTTATTGGTCATTTGTATATCATGGAAAAATGTCTATTCAAGTTCTTTTTTCATTTTTTAGCAGGGTTAATTGATATTTTTATTGTGGTTTAATTGTAGGAACTCTTTATTTATTCTGGACATGAACCCCTTATCAGATATATGGTTTGTAAATATTTTCTCCCATTCTGCAAATTACCTTTTTACTCTATTGATTGTGTCCTTTTTAAGTTTGATGTAGTATCATTTGTGTGTTTTTTCTTTTGTTACCTGTGCTTTGGGTGTCATATCTAAGAAATCATTGCCAACCCCAATATTGTTAAGCTTTTCCCTACATTTTCTTTTAGGAGTTTTATAGTTTGAGGTCTCATGTCTCATCTTTAATCCATTGTAAATTCATTTTTGTATATGATAGAAGATAACAGTGTGTCCCTGTCTTTGATTCCCAACAAATCTTCCTCACATTACCTGACAATGTACAGTATCATGACAAATTCCTTATTCCTAGTCTCTAGCTTTCTTTTTTGGCCATGGAAGGAGCTAAAGGGAGGAGAAAGCTAAACTTTCTTCATTAAATGTGTATCTAGAGAGAGGAAACCTTGTAGTAGCATGATGGATTGGGTGGGGCGAGCTGGACTAGAAAGCTTTCCCAAGACTTTGCTCATATAATTCTACTTATAACACGTTCATACAACCTCTCTAAAAGTCCAGATTCCTTACTGACATTTCTAGTTTGGCTCTGTGCTGGTTATTTACCTGTCATCATTCAGCCCACACCTGTTTTTTTCTCCATTCAGCTCTGTGATTCTGCACCTGAGGGTCTACAGACTATTATCCTCAGGATTCCTTGACAGCTGGCTTCCTGTTATCTCTGAAAGTAGGAGTCTCTAGAAGAACAGAAAATAAGAAGATGAAGTCATTCTTCCTCCTCCCTCTCTGTTTCTAGCACTTTATCTGGAGTAGCTGATCCCTCTGACAATTCCTACCTTCTCCATAGTAGCAGCATCAGCCATGGTCCATGTCTCTTCCTTGCTTGCTGGTGCCTTGCTGGCAACCTTTGACATTCTGTGACTTGAAGAAGCATCACCTCCTGATCTCTGTATTTACCTTCACCTGGTGTGCAGTCTCTGTGTCCAAATGTACTCCCTCTATAAGAACACCAGTCATATTGGAGGTGGGCCCACCCTAATGACCTCATTTAACTTGATGAGCCCTCTAAATGACCTAACACTAAATTAGGTCACATTTCCAAGTCTTGGCTAGTAGCATTTCAACATGTGAATTGGGAGAGGGGACACAATTCAAGCCATAACATCAGGTATATAAAATCTTTGGAAAATGGAAATAGAGGCAATATGAAATTGACTGAAGAATTTGCTAAGAGACTGAGTTAAAACTGGCAGAATTAAGTTTTTTTTCATATCAAATAAGGCTTTAACCTGGCCCCATGATCCACACCTTCTGATATTCATGCCTTTGTGTAATGTCTACCTCTTGACTGTAGGTGGGATCTTTTTGCCTTGTTTGTAACTCATAGAATACAGCAAAGACAGCAGGATATCACTGTCACAATTATGTTAGCCTATATAATAAAGAGGTAATATGCAAATTGACTGTCACACCCTTGCACAAAATGGCTGCCTCCATGTGGTTACAAGATGGCCAGCAGGGGAGGACAGTTGTGGGCAATCAGGACATCAGGGGAGGGCAGTTAGGGACAACCAGGCCAGAAGGGGAAGGCAGTTGGGGGGCAACCAGGCCAACAGGGGAGGGTAGTTGGAAGCAACCAGGTCTGCAATGGAGGGCAGTTGGGGGGACCAGGCTTGCAGAGAGAGAAGTTGGGGGCAACCAGGCCTGCAGGGGAGGACAATTGTGGGAGACCAGGCCTTCAGGGGAGGGTAGTTGGGGCGGGAGGACCAGGCCTGCAGGGGAAGGCAGTTGGGGGCAATCAGGCTGGCTGGGGAGCAGTTACACATTGATTAGGCTGGCAGGGGAATGGTTAGGGGGTGATCAGGCTAGCAGGAAGAAGCAGTTAGGGGCAATCAGACAGGCAGATGAACAGTTTCGAGCCAGCAGTCCCAGATTGTGAGAGGAATGTCTGAATGCTGATTTAGGCTTAGTTCCACAGGGATCAGACATCCCCTGAGGGGTCCCAGATTGGAGAGGGTGCAGGCTGGGCTGAGGGACACCCCACCAGGGCATGAATTTCATACACTGGGCCTCTAGTCTATAATAATAAAAGGGTAATATGCTAATAGACTGGACATCTTCCTGATGAAGCTGGGGCTGGAGGAAAGCCAGCCCATGTCCTGGATGCCTACAGGTGGCCCAGGCGAAGCCAGCCGGGGTCCTGACTGCCTTCAGGTGGCCTGGGGGAAGTCAGCAGGGGTCCTGGGTGCCTGCAGGTGGCTGGAGGAGGGAATTCCAGCTCCCGGGTTCCAGAGGGAAGCCTGTGCTGACAGCCAGGGGAAGGAGGGCCTACTCTTGCATGAATTGTCATGCATCAAGCCTCTAGTTTATACTATAAGACACTATCTCACTGGTAGACCCACTATTTCTCCTTTGCTGGCTGTAAAAGTAAGCAGCCATGTTATATGAAAGCTTATGTAGAGGGTCGTGTGGCAAGAAATTGTAGGTGAGTTCTCTGAGCTGAGCATGACAGCTGGCAACAAGCTGGTGTTCTCAGACTTAACAAGCAGAAGGAAGGGAATCCTGCCAACACCCAGAGTAAGCTAGGAAGAGGATCCATCACCAATTGAGCCTCTAGATGAGAACCAAAGCCTGGCCAGGATTTTGACTGCAGCCTGCTGAGGACTTAGCTAAACTGTGCCCAGGCTTCTGACTCACAGAGACAATGAGACATAATGGTGTAGTGTTGTAAGCTGCTAAATTTGGGGTAATTGTTTACTTAGGAATAAAAAAAAATACACTTTGAATTGGTAATATTGAGAGTTTTATCATTAGATGAAAGCATTTGTGAGACAGGAGATAGGGAAAACTGAGGACCTAGTTACTTCCAGTCTTAGAAAATAAAGAGAATTTGCTCCTGTAAATACTTAATGACAATCATATTGGCTCTCAGACATTTGATAGTTTATTGCTCCTGGGTTTAATTACTCAAGAAAAGTATACAAGTTCTGTGGCCTGGTAGTTGGTAATTTTTCTCTGGTGTGAGTTTTAATCATGAGTGCTTTGAAGATGGTGTAAGACCAAAATGGCTTATTGGTGAGTAAGCCTAGCAAAATGGTGGCTCCCAAATTTCTCTTTAGGAGGAACTTAGGAGCTGCAAATCTACTAGAGGGCTTGCCTGGCCAACATTACATTCACTTTGATCCTGAAAAAAAAGCAACATTTTCTCAAGATGCATTTATTCACTCTTTATATGAGAATCAGAGAATGCCAATTGTTCATATTTAAAAAAAAACCATTATAGTTTTGTTATTAACTCGTGTTTTGGAAGGGGGCTTTAGAAAGGAAGGGGGAGAGTTTACTTCTGACTGCTATTACTGCCAGCAGACCACCCAGAATCTAGAGCTCAATGTGGCTTTGTTGTTCTCTTCTCATTATCAAGTATACAGTAACTCCAGTAATGTAACAAAATGTTCTTTGTGAGAAGAAAGCCAACTGATAGTACCAGTGATGGCAGAAAAGAGAAACTAAAGAAATCTAATAGAGGTATTTGTGTTTTAAAAAATAGCAACTGTTTTAGGATATGTCCCCTGTGAATGTCAAGAATCTACTCTAAAGTGTGCTGATTGTAGACCATTTGGCAAATAAATACACTAAAGGGAAGAGGTATACCCATAATCCTATCATCCACAAATAATACAACTCCAGTTTTACAAACGTATTTCCAGACTTTTTTGTATGTGTTTCAAATATAATTGAGACAATAGCATTTTACTTTTTCCTCTAACGTATTAAAAATTACATTAAAGTAACATAATTTGTAATATAGCATACTTAATATCTCCTAATTAGCTACCTTTCCCCAGTTTGATTACTATCTATATATATATATAAAACCCTAATATGCAAACAAACCGAACAGCAGAACAACCGAACAACCAGTCACTATGACATGTGCTGACAACCAGGGGATACACACAGAACATGGTGGGTGTCAGCTGTAGCAGGATGGTGAAGCAGGTGAGCAGGGTTGCCAGACCAAGGCAGGGCACCAGCTGCTGTTATCAGGGGGAGCCTCTGGTAGTTACTGAAAATTCTTTGCTCCCACATGCCACAGCCCTGATCACTTGTCGCCATCAGCAAGTGGCAGCTGCTGGACCCAGCCACCTCACAGGGCTTCTCCACCTCCCCCTGCTCCTGTGCGGTGATCAGGGCCAGCAGCCACTACTCACACCTCCTGCTGGTGCTGGCCCCAATCTCTCTGCACATCAGTGTGTGGGAGCAACAGCAGGAGCAGGGCCTGCCAGCAGACAGGGATTGGGGTTGTAGTGGGAGAGGCTGGACAGGGGCACAGAGGATGGGCCAAGATCTGCCCATGTGCCCACCGCAGCCTCACAGCCCACAATTCCTTTCAAGGTACATGAATTTGTGCACTGGGCCCCTAGTTATAAATAACACTGTAATGGACATTTTATAAATAAACTAGAGAACTGATGCCCAAAATTTGTGCAAGGGGCTCGGTCCTCCCAGCCCCAGCTTTGTCAGAAGGTTGTCCGGAAGGCCGTCTGGAAGATTGTTTGGTAGTCCAGTCCAATTAGCACATTAACACTTTTATTATTATAGATTTTTAAACTAAAATTTCAATCTTAAGTATATGCAAATATATGGACATATGAATACATACATGTATATAGGTTGTATGTATATATGCATATATGTGTGTGTATATATACAGGGCAGACAAAAGTAGATTTATAGTTGTTTGTATGAAAAATAGTAAAATAAGAATATAAGAATAAACTCTGTTTCATGTGCTTACAACTGTAAACCTACCTTTGCCCCACCCCATATCTATAAAACTAGAAGTGAAACTACTGAATCAAAAGGTTGCGGGCAGTTTTAAAATCTATTCATTCGGATTACCAAATGCTTTCCAGAAAGGTCGCTCTAATGTATACCCTTACCAGCTGTGTCAGACACTTGCCTTCTCACCTCAGCTTTGCCAGCTAGCAATGTACATTATCATATTTAATAATTTGATCTTAGTGATTATATGAGAGAAGGATCTAATTCATTTTGATCCACATCCCCTTTGTAAGGTTTTAAGAACCATTTGTTGAATCAGATTTCCCACCACTGAATTACTTTACCTCCACCGTCAAATGGTTATGCATGCTAGCGTCTTTTTCTGGACTCTGTTCCATCCATCACATCTGGGCCCCGACAGCACACAGCTTGATTTACTGTAACTTCATAATATGTTTCAGTCTCTGGCAGAGTGAGTCTATGTCATTTAGTCTTTTCTGTGTTGTTCTCAGCTAATTTCACCTTTTAAGAATAGTACTTTGGGTTTTAACCTCTGCTAAGGCACCCACAATATTTTACCTTTAATTATGGCTGCAAACGGATCTCCCTGAAGAAAGGGAAAACCCTTGAAGTTGTAAACATTCTTCTTTACTTCATGTCCCCCTTTCTGTACCACAATTATTTGCACATAAAATACAAGGAAGGTCTCCCAGCTGCAATCCATTGGTTTCTGACAGAACCATTCCAAACTTGGCCATCTTTTCCTCCTCTTTGAATATCCTGGATCTTGAAGCAGCCTCTCTCTCTCTCCTCTGTTTCTTTCTTCTCTCAGTCACAGTTTAGTCAACGTCTGGCTATCCCTTAAGCAGACCGCATAAAGAAGTGACAATTACGACTGAGGGTAATCTGTGTGCCACACTGCTCTGTGCACAGCCTCTCTCCCCATAGGCACTATTGAAAGAAAAACTAATGGATCATTATCATTATACAGGATGGAGGAAGATACAGCTAAATATTAATGAATTTTATCGGTAATTGTCCACATGAGAGACAAAATTATCATTTAAAAGAAGTGTAGCTACTAATTGGGCTCATTACTACTTCAGGGGTGAAGGTTCCAGTGAGCAGAGGTTATGACATATTGCTCTAAACTAAAACCAACTCTACCAACCATCCGTGACTTTTGGTGTCTCTAAAAATAGTACGGATGTTAACTAGGGATTATTTTCAAAACAAACAAGTGACCTTTTATTTGTTTAAAAAATTCATTTGGTCAAAGCAGCAATTTCTAAATCAAGCTATGCTTTAGAAACACAAGATTGACTCTGGAAGGCCAGGACTAGAAGCAGGATTCTGGGTTTTTCTTTTTTCTTTTTCCTTTTTTAATACCTTAGGTCAGTGGTTGGCAATCTGCAGCTCTCGAGCCGTGGTTTGCGGCTCTGTTGACTAATGAGTTTGCCGACCATTGGACTAGACTAAATGTGACTGTGTAGTTGGAAGCTGTGAGGATTAGGCAATTGTGGCATATTGTGTGCAAAGAGGTAAAGAGTAGTATATGACAGTGGTCAGCAAACTCATTAGTCAACGGAGTGGCCAACCGCGGCTCCCGAGCCGCATGTGGCTCTCGAGCCGCAGTTTGCTCACCACTGCCTTAGGAGATCTTGGTACAGCCTTTTAGGAACTACTAGGCAAAAACATATTGTCAGTGAGACTGAATCACTGTGGTGCATATGCTCATTCTTTCAGGACATAGATTGTACAAAATCTTATGCCAGGCCCTTTTGGTGTTACAGGGGACCCAGAGGAGTGATTCACAAGTAACTTGATGCTCTTGTAGAAGTGATGACAAAAATACACAAAGAACATCTATGTTGGAATCATTTAACGTTTCTGTCTTCATAAACTGAACTATTAAATCTTAGATTGGAAAGGCATGCCCAGGGCATGTGAGCAGAGGAGGGGATTTCAGATTTAGGAATAAACTGAAGGATTCCAGTAAGTACCATTCCTTCTTATTTCCTTCCACCCAGCCAGCTCTTGGCAAATTATCTCTCCTGCTGCCAGAATAACTGCCTAACATCTCATACTTAAAAATTAATTCCTTTGAGTCATTCCCTAATCATTCTACTCATTCAACATAATAACTGAGCATCTGTAATTACTAGACAGGATGCTAATCTCTGACAAGTGGGAAATGAGAGATTTCATATCTGTCCTTGGAGAGTTCAAGTCCAGTGTGGGATGCAGCCCTATCCATCTATGCTACAGCATGACATATACTATAAGAGAAGAAGTGTGGGGCCCAGGAGAGAAGGTTAAATGAAGAAACAAAAGTCAGTCAGCCCTGCTGTTAAAATGCTCAACATTCTGGCTGTGTTGTCAGGAAGTCAACAGGGTTGTCACTGCACACAAGAACAACACAATTTGCTTGATTCTGTTGTTACTTTAGTTAGAGGGTCCAAGGTTGAGTGGGCCAGAATCCCAGATGTTGGCTCTTTTGTTGTTGTTGTTCCTATTCTCCAAAGCTGCCTGGCTACAACCCCAAGGCCAAAGCTCTCTGACTAGGCAGATGGCTGGGCTAGGCCAATTCTCTTTTGATGAGGGCACCCAGCTGCATGAATCCAGGAGTTGGACTTGAAGAAGGGAGTGGAAGTGTCAGCAGGAAATTTGTGAGGAGACCTATGGGGGCAGGGAGTTCATAAAAACGGGATCAAATTACAGCAGGTCATGGGAGTGGCGGAGTGACAGGAAGGGTGAGATCACTGGGTCATCACAGACACCACTGAATTACAAAGGAAGGGATAGATGTCTGTCTGGTGCCAGCCTGCCCCAAATTGTTCTGGATTCTTCTTCTCCTTTTTTTTTTTTTTTAATCCTCACCCAAAGATATTTTTCCATTGATTTTTAGAGAGAGTGGAAGAGAGAGGGAAAGACAGGGAGAAGCATCAATGTGAGAGAAACACATCAATTGGTTGCTTTCTGCATGAGCCCTGACCAGGGCCTGGGCCAGGGAGAAGCCTGCAATGGAGGTACATGCCCTTGACAGGAATCTAACCTGGTACCCTTTGATCCACAGGCCAATGCTCTATCCACCGAGCCAAATTGACTAGGGCTGGAATCTTCTTTATTAGCCATTTTCTAGGTTTCGAGCCTCCTAAAGATAGGCAAAAACTGGGCGCTCATGGAATCCATTGTCTTCTCTGGGAAGGTACCCAAATACCATCTGCTGGAATACAATACTGAAACAGTCATCTCAGACCATGCTATTTCTCTTGGGCATCCTTATCTGCATAAACATTCTGAGCTGCCTTTTTATCTGACCCAGATGGTCTATAATAATTTCCTATGATTAGTCCTGTGTTCCTTTTATCCTTTCTTTCCATCCAAATATATTTTGTCCCACTGCCAACTTATTTATTATGTGACATTCTTTCTCCCTTCAGACACAATATCCTCCTTGACCCATGCTGGCATAATTCCCCTTGCCTGTTGTGTCTATCTCTTATATAAACTTTCCATCTCCAAATTATTCCAAGTCTGTTTCTGGTTTTAGCCTCTCCTTAGTAATCCTTGTTACATAATGTGTCTATTATATCTCTTGGTATTTGTTTTCTTTCGGTTCACTTCTTACCATGCATATGAAAGTCATTTGTAAGGGGAGCTGTTTAGAATTTGCTTTTATTTTTTTCTTTGGTTTCTTTTAGGGTTCTGCCTCCATTCTTTGAGTTCTTTTCATCTCTGACCCTCCTCCCTTCCTCAAGCCCCCTCGATTTCCCCATAACATGCTAGTTTATACCTTCCTCCCAGATGCATGCAATTTTTACCATTGTGGCTTTGTGTATTGCCGTGTGGTTTTGCAGAAAGGGTTGGCTGTCTTTCATGTAACTTTCCAGTCTCCGCCATTCATTTGTTGAGCAGGAACTCCGTTCAAAATCAGTTTTATCCCAATCATTAGCATATGCCTAGAGCCTGAAGGAAGTCTGATAGAGGCTTAAAAAAAGTCATAAACTCACTCTATATTTTCATGAGACTTTGGCTGTCTATAAAAAGTCCAGAACAACCAGTTAAAATGAAAATATTTTAACCCACAGCCTATTAGGTCTGTAAGGAGCCAAATAGTTTTAAACAATCTTTTTCCTCATTAAATTCTTAACTCTATCTCCCCACTTCCTCACCTCAATGTCCTTGGTGGTAGTGGTGCTTTGTGGGTGGACATATGTAAGTTTCCATCACCTATACGTTCCCTTCACATTTACAGAAAAACATATCAAATAAGATGTCACAGATACATCTGTACTTTCTGTACCAGTTAATTCAGCCAATAGGGCTGAGGGGTCCTGGTAAAGGGGCAAGATAAAGCAATGAGCATGTATGACTGGAGGTCTAGCAGTAACTCTTCAATATCTTCAGAAAATGTAAATTTCCTTAGGGAGGGATTCTGTCTTTAGTCATCTTTATTACTCAGCCTACCTGGGACTCAGATTCTTTATTCGCAAATTGGGATAATATTGCCTAGCTGGTATGGCTCAGTGGTTGAGCATTGACCTAAGACCAGGAGGTCACAGTTTCATTCCCAGTCAGAGCACATGCCTGGGTTGCTGATTCAATCCCCAGTAAGGGGCATGCAGGAGACAGTTGATCAATGGTTCTCTCTCATTATTGATGTGTCTCTCTCCTTTCCTCTCTGAAATAAATAAAAATATATTTTTAAAAAGAAAATTGGGACAATATTAACACAATGTCTACTCAATGGGATGCTTGTGAGGAGTATTGAAATACTGTCTAGAAAAAAACATTCTATTAATGGTGATCAAAATAACAAGATATGATTATAGAGAGTCACCTGGGAATCATTCAGTAAGTTTTTGTGCCAGGGAGCTAGAGAGTAATTCAATAATCTTAAAAAGAAAGTAAATTTTTCCTATAGGAGGCATCTAGTGCCTAGGAGAATATAGACACACATAAATTAACACTTACCATTGTTTAAAGTACCTGGGGGGAATGTTCTTCATGCTGAGTAATGTGGCTTCAGTTTAGAGGGAACAGAAAGCACAAAAGGGGACTCTGGCTTGAACCTTCCACTGTTTAGACCCAGAGTACAAATTTAGCCAACAATGTTTCCAAAAGTCTTGCTATTAAAATCCTTGAGCCAGTTGCATTTTCATCTTATTCAGAAACATAACATTGGGAGGGAAAGAAATATTTTCCTTTATGTTATTTTGATTAGAGGCACAGATTATGGAGTCCTATTGCTCTGATGAAAATAACAGCGCAAGGGTTTACTGCTCTGTGACCTTGGACAGGTGACCTAACTTACCCAAGTCTCAGCTTTCTCAGTTATAAAATAAGGAAAATAACTGTACCTTCCAAATAGACCAGTGGTGAAGGTTTGTTTTTAATGCATAAAAAAACCCTTATCACTATGCTTGGCACATAGTAAGTAAACACTCAGTATAAGCTTATTATTATTATTTTAGGATGTGAGAAAATTTCATTCACCCAAAGTCTCACAAATATACACTGAGAAGAATGAAGTCAAGATTCACTCAATTGTTTGTTAACTGCTTGGCTTTTTCTATCGCAGCCATAAGGGTCTCTGTATTTATTCCTGGTCCTCACCTTCTTCTGTTGTCATTGTATCACCTCTAGTAATCTTTTATTGGTGTGTAAATTATTCATAGAAAAGAGAGTTCTTATCACTTTAGACAGACCTTTGGTTGTGGGTAAAAGACCATCCATTTGGGTAGACAATTTGACATGTTTACAGCTAACTTTCACGTGTTCTCTTACCTTTCAGATGGCAAGCCCATTGAAGCAGGGTCCATGTTTTACTTATATGTGCATCCCCTGAACCCTGTCAACTTCAAATTATTACCTATGTCTTCAAAGTATGCTAGAAAAAAAGAAATTTGATGGTACTAGTGATCATACATTACACAGTTTTTAGCATTTTTTTACATGTATTTCTCTTTTATTTCTCACTACAGTCCATTCAGTAGAGGACACTAACACTCAATAAAGATAAGTAACTTGTCCCAGATCATATTACCCATAACTGCCTAGGAGGAACATAACCCCAGAGTGACTGATGCTGAATCTTCATTATCAGAAGAAAAGATGGAGGTGGGGAATTCACACACTTACCTATTCAGGCACAGTTTAATTTGGTTAAAAATCCATTCCTCCTAAAACACACGTTTTATGAGAAATATGTTTTAATGGCTCAATTATCTCTAGCATAGGTGAGTCTGTAAATTGACAAAATTTTGACTATTTCTTTACCAATTCCATCTATGCATTTCTGTTTTTCAAATAATGGTTTCTGACTGATTTTGCAGAACAAGAGGTCAGCTTCGTTTCAGCCTAGAGTTTGACTGGCAGTATGTTAGTGTGTATTTAATCCAACCCATAACACCACTTAATTGTAAAAGAATCAAAGTTATCTTTTATGTGACATTCCTCTCTCTTCAAACACTATGTCTGTTTTGATCCAGCCTGGCTTCATGTTGTGGTTAGGTTAGAAACTCTCAAAAACACTTTTTACAAGCTTGTTATAAACCACTACTCTAAGAAAACCGGCTGAGTAAATTAATGTCTCAACACAAGAAAATATTCCATGACTATTAGAATGTGTGAAAACAAAGACCCCAAGAGCTATGAAAAAGAGAGTAAGGGGAACAAAGCATAGTGAATTCATTGAAGGTTTATTTACATCTGAAATGATTAATATGTATATCTTGTGAACTATGATTACCTTTTTCACCAGACATATTTTATGCAATTACATAAAATATTTCTCAACATCTGAAGTCAATCTAACATTGAGGCTAAGGGCTTATACATCAGCTGAGTAATGAGACAATCCATAGAAAAATAACTTGTCAACAAAAAATCCGTATCACTTTACATTGAATATCAGGAATATCAATGGAGAGGCTTTTTACTTATGATAAAAGTAAAAACACAGTCAATTTTATCTTATTTTAGAACTTTACCTTGATCTGACTAGTCAGCATTTGGGTTGTTTTGTTTAGTACCTCGGTCATTAAATTTTCTATATTCTTCAAGTTTTTTATCAGCACAGTTCCTTTATAAATAAGTATTTTCTAAATAAGTGAGTTGAAACAGAGCTTTCCTTCAGTTAGAACTGATTTTATTCTTGAAGAGAGGTATTATATTTCTGATTTAATATTTTCATTTCCAAAGCAGAGGCTTACATTATTCTATTTTTACTATTTTAACATGACCTGGGAACATAATGAATTAAGCAAGTCCACCAGGATTTTGTCTTTTAGGGACTGTGCTAACTTTGAGGAAATGAACCAAAGGACACCAAAATGAGATACATCTCTGGCAGCATAAAGGGGACCCTAGTATGGAATAATTAATTAGATTCCAGAAAAAAAAGAACTTAGCTTCCACAGAAAGGCTATAATTAGTGTCCATTAAAATCTAGTGCTCTGGCTCTCCTGAGTCATTGGGTCTCAGTAAAGTGGATAGAATGCAACACCTGCTCTTTAAACTGTAGCTCAAAATAAAAACAAACTGACACCAAAGAAGATGGAAAGGATGACACAGAACAGGTGAAAAGAAAGAGCATAATAGTCAAAACTGATTTGGCTCAGTGGATAGAGTATTTGCCTATGGACTGAAACGTCCCAGATTCAATTCTGGTTGTGGACACATCCCCAGTAGGGGGTGTGCAGGAGGCAGCTGATCGATGTTTCTAACTTTCTGTCTCTCCCTTCCTCTCTGTAAAAAATAAATAATATATATATATATTTTAAAAGAGTATAATAAATGAAGGACATGATGTCAGCAAAAATGAAAAAGCATGATGTCACCAAAAAAAGATGAAAGGAAGAAGTAAAGACTATATCATGCAAAAGAGGAAATATATTCATGAAAGAATATAATACAAACAACATAAACATAGGTCCTATATGTGCTTTATACTAGTAACGAATTTAATAAAGCTAGGAATTCAACAGAGAGAGGACCTTGATGGCAATATAAGAAAAGGTGAATGGAAAAAATTCAAAGCTAAGTGAACAGAGTAAGAAACCAAATCATAAAAGTGGAGATCCAACAATAGAAATCATAAAAATAAAATTAATATAATATTAAAAGGCCTTACATAACCAACATGAATACAAAAGAAAGACAAAAGAGATTAAGGTAACTAAAAGATAATAGATGGGGAAATAATGAAGAACCAACAAAACAAATTGGGATGATAATGCTAGAATCAATAAAATAAAGCATTATAAATATTTAGAAATAATACAAGAAATGTTTTTAAATTTATAAATTAAATCCCACAAAACTGATATGAGCAAGTTATGTAAAAATACTTCTGGTAATATCATTAAAATTCTTGAATTCTCTGGAATTCTAGACCAAAAAAAAGTCAAGTCCATGAGTCAGAAAAAAAAAATCAAGATATTATCTTTTACTGTTAAAAATATTGAATGCCAGAAGGCAATGGAACAATGTTGCTAATGTTCTCTCCCCATCACTCTTGGGTCCTGGGAATGTATGTTCTGAGGAAAAGAAAACATGTTATAGCCAGTCAAATGATGATTCAAAGGTAAAGGCCTTCTAAACCTTGGAAGTCTTAAGGAAATATAACACACTATTTAACAACCCACCAAATGGAAGGAGCCACAGTAAAGAGAGCACCTGTGGTCAGTGCGTTCATTTACATAGAGAAGTATGTTTAAACAACCTAAAGGATTATGATTAAAAATTAAGTAAATAAATGTATAATCTGACCAAATTTTAAAAGGCTATAGGTGAGGAAGGAGAGGTAGGAAGAATTATAAGGAAGCTCATTTCCTTATCTTTCTTAACAAGTAGTCAATCCATCCGGTCTAAAACTGTAACATGTAGGTTAAATAAATAAATAAATAAATAACTTACCTGTTAGTGGTTATTTCTTTCTGGCTATCCAACTATTCATCCAACCATCGATCCATCATCCATTCTCTTACATATATGTGTATAGATATATCCAAATAATGCTATTAATCAAATGTTTATTTCTGGATGATGATATTTGGGGTGATTAACAGCTTTCTTCTTTTACTCTTCTGCATTACTTCAATTTTTAAAAAGGGATCATTATCACCAAAGGAGCTTAAAATTGATGAGGTCCTCTCATCAAGAAATGGAACCTATCTCCTATTGCTTGTATCTGAGCTGAACTAGTGGTTGGTACTGACCCATAAGTACTCAACAGAAGGAGTATATTTAAATTTCCATGTTCACCTTCTTGGAACCCTGAGACAATTATGCTGTGAAGAAGCTCAGGATGAATGACTCCAGATGAAATAGTCCCCCAAATCCCAGCTGTTCCAACCTTCCCAGAGGCCCTAGACGTGTGAGTGCGGCCATGTTAGACCAGCTCACCCCAGGGGAATTGCCAAAGGACAGCAGCTGCATGAGTGAGTCCGGGCAGGTCTACCACAGACCTCTTAGGCTTAACTGAGGGACTATCCTAGTTAATCACAGAATTTATTAACATAATAAGTTGTTCTTGTTTTAAGCTACTAAGTTTTGGCGTTATTTCTTATATACCAATAAATAAACAATTTACCATCTTTTTAAAAAAGATTAAATTCAGTATGCTTAAAAATCTAAATAAGGTGCTGAAGTCCCCATCCTATATAAGAGGAGAACTTCTCCCTAATCTGAATTTTTCCAATGCATTCATGCTTTCCCTGACAATATGTGTTGTAGCCTTATTTCGCACTATAAATTACTCCTGACAGTCTCCACTACTGCCTTTGTCATCTCTCACCATCCACTTTGCCCAACACTATACATGACTCTGATGCCTCAGCTGCACTAAAGTGCCACTGACATGAAGTTTGTATATATCCCAGACTTCTATTAAAAGTAAAAGTTGATTCAGTATAAATAATATGCAAAAATTTGCTCCAAAACATAGCAGCTTCAAACAAATAATAAATATATGTTAGTGCACAGGTTTTCTGTAGATTAGGCCATTGGGAAGTCAACCTTTGTGGGGGTTCTGACTTGGAATCTCTCATGAGTCAAGATGCTGGCCACAGCTGAAATCATGTGGCGATTTGACTGGGGATCTGCCTCCTTCTGGCTCCCTCACATGACTATTGGAAGGAGCCCTCTTCAGGGTTCCTTCAGAGGCCTCATGACATGGAGACTCACTTCCCCCAGAGCCAGCAATGATCCAGGAGAGCAAGAAAGAAGTTTCAACATCTTTTATGGCCTCACTTTAGAAGTCTATAATTCCTGAGATATTTTATTAGTTACAAAGTCAACCCTATTCAATGCAGGAGGAGACCACACAAAGGCATGAATATCAGGATTTGGAGATCCTGGGGGACTAGCTATCAAAGACCTCTTAGGTTAAAAGTGATTCATACCATTAGGAGGTAACATCTGTGGTCTTTATCTCATTAGTGCACCAAACCGCTAAAAATATAAGCAAAATTCCCCTAGCAATCATCATGGACAGTTATACAGGTTGTTGGCCATGCCAGGGAGCTCAAGAGAGAGGTCTGAGCCCTACACCCTAATGCTGAGCGAGCTCTGTTTATCCAATGGAAGGGGTGTCTTCTAGATTTCACACAGATTTACTTGAAATCCTAATATGTCTCTTTGGCACTAGAGAAAATGACAGAAATAGAGCTTAAACATTCATAATATTTTAAACAATATTATCCCAATTCTGTAACCCCAAATTGAGATGAGATTTGAGAAATCATTGGAGAACTATTAATATAGGGTTCATTTCTAGTATTTGCTGCAAATCAGCAAATTTTGAACGTACAAAATTTTACCCCTTCCAAACTTAACAACTCATCACAAGGCCTAAATTATCAGCTCTCCCCTTTAGTTCAGTTTGTGTCACACCAGAATTTTTAAATGATTCGAGAAATTTTTGGTTTTCATGCTCCCCAGTGTGGTTCTGGGATAGCATGTGCTAGAAATCGATAGGAGATGAACTCACAGAAAACTTCATATGTTTCTTGCAATTAGATATTCAAGTGAAAAAAAATCCTTGAAAAGTGATTTTAGGGATACCAACGCCTTTCTAGGTTACTGCATCAATATTCTTGATGTTTATCCCAGCAAGCAAAAGGTATTTGCTATACACAGTCTTACACTACCAACTCAGTTTCTCAAACATTTCCAGGGCTACTGATATTCATCATATTCTTGTTTCATCTAAAAGAGCTATTACTGAGTCATTAAATTTGCTTTATGAAAAAAACTATGTAGACTTGGAACCATTCCCAATAAAGACGTTCTCTCAGTGTGTCAACTGACTATAGTCTTCTGAGTCAATGCTAGATTTTTGAAGTAAAGTTGAGCTTCTGTTTCTCATCACTGATACCTCCACACTTATGGTCCTGCAAAAAATAGTAAATATGAATGTCATAGGTCTCAAACTTCCTATGTTTTCTATATCTCAGTAATTTATTAATCAAAGTAGTAAGTTCTCAAATTCAGTGTCATGTTCTGCTTTACCCATCTCTTTCTCCCTGTTAGGGAGGCCTCACATTTGTCTGGTTGCTCTGATATGGGGAGGCATCTGGTCCATAGTCATCCTCTGTCTTCTGCTGGTGTCTGATGAGGTGCACCTCTCCCCATCACTCTTGGATCCACCAGCATCTGCTAAGATCACCTTTGTCTTACCATGCGCTCCAGCTAATAGTTCCATGTACTCCTCCTTATCTCAAGGGTCTTTTGAGGCTCTCTTAGATAGAGCCACACCCCTTTCATAGGCACAGAGCTGACTTCTAGCTTCACCTTGTGTGCTTAAGATTTTATGAAACTACCTGTAGATCCACCCACAGAGTTGCTTCACTTGGCCATTGCTACTCCAGTACTTTGCTTCTTGCTGAATACACTTTTGTCTAAAAGGCTTGACTCTTTCAAACCACATGCAAGGAAGTGAAGGTTAGGTCCCCTGTTTTTGAGCTACTCCCAAATATGTCTGGTTTTTCACTGCCCAGAGCAGGAGAGGAGCACAGGATCCCTTCTCTGCTCTAATGTCTAGCTTTCTGTATGGCCTCCTATATATTTATTTTATCTTAAAGATAATTATTATCTTTTAAAATCATTATGCATTCTTTCAAACTTTGTTATTTATGATACTACATCAGTGTACTAACTCTTCCAGCATTTGTGACTGAATTTTCAAAGCCAGGCTTGGAGTATGTGGAAAATCTTTTCTTTCAAGAATCTAATACCTTACAAACAAAAAACTCTTTGATTTTCAAGACTGTTGTCTTTATTTACATTTCAAAATGTATTGTTTTTCTAGGGCTTCCCAAACAAAATCCCACAGACAGGGTGGCTAATTACAAACATTTATTTTCTCATAGTTCTGAAGGCTAGAAGTCCAAGATCAAAGTGTTGGGAGGGTTGGCTTCTCATGAGCTCTCTCTGGTTGGCTTGCAGATTACCGACCACCTTCTCATTGTGTCCTTTCATGGTTTCTTCGCACCTGTGTGTTATCTGTGTTCTAATATCCTCTCCTTACAAAGACAACAGTCATATTGGATTAGGGACCATCCATCTGACCTCATTTTACCTTAATTCTCTGTAAAGATTTTATCCCCAAATACAGGCACATTCTGATATACTAGGTTGGGACTCAGACTTCAACATATAAATTGGTGGAGGGTGGAAGGGTGGAAGGCAGAATTCAGTCCGCAAGACATATTTCTAAATAGCATATTTAGAAATTCAGTTGACTTTTACATTTTCTTAGGGTTCTTTTGTCTCTTTTTTCCTCTGTGGCAAATGGATATACATATGGTGATTGACTCCATGGATCGAGGATCTCAGAAATCTATACCATTTTCATAGCTTACAAAGTCCTTTTAATACTTCACTGACTTCTCCAATCTCTTTTCCTACCTTCATTCTCTCTTCTCCAGGCAGGCAGGATTTTTTTTTTTTAATTCTCAAAATTCCCATTGCATCTCTCACCTCAGGGTCTTCAAACACATTGTTGCACACCTGAAATGCTTTCTCTCATTGTACTTCCATTCTCTGTGCTAGCTCCTGCAATCATTCAAGTCTCACTTTTTGTTTTCTTGGTACTTAAAACTAGGTTAAGCTTCCCCATTTGTTAAGCTTCCCATAGCACAGAACTACCTTACCACTTTATAGAACTAGGTCATTAAACTTTTCATTGTTTATATAACATCTGTATTTTCTGCTAGGCTGTAAGCTCCATGGTGAGAAGGACCATGGTCGCTGATGTGTTAAGAGTGTCTGCCACAGCCCAGCCAGTGTGCTTCAGTGGTTGAGCATCAATCAGGAGGTAAGGGTTTGATTTTCAGTCAGGGCACATGCCCAGATTGTGGGCTTGATCCCCAGTGTGGAGTGTGCAGGAAGCAGCCAATCAATGAATGACTCTCATCATTGATGTTTTATCTCTTTCTCCCTCTCCATTCCTCTCTGAAATCAATAAAAATATGTATGTGTGTGTGTGTGTGTTTTTAAAGTGTGTTTGCCACAATGTGTGACACAGAGTGGAAGCCTGATAAATATTTTTTGAATGCATAGAAAATGAACCATAAGGTATAGTTGGCTTGATACAGAAGAATAGCTTATAGAATTATACCCACAGTTTTTTTTAAAGAGCTTACATTATTTATTAGTCAGGATTATTTAGTTGGAAGCAATAGGAGCGGAGCATATTAAGGCTAATTTAAGCAGAAACAGAGATTGGGTAGCTTGCATTGTTTTTCTGGAAAAGCAAAGAACCAGGCTTGGAGGTTACAATGCCAGGTACAATACTCAACATCACAATGCAAAATTGCTGCTACATTTGGGCTTCTGATGCCACAGTTGACACTGCCAGCATCATGGGACACTAGGCACTTGAACCACTGTTCCAGCCTGCAATTCAATAATCCATTTGGCAGAGTCTAGGCCATGTGACCACGAACCCACCTACAGTGGAGGTAGGAAAACACAAAAGTCTACTATTTTAGTGTCTATAGGGAAATGTGAGCTTTGCATCATAATGTGAGAAATTCTCACTGAAAGGAGGTTTAGACACAGAGAGACTAAAAAGAATGGCAAGTGTCCCCTTCATTGTTATTGCAGAAGAAAGATCCATGGCCCAACAAAGAGCTTTTTCTTTATGACCTGTATGTTTATGTTAAAGCATTTCCCCAGTTTTTAACATTACATTTGCTAGAGCACAACAACAAAAATGTCCATCAAGATACTGACATCAGTGGTCAGCTTTGCCCACTTGCAGCTGGTCACTTTCACCCTCAATTCACACTTGATGCTCATATTCATCCCTTCCAACTACCCTTTCACCAAATTCTTCCACCTCCACCTCCCTTTCCATAACCACCCTGTATTCACTCTTTCGTATTTCACCTCTTATGTACTTGAATTTCACTCTAGGAGAGCAAGGGCTACATTAAGTGACCACAGGGATGTAGTGTTGAGTGTGGGGTTATACATTCAATATGCTCTGGGAACAAGTGTTAAATGGAAACAAGAGAGAAGCCTAGCTATCCTGTGCCATCTCCCTGCAGCACTGGATTTTCCTCAGTGCTTAAAGTTTCTTTTGTTTAGTGGCTCAGGTAGCTATTTGAGGGATTGATTTGATTCTTTCACTACCATGAATCCCAACCAGCACTTTCTCAGGCATTTGTGGTATTAGGAAAGGCCTTTGTCCAATGTCTTTGAACTGCTGATCACACCTAGGTGTTCTTAGATTACAGCGCATGCCCCACCCCTCAATCAGCATAGACTTCTCCCTGTATCCTTTCCCTCAGTCTCCCTCCCTTAAACCTTCCTTTGTTCCTTAGTTCTTTTAATCCTACTCCTTTCCACCAACATCCTGATTTCTCTGACCTCTTCTACTGAGGTTAACCTCTTGATGACCTAGTTTCCCCCTTTTTCTTTTCTTTTTTTCTTCCTTCAATGAATTTTAAGGTTATATTATCTATATTGATTCTTTTAGTAGTTTGGGAGATATTTTAACATGGATACTTTTAAAAGTCTAATGATAATATCTTCCTATTTCTTACAAAATACAAAGACACTAGTGCTTCAGATCTAATTAACCTTCTCTAAAATTATATGCTGTTGGGTGGGGGGCAGGGGCTGTAAGAGATCAACAGAAGGACTTGTATGCATGCGTGTAGGCATAACAAATGGATACAAGACACTGGGGTGGGGGGGCAGGTGAGGACATGTGCTGAGGGGAGGGGAGACTGGGGGGAGGACAATGGGGGGAAAAAGGAAAACATGTACTACTATTTGTAATACTTTAAAGAACAAAAAAATAAAAAATAAAATTATATGCTGTTGTCCAGTATTTGATTTTAGATTTTTTAAAATTTGACAAAGTAGGTAGTATTTTATACAGTCAATATTTGTTTAGACATATATTTACAGAAATCTGAGCTGATCATTCCTTTCTGCATCTGTGACTTTCAGTTTGATATTACTTCTACTTGAAACTCATCCTTGAGAATTACCATTAACAAGAATCTGTTGGTGGTAAATTTTGTGATCTTGTTTTCTTTTAGTCTGTATATTCTCCCCATCTTGAAAGATCATTTTACCATTTATTCTACTGTAGGTTAACAATTATATTTACTCAGTGCTTTGAAGATACAATTCATTGTCTTCTGATTTCCATTACTATTGTAGAAAAATCACTCAATCAAGCTATTTGTAGAAACTATTGATTCTCTAGTTGCTTTACAGGTATTCTTTTTGCCTTTGATGTTTTGCAGTCTTTATGATTTTTATCTAGGTGAGAATTTTCTTTTCATTTATCATACCTAGAATTTTTTGGACTTCCTAAATCTAAGAATGATTTTTTTTAAGTTCTGGAAACTTTTGGTCATTATCTCTCAAACTATTTCTTCCTCCACATTGCCTTTATTATTTCTTTCTGAAACTCTAATCAGACCTGTGTTAGAACTCTTCTGTCTTCACTGTCTCTTAATCCTATTTTCCCCTTATTTTTATGACACCAAGTAGTGTCTCCTTTACATCATGCAGTAGCATTACAAAAAAATCCACTTCTAGCTAAATATAACTGGAAGTACAAGGTTCCAGAAAGGGAATTGAAGATTTCACACATTTTTCTTTCACAGTGAAAAGGCTCACTCTTCAGTCAGACCTAAGCTAGCTCATTAGCTATCTTGTGCATGTGCCACCCTGACACCTATTTGGAAAAGGCACATCTATCCCCTGTCCCTTAGTACTCCACACAAAGGCCATGACCCTGACCTGGAGGAAAAGATAGGTCATGCAAAATACAATTTTGTCCTTTGTCCAGCAACTGGAAATTCTCTCTGCAGAGGCAGAAGATGGAGGGAACATGAGGTTCTCCATGTTTAAGCAGAGAATGGCATTATCGAAATATCTGTAGAAGTGTGTAACAGAGGCCAGGCCACTCAAAGCCTGGCCACGATCACATATTTACTCTCTCAACTTCCTTAAAAAGTGTGTGTCGAGGTCAACTCTCTCTAAAAGAACAGTTTCCACACCTAATCCTGTCACAACAATCACAACTCTTCACCCATATTTGCAACACAAAGCAGGCCAGACACCCAAAGTATGGTCTCAATTTGCAGATGGCTGAGTTTGCTGGATTTGCAGTCAGAAACCCTGCCCACCTTTGTTGTAGCCACCATTTTATTTCATTACCCTATGTCTGTGGCCAAACTTGAAGAATGTCATAGCTTATTCTAGGAGAACTTGGTAGTCATTACCTAGTTTATATGACCGCTCATGGCATTTCCATCTGAAAAACAGAAGTCAGTGTAACTGAATAATTAATTGGCTTGGCAACCTATTTCCAGAATCAAACGACAATTCACCACATGTACTCACACTATTTAAAATCTTTTTTGGGGGGAGGGGGGCGGGGGGGGATAGGTGTTTAAAATAAATAAATGACCACTGCCTTATATAATGCCAGGTATGTTTTATCTATACCTGGCATTAATTCATTTATAAAAGCAAGTGTTTTCTATGGCATTAGGTCAAGGTGGGTTTTGTCTTTATGATTGAGTCAGTCCATAGGATCAGTGTAACAAAACTTCTAGAAAAGCATTTCTCCAAGTGTGCTGCTCAAGCAGTTCTGAGAAACACAGCGTTAAACAAGATTAGCAAAGCTAAAGGGATTCGCTGAACGACTTTTCAGAACCCTTAATATACTAATATAGATAGTAAATCACAAAAGGATAAGATGCAGCATTTTTCAAATGTATTTGACCACAGAGTACTCTGTGGTTGAGCATCTTAGATGAAACAGACTTAAAAACCTTGTTGGAAGATAGGCATTGCCTTATTGCTCAACTTTCTTCCTCCTGAGTTAGAAAAAGACTGCAAGCCTCTCTCTCGGAGTCATCTGATGTTGACTGTTCATCTGCCAGCTGAAATAGCTCTGTTGCAGCCATCTAAAAGAGATTCTCCTTGTGACAAAGTGTTTGTCTGACCACCCTGAACAAGCACAGACCTCCCTGGTTCCCCAACTAGGTCTCCCAAGATGGCTCCATCCCAGCCTTGTTCCTGGAATCTACACCTTATGTCTTATCCCCTTTGAACCTTCAACCTTCATGACCTGCTATCTCCAGTGGGATCTGTGCCTGGGCTTTTGGTGACTCCTATTATTTCCAAAAATCCATCCCTTTCCTGGCTATAAGATTAGAGCCTGTGTTTTGGGAGAACTCCACTTCCCACCCCTAATAGTATGCCCCCATTCCTATCTACCTACTCTCATACTAGTGACCTTTTGCTTCTACTTCCCTATATATACTTTCCAGCTTCCCAATAGATGCTTATGTAGCCCTGTCCTTGACCTTCACCTGTGGCATTGCCCACAGCTGTGATGTAACACTGACTACTGATGCTTGCTAGGACCACAGATATTGGATGGAATTCTCTTGCCACATGAAAGATCAACCCAGCTACCGAATATTAGTGTTTAGGTCCTTTTGAGTCCCCTATTGTTTTCAAGTGAGTCTGTGGGTATCTTAGAGTCATTTTACAACAATAAACAATGGTATTATGAAGACTGGCTCCCTCTATATTTTTAATATCTTCTATGTGTTACACAACACTCCATAAACATTGCTTATTCACATGTTATTAGGAGTCCTGGCAGCTCTCTGCTTATAGACCAGATTATGATCGGCCTGTCATTTTACTTTATCTACTTTTGTTTTTAGTTATATTTTTTCTGTTTAAGTGCCCAAAGCCCTACAGGCAAAAGTGCCTTCGAATTAAATTGCATTGTTATTATTCCAGACCACACACACTTGGCTCCTTCTGAGTTTTGCTGCTGAGATGATTGTGCATGATATTCTCAGGGTGAGAAGATGTGCCCAATTCAGCCTATTTTGCAAAATTCTCTTGTTCCTTCAGGCAAATTTGGCATGATTTTTGTTAAAGGTTCAATTTGGATAACCCATATTCCCCTCCACCCCCCAGGTCACTTTTCAAATTCTTGTCAATGAGTTTAATGAAAGGTAAGTAAATACCTAACTTCAGAGCAGCCAAAGAGCACCAATTTCTTGGGGCAAGTATGTGCATGGGTGCATGTGCATGTATGTGCATGAGTGTGCATCTGAGACAGTGTGTGAGTGTATGCGTGCGTGTGTGGAGTATGTGTAGGTGGTGGGGAAAGTCGAGGGAAGATTATAAGTCCCTCATTCAATGACATCATGAAGCAAGTATATTTAAATGTCTTACAAAATGGACAAGGTTGTTTATCAGTTGAGAGACAGGTACTGACACAGACTTCGGCAAGATAGCTCAGTACTTATTTTCATAAACCAGGGTGAGTATGCTTACAAAGAATTTAGAGTATGTTGTAAATCATATTTTTAAGAAACATGAATTCCTGTGCTAAAGTGAACCAGGTCCCAGTGCTGCCCTCAGAAACACCTAATCTGACCTGCCCATGCTTATTTGCTTCTGTTCATAGTGTCATTTTTAAAAAATATTTTTAAAGTTTTTAAATTTTAAATTATAGTTGACATTCAATATTATATTAGTTTCAGGTGTAAAACATAGTGGTTAGACATTTATATAACTTACAAAGTGTTCCCCTGGATAAGTCTTGCACCTAGCTATTACTGACTATACTCCCTAAGCTGTACTTTACATCCCTGGGACTATTTTGTAACTGACAATATGTACCCCCCAATCCCTTTCCCTTTTCACCCATCCCTCATCCTACGCAGACACACTGATCTTCAAGCCTGGGCTGCACTTGTTCTACACTGCTCTATTACAGCTTGGCTCATTAACACTTTCTCTCTGGACACATCCGCACATCCTCCTCACCTTGGAGTCAAGAGTAAATGGCATTAATTTCCTTGCAGGGATTAACGCTTCCTCTGATCCACTTAGCCCAAGCTTACTCATATCTCAATGTCAAACTCATACCAATTTAACTCTAAACTCCAAAAGGGTAGAGGCTATGTCTGTTTTATTTCCAATTACTCAGTACCTAGAATATAATAAATTCTCAAAACATATTTATTGAGTGAATAGCAAATGAATGAATGTATTTTATATGTGGGCTACAGGAAAACCGGGGGTTTTAAACAAAAGATCCAGTTGAGTTCTGTTCCAAGTGACCAATCCTGTAGCAGAGGAAGCGGGGTGGGTGGGGGGAAGGGACCCTAATTATTTACCTTGATATATACCAATCCTTTGATATGGATTAATCCAAACTCCGTTCCAACACTCCAGTAGGTTCTGTGGGGGATACAAGGTTAAATCAGACTTGATCTCTATCTTCAGAAACCTATTGTCCAGCAGGGGAATTTTGATACACACATCAATAACTGGAGCACAAGGTTGAAAGTGACAAAAGCCCACAGAGAAAAACTATGATCGATGAGAAGAGGAAAGAGATCAATTATGTAAGAGGATGTTAAAATTGGACTTTGCTGTCTCACTTTGAGAACAATCCTCAAGGTGCCAAGCACTCAAGGTGACTCCACTGCCCTAGAGCAAGGTGCCCAATCACTCACACAGGACATGCAAGAGACCCCCCTAGAGAGTATAGGGGAACTGATGTGCCAAAGACCAGGCCAGGGGCATTTGAAAAAAAGTCAGTGTGCTATGCATTGCCCTCTCATGGATGGAGGAAAAGGAGTTTTATTTCTTTACCTCGAGCCAAGTGAGGGGCTCTGAGGGCACCTCAGAAGTTTGGGTAATGTGAGGACTTGGGCATTAACCTAATGTGGTCCTTTAAAGTGAACAGCAGAATAAAGAGAGGAATGCATTGGAGCAAGCTGCCATTCCACAAACATCAGGGCAAAGATCTGTGTTTTTCCAGAAAGGAAAATGTAAATCTCATGAGAAGGTGCTGATCTGGAATCTCTATTATATCATCCTATATAATAAAGAAGTAATATGCAAATTAATTTTCATGCCATCACACGATGGCTGCACCCACAGCAGAGGCAAGGGTTCCCATAACGAGCAGTCAGCAGGGACCTGAGGCTGCATGGCACCAGGCCAGGGCAGGGGACCTGAAACTGTGCCCTTCACCCTGGGCTGAGGAACCTGAGGCCATGCCCTCTTCTCTAGTGCCCTGCTGGGGGACCTCAGGCTGCACTCCCCACCTGACAGGGCTTGAGGGGAAGCCTCAAGGCACACCCCCTGCCCCAGGGCTGAGCCAGGGGTCCTCAGGCCATGCCCTTCACCCTGGTCTGGGTGACCTAGGCTGCACCCCCCCCCACCCAGCAGGGCTTGATGGGGGTGGGGCTGGCTGGGGCTGGCTCTCATGTGATTTCGAGGTGCACGTGGGTGGGTGGGGACTTGATTCTGGTTCCTGTGGTACATCCCAGACTATGACAGGAATAATATTTTCATATACATTTTACTAATTTTCTTTTATCTCTAACACTTCTATTATAGAGAAAGGGAAAAATAGTAATATCAAAATATTTCCTCTAATTCCCTTTTATGTGCATGAATTTCATGCACCAAGCCACTACTTACAAAATATTCTTCTTTATTGCTAACAATATTATTTTTTAAGTAGTTTTTTATTGACTTTTAGAGGAAGGGAGAGGAATAAAGAGATAGAAACATTGATTGGCTATCTCCTGCACACAACCCAGGCATAATTTAATGTTCAAATTATCAGTCTTTATATTTAAAATATATCTCCCATAAATAATAAGTTTAATCTTGTATTTTTATTTAACCTTACTGTCTTATAATTAGAATGTTAACCATTTCATATAGTGAAAATATTGATAAAGTTAAGCTTAAATTTTACTATTTGTTTTATTTTCTTCCTGTTTTATTTTTTCTCCTTTCACATCTCTTTTGTGGTTCACTGAATATGAGTTAGTAATTTATTTTATATTTTTAGCTATAAATCTTTGTATAACCCTTTTGTTAGTATGTATAATGTACCTTACAATAGTAAGAAGTCAGTCACTCACCTCTCCTCTTTATGCAATTATTATTATACTAGAGGCCTGATGCACGGATTCATGCACATTGAAAGGAAATTAACTAGAAGGTGGTCATTGGGGCAGGACTGGGTGAGACGGGCTGGACATGCTCTGGAACCAACCTCCCATGGTCCCTCCTCAGCTGGCCACACCTGGGGAAGCACCAGGGCTCAAAGGGCATATGCAGTGTGAGTGGGGTCTCTCCAGCAGGTGGGTTCCTTGGGCTGGCCTGTAGGGATCAGGTGGAAACCGGCAGTCTGACATCTCATGAGGACACTCTGCAAAATTGCTATTGCTCAGCAGCTCCTGCATTAAACATCTGCCCCCTGGTGTGTATGCATCATACCTCCCAGCTGGTTGGCCAGTCACTTAGCCTTTTATATATATAGATATTTTACTTTAAGTTATAAACTTCCACAATACACTTATTTTTGCTTTAAAATTTTAAATGTATTTAAAGAAGTTAAAAAAAGGTAAAAAAAAAATAGTAATCTATATGTATCTACATGTTGATCATTTGTGGTTCTCCAAAGTTCTTCCTATAGATCCAAATTTCCACCTGGTATAATTTCCTTGAAGACTCAAGAACGTTCTTTAATAATACTTATAGTGAATACCTGCAGAAAATATATCATCTGTGTTCTTTTATCTGAAAATGTTTCTTTTAGTTTATTGTTAAAGGATATTTTTACTGGACATTGAATGCTAAGTTGATAGTTTTTCATTTCAGCACTTTAAAGATTGCATGCTATTGTGTTTTAGTTCCATTATTTTCTGATGAAAAATCAGATATTTTGATGAAATATATATTTTTCTCTGACTTTTAATTTTTTTCTCTTTATCTTTGGGTCTTAGCACTTGAACTATGAGTTTAGGGATTGTCTGAGCTACTTGGGTTTGTGGTTGACTTATTTCACTAAATTAAGCAATATTTTTAATCTTATGTTTTAAAAAGAAAAATTCTACCCCATAGTCTCTGCTTTTTTCTAGTATTCCAATCACAAATATGTCAGTCAGCTTGTTTGTTCTATATATCACTGTAGTTTGGCTAAATTTTCCAATTATTATTTTCTATGTTCTTCAGTTTGGATAATTTCCATTTACTCTTCTTAAAATTGATTGGTCTTTCTTCATTATTCAATCTTATAAACATATATCCAATATGTTTTTCTTATTGACATTGTATTTTTCAGCTCCAAAATTTTAAGTTTTTTTTTTTTTTTTATCATTCCCATTTCTCTTCCAGGATTCCCTGTCTACTTACCCATTCCGTCATATTTTCTTTTTTAACTCTTTAATATATTTATAGTAGATGTTTCTAAATCCCTGTCTCAATGCTAACATCCAGACCACCTATGAATTTACTTCTTTTGACTGTGTTTTCTCATTGATTAATAGTGTGTGTTTTTTTCTGCTTCTCTAAATGTCTAATAATTTTGTACCTTATCCTGAATATTGTGAATGATAACTTAGAGAGACTCTGTGTTGCTTATATTTCCTCTGAAGTTAAATCTATACTAGCAGGCAGTTAAGATCACATTAACCTTAAATGGGGAATTGTTTTAGGTTTTATTATAGGGGATTTACTCCCATTTTGCAAGTAATTCTAGAGTGGAGCTTACTTATAAGGTGTGGCTTTTCTAAAGTTTAGTGAAAGTCTGAGATACTTACTAAACCTTTCAATCTTGGCAGAGCTTGAACTTCAAACTCTTGTTCCCCAGCTCCGTGCAGCTGCTGAAACCTGGGTCTCCTACTTTTTAGGAGGCTTCTAAGATTCTTACTCTGTGCCTTTCTTAGTTTTGTAATTAGTAAAGAATTTTAGGGACATCTGAATACAGAATATAAGAGGTAGT
This sequence comes from Antrozous pallidus, assembly GCA_027563665.1. Lineage (NCBI taxonomy): Eukaryota > Metazoa > Chordata > Mammalia > Chiroptera > Vespertilionidae > Antrozous > Antrozous pallidus. The sequence continues at coordinate 165,695,160 of CM050508.1, read as the reverse complement.
GCATAACTAGTAATATAAAAGTTATATACCTCTTCACTCTTGATAGGCTAAGTTTTTCTGTAATAAACAATGAGGGAAAAAAACCTCACTTTTCAGTAGCTTAAAACCAACAAGAGTTTCTTGAACTAACACCCCAGCTGGTAACATTACAGACTCTAGATTCTGGGTTTTATTTTAATGCTTATTTAAAAAATACAATTACCACACAAATCCCTTGATTTTAATCACATTACTACTTAAGTTGGTTTAATTATAATAAAAATAGTCAATTTAGACAAAATCTGAAAAAATAATAGTACAATTGATACCTGGAAATAGACATTTCTGAGAGTGGTATCTAAGTCACTGATGTATGACCAATAGTTGTATATTCTCCTAAATCCAAAGCAAACTTATGTTGAAGGAGTTAGTTTAAGATGGTTACTTGAACAATAATACAACATTACCTAAGGTAATATAATCATTTATTTTAAAAAATGATTATTTTTTTGGTGGTGCATCACTGAGGAAATATAGTCATGAAATATTGGGTACATTTATAAATATTGAGGAATAATAGTAAAAGTTAATATTTAAAGTATTATAACTTGATGATTTAACCAACACTGTCATTAACTTTTGCATGACTTTAGGAAAGTAGTAACATTACTTTCCTCTCTGCTTTGGAATTCTTAGTGTCTAGCTTAAAATTTGTAGAGTAAGTCATTATTGTAATATATTTTTGAGATTTGCCAATGCTGATTGAAAAGAATTAGGGTTCTTCAGCAAGCTTATATAATTTTGTCTTTGGCCATGAATATTTTACTGCTCTTCAGCTCCCCTTTCTTCTGTTTCTTCAATAGCAGGCCATGCAAGATTGATGAAAGATGGCAGAGATCCACATGCCACTATCATTTAAATGAATGTCCCTGACAACCTGTGTCAGTGTTAATGAATCCGTACATTCATAATTGGAAAATAAGCCTTATTCTCCCTCCTCTGACTTGCTGATACCTCTCATTAGCTGGTGCTGTGATAAGCATCTGAAGATGAAGTTGGATGGATAAATATCCTAATCCTATTGATGGCAGAAGAAAGGGGAAAGGAGCTGGGATTCTCCACCCTATTTACAGTGTTTTAATTAAGCTAAAACTTTGTTGCGTCATTTACAAGCAGGAGGAATACACAGGCAGCTGCAATTACATATTGAGTGGTTATAAATAGAAGAATTAATATAGAAAAGATTTTTAAAAACTATGTGGATAATGGATGTCTGTTACCTCCTGGAATACTCGTACATTTTTATTAAAGAAAGCCAATCTGTATAGCAGCTTTTTAAAAAAATTGAATTTTCTAAGCTAGCAAGATTGACTTCAGAATTCCAAACCAGGGGAATATATAAGAGAATCTCTTTTTTTACTCTCAGATAAAACTCTCTAAGCACAATTCATAATTATATGTTAATTGAATGACATTGTATCTAAAGTCTCTCTCTGCCCGCTGTCTAGAACGTCTCTTTTTTTTGTTGTCGTTGTTCACTGCTATCAGCCTCTGACACGGGGTACAATTTAAATCCTCAACAAATATTTGTGGAATAAACAGAATACTTTTTTAAAAGATTGATTGCATAAAAGTATTGCAAATAGTTTTTAACATAGCAAGTAATATAAAAAGAACAAATATAAAAACATGCTAAAAAAAACAAAAAGGAGAAATAAAAATAGAAGATGAAGTAATTAATATGCCCACTGTGTCTAACGAAAATACTTACGTTATATATAAGTACATTTTACAAAGAATTTCTAAATACATTTTACAAAAGTTTTAAAGGAATTGGTGTAGTACCATTTTTCTGAGTCTTCTCTTACCACAGTCTATGTGCCAAATACTGTGTCAGGTTTTGGGGTGGGGGTGGGGGGGGGAGGATGCACATAGCTGGAAAACCTGGTACCTGAGTCCAAAGGAGCTGGTGTTCCAAAAGGAAAAACTGGAGAGTTCTCAAATACCACATGGTATGAATTTAAAGGAGGAGTGGTGCTGGAATCACACAGGGAGATGCTGGGTTGTGTGGCTGTCTGGGAGGGCCGTTGTTATCCCCTGCAGCTCCTCCCCTCCGCCTTTTCTGTGTTGGGCCCTCTTCCACCTCCTTGTAGTATCAGCCTGGAGTGTGAGACCTGATCCTTCCTGCTGACTCCCGAAGGTCCCACCCTGCCAGGATCACTTCCTGTGCTGAGGTCAATCCTGTCTCCGGCCCAGGCCTGTGGTGCAAACTTTTCTGAGGAGCTCTCAAGAAAGTTCAAGCAAACTGAATGAGTGCTAGAGTAACACTGGGAAAGACTGAATTGTATGGCTGTTGGTGAAGCCATTTTTTCCCCTTGCACCCTGACTAGTGCCACCATTCCTGCACAGAACCCTCTTTCCATGTGGCCAAATCTTGGTCTGTTTTAGCCTGATAAACTCTATTGGCCTCAACCTAATGATTTCCCTGTGAACATACCTCACCACAAAGGTCTTTGAGCCCAGGCAGGTGATAGCTGGTCTTGGTGGACCCTAGAATATTGTCTGAGTGGCCTCAGACCCATCACTGGCAGCAAGTTTGAGTCTGTGTCAGCCTGGTGAACAGCACTTGCCGGTACCTAGGGACTCATTGAGAACCTATGCCGCACAAATTGTACACTGCCAGAGGCTCTTTTACTGACTGAACCTAATAGGCAGCCAGTAGTTGGAGGTGCTTTGAGCCTTTTACTGACCTAACCTCCAGCTCATTGCTAGTGGAAGCTGATCTTGGTACACAGGCTGGCCCCTCCCATGTGCATCCAGGTCCAGCAGAGGCAAACACAAATTGTGGATTGCCTGGTAGCTCCAGACATGTAGTCCAGGGCCTATTACAGGCAGCATCTGACATTGATCAGCAGCAGAGTCCCTCCCAAGAGCCCCCAGAACCAATACACATCAGAGCACCATGCAATTAGCTCCACAATCAGCACACCCAAAGGAAGATCTTGGCAGGCCCCAGACCCTGATGGGGCAAATTCCTCACAGAGCAGTTCTGATACACTGTGGTCTGAATCATTACTCTTAGTCGGCCTAAGATCAACTCCACACATGGATAGACCAATAGTAATTAAGAATCAAGAACAACAGAAGGGCTCACATAACCTACACAAAAAGACATTCCTGGAGCACCCAGCTCAGGTGATCAGGGAGACTGTGCCACTGAGCCCCACGGGAAACAGTGGTCTTATATGATACTTTAGACCAAATGGATTTCATTTCATATATGGAAACATATTTGAAATAATAGTAAATTTTTAAAAATTAAGTATATTCACTTATAATGTTATAAAAATGATATATTAATGATTGGCTTTTTCTAAATTATGGCATTTTTTGTTAATATAAATGTTTGTAGAAAAAACATTTCCAACTTGAGATAATCTTTCAACCAGTTACTAACAAAATGTATTTACAACTTTTTTTGGTTCATAATTAAAACAAAACAAGTTAACTCAATTTTGCTCTCAAAACATGGAAATGTCCATTATTTGCTTTTGAATGGAAATCATAATATTTTCTGAATTTTTAGGATAAACATATGTAAAGTATAATGCATTTGTGAGAAAAATACTAAGTCTTTGCTACAGGCCACCACATTCAGAACCAATTTACTGAGAACCTGTGGTACCCCAGATGTCATAACTAACCCCTAGTAATGGAATTTTTTAAAAATACTGCAATCTAGTAAAAAAAAAAAATTCCAGTGATTATTTCTGAACTTTGTGAAGATCTAAACTATATGATGGGAAATTCTGGAAATTCTGAAAGTCTCTTTAAGACTAGAAAGCCAATTTTTAATTTTTTTCAAATATCCTTACTTATCTAGCAATTACAATTGCTCAACATCAGGGCAGACTCAGCAATCATTTAGAATGGCTTCAATAAATGTTCTTTTGATAAAATACTTTTAAATTATTACTATACATGTAGATGCTTGCACAGATGGCAAGAGACATAAAAATCCATTTAATATTAAACTATTTTTATCTCTTGTAAATTATTGATTAGCCTTAATGTGGATATACACACATAGATTGGTTCATATCTATAATTAAATTTGTTTACTCACCATATTTCTGGTTTTCAGTATTTAGCTCATTTCTAGTTTTTCATTCATCTAGGGGTCTGCTGAATACACCATTTTTACCAATTGCCCCACCCCCCACTTTGAATTATCTATGACAGTGAGAATATAAATTAAACCTCAACTAACATTGATTGACCATCTAGTAACTGGATACTCTGTGGTGTTTTTACATGCATTATCTTAAAAGGAAAAATTTTTACACATGATATGTTTCTTTGGTTATATATATTTATTGTCCATATAACTTGTATATTGCTTTTTTATAATATGGTACAGGTTCCTTAAACATGTTTCCTGTTAATAGAATTATCATACAAGTTTTTTGGTGACTCCATCAAGTAGAAGAAATAGCTCAGTTATAAACACCTCTTTGATGAACCATTTACGTTGGTTATTCCTTTCAGTGTGAGAAAGAATAACATTTCAAAATTGTGAATAGCCAACCTAGTAGGTAGCACAAAGCCTGTAGAATCTTAATTTGTAGCTCAACAGGTTTATATATTGTCTTGTAGCAGACATATCAAAAGAATGACAACAAGGTTAAGAAAATAAGATCAAGAAAAGAAGGAAATGCAATTTGTACTTTTTATATTCATCCTTTTTTCTTTTCTTTATTTACATAGGTCTTACATATTTATTTTAGAGAAATTAGAAAATGCAAATAAGGGAAAAAAAAGTTATATCAGTGGTCGGCAAACTTCGGCTCACGAGCCACATGCGGTTCTTTGGCCCCTTGAGTGTGTCTCTTCCACAAAATACCATGGCCTGGGTGAGTCTATTTTGAATAAGTGGCATTAGAAGAAGTTTAAGTTTAAAAAATTTGGCTCTCAAAAGAAATGTCCATCGTTGTACTGTTGATATTTGTGAAAGAGCCAAACTCAAGGGGCCAAGAGCCGCATGTGGCTTGTAAGCTGCAGTTGGTCGAGCCTGGAGTTGGGGGAACTGCCTTTAGCTATTCCAACAGCAGACTATAATATAGGCAGATTTTCAGTCCTGATGACGCTGTCCATCAGCCTTCTGATGAACGTCTCACATTTATTATGCTAACTACTGGAATTTGAAATTCCAGCAATTATTCCTATGGGAAAATGTAAACTTCATTACAATTATTACCTTTAAAGACTCAAGTTCTAGGAACCCACAATATTTTTGTCTGTCCCCTCCTCCCAATGTATTATTTTTGGTTATTATATTGATTGTCTTTAAAACATTAAATAATATTTAAAATTTTACTTCTCTTTCCACTTACATTAATCGGTATCCTGACTCAACTCTGTAAGATTAAAAATTAGTTATCCTACCCTTTTCTTTATGTTCCTCCACTACATTCCACTTTCTACCTTTTGTCACTTCTGCATTGTAATGTTAACATTTATTCGGTTCGCAGCTACAGTTGATTTATATCTTTTCTAAAGGCTGACTCTAAACATTAAAAACTAATATAAACCATTTAATATTTTGCCTGTGTCAATATTTTTCTCACATTCGTTCACAAAGTATACTGGAATTACTGACCACAACCCCCTACCTGGCCACTGAAAAGAGAATATATTTTATTAAAAATATTTAATGAACTCTTATCTTCTTACACCATGTAAGAAAATAAGAGTTCATTAAATATTTTAATGAACTCTTGAAATAAAAATATTTAATGAACTCTCATTAAATATTTTAATGAACTCTATGAAACAAATAATTTGTTTCATATTTCAACATGATTTCATTATACAGCTTTTGTTTCTCCTGAAGTTTGTAATTGCATTTCTTTTCTTTTTAAAGAAAAAGTCCTTATCAGATTCTCAAGTTGTGCTGCATTTTCAACCATATAATCAAGCAGCCTTTCCCTTCACTAATCTATAGCATGGGCCCTATGAGAAATTTGCCAGTTCCCTACCATCTTCATCATTTCCACTTGAAATAAAACTCCAAGTTTTAACTGGGAATATATAAAAGGCTAATATGCAAGGTGTCCCCTTGGGAGTTCAACCAGGAGATCGGGAATTCTATTGCTTGCCATGATGTGTGTTGACCACCAGGGGGCAGCATGGAACAAAGAAAACCGGGGAAGGAATGCCTAAAGACCCTACCTGTGCACAAATTTCATGCACTGAGCTTCTAGTCTGGTATAAAAACCATTTCCCAGCCTTCCTCATAGTTTGGTGTGACCATAGCCAGTTCTAGCCAATGAGATAGAGCCAGAAGTAGAGTATGGGACGGGACTCCTCATACTGCTTTTAAAGGAAACTAACTCAGCAGGCTATTTGCTCTCTGCATTTTCTTCTTCTTCAAACCTAAGACATGACAGCTAGCTTTCCACTACCCATCTTAAATCATTATGTGACCTTTATATGGGAGCAAAATGCTAAGACCATAGAACTTCTAGAAAGATAAGTGCCGAAGTCCAAAACAATAATGTATAGACATTATATCAGTTCTACATTACCTGCCTCTGAGTTTCTTTCATATGAGAGAGTAATATATATGTAATATATATATATATATATATATATATAGTTTAAATTGCTGTTACTTTTTTTGTCTGTTATATGCAGCAAACCTAATTCTATCTGATATGGATTGACAGTTTCCATTATCCCAAGTTTTCCTCTTCCTTGCTTTTCCGAGTATAGTCTTAACACTGTTGTAGCAACATTTATTATTTTTATGCCCACTTTCTAAACTTTCTGTATTTAGAGAATTCGCTATTTTATGACTCTTGATAGTAGAAAAGAGACCACCTTACTTTATAAGAGCTGAAAATGCCAGATAATTGCAGCTAAGTCATAAACATCTGCTAGGACATCATACTTAATTGCATCCAGAAGGTGAAGAGGAATAGCAAATGTGAACAAGGCACAACCCAACTCTTAAAAGGCTCTCTATAAAAGAGACACACATCACTTTTCGCTTACAGAGACCGGTCATATGGTCTCACTAGAGAAAAGGGTGCCCAAGAAATGTACTTTCCAATTAAAAGGCTGCTATGAAGAAGAAACATACAATGTGGTGGTCTGTTAGTCATCTCTGCCATAAGTCATAACATTTAAGTATTTTTATATGTTGCTAAGCATTTTTCTTTGTGTGCAACTATATAAGTGTGTGAACTGACTGTTGATGTTCTTGGCCCATCTTTTAATTGGGAGCACATGCATTTTCTCATTAACATCTTTGAACTCTCTATTGACTATTGACAGTGATTTTTTTACCTGTCATGTTTTTGGAAAGTGCATCCCCCAATTTATTATTTTCTTAGTTATAATTATTATTGCTTTTGATTTATAAATATCATATCAAATCATTCAAGTTGCATATTTTATTCTATTTTTAAGTTCTACCTATGTTCTATTTTCTTCCCTCAAAGATCAAGCAGCTAATCATGAAAATATTCCTATGGTTCTTAAAATAGTTAAACTTCATATGACTTTATTTTATTAGGTAGTATGAGGTAAGAATCTTAGTTTTCCTCAGAATGATCAATTTCTAGAACACCTTTTAGTTCAATACTCTTCTTTATATATTAAGTTTTTTACATACCAGTGTCAGTTTCTGAACTTTTAAAATATAAAATCTATTTAATTGACTTTATATCTATACAATTTCAATTTATTTCACTTTAAATGTTAGTGGGTAATTTCCCGCTAAATAGTCAACTTGTGCAATAACTGCTTATTATTTTTATCTCTTTTTCAAAAAAATTTCTAGAATTATTAGGGTAAGTTTTTGAAAAGTACAATTGAGATTTTGGTTAAAATGTTGTAAAACCTTCAAAATCATTTATGGAAAAAATACTGACATCTTTCAAACACTTACTAATAATCTAACCATCCAAAAAAGAAATCTAAGTAAGATTTCCAAAACCTGAAACATTTAACAGGATGTCTCCTCTGTCTTCACATTCTATGTTAAAGTTATTTCGAAACTTTATTTCTAACAAGTCCCTGAGATTGAAATCACCAGCAGGCAGAGTTTTGCTGGCACACAACAGGAAATAAGAAATATGTGCTGCTTCAGGCCCAGGAACCAACTCTCCTGATCCCCATTGACTCATGGCAGCAAACATTCAAGGCAATTATTTCCCCTTAGTCAGGGTGGATAGCATTTTCTCTTTGGCCAGCTTCTGTTTATATGTTGGAGTAAGAAGATTTTCATCATGCAGGTTTAGTTTTTAAAATATAATTTAAAAATAGAAAGAAATCTAAAAACCAGTAGCTCATAAGCAAATACCAGACATAAGTGATACACTAAAACAACTGATTTACCTGGCCACAGGCTACTTGGTTGAATTTTATTTGCTGGTATTTGACAACTTTTGCATCTATGTTCATGAGAAACATTGACTTTTAGTTTTATTTTCTTATAATGTCTTTGTCTGGTTTTGGGATTAATGTTGGCCTTATAGAATGAATTAGAAGTATTCCCTCTGCTTCTATCATCTGAAAAAGATTTTAGAAAATTAATATCATTTCTTCCTTAAATGTTTGGTAGAATTCATCTATGAACCATCTAGGCCTAAAATTATGTCTTTTAGATGCTCATTCGATTAAAAAATATTTCTTGAGAAACTACAATGAACCAAGCTAATAGTTCAACTTTCCTGGAAATTTTTTGCAATACTGAGTGAAATAGGGGTGACTGAGTTAATTTTCAATGTTGTATTATGATTAATTATTCCAACAAAATGTATCAAAGTATTCTCCCCCTGACTATTATATTGTTTCATGTTTGGAATGTTCATTCCTTTACTTCATTTACTCATTCCTTTTTTATTTGCTTATATACTTCCCACTACCCAAAATAATTCAAAGTAGTTTCACAATACAAAAACACACAAAACCAGGAAAATAACTATTCTGAATTCTTATAATAGTTTTAATTTGTTTCTGGAATCTATTCAGTTCCATTTCAGTTTTTCTGCTTTGAAACAAAGCCCATATATTTTGATTCGTTGTTATGTCGTAACGGAAGACTGTAAAGTGCAGTGAGAAAAGCCTGGGCTCTGAAGTCAAAATGCTAGAATTAGAGTCTCAACATCCCATTACTGGCCCTTTAATTGAGAGCTCGCCAACCTTCAAACTTTTCAACCATGAGATAAAGCACTGAGGCCTTTTTTGGAAACAGGCCATCTATAATTAAATCCCAAAAATAAACAAATAATCTCTCAATGCAAATAAACTAATTTTTCTCTGATCAATCTAACATGATGAATAAATGAGAAAATGTATGTGAAAATACTTTACAAACTGTAAAGCACCAAAAATTATTTTACCATTCTGATAAGGTTGTTTTTAATAGAGTTAATCATCATTTAAATAAATATGTATTGTGACTTTTCATTTTTCCAGTGGAATGTTCACACTGTTATATAATGTATCTTATTGAAGTGGTGTTCCATTAGCTATATATTATTACCTTAGGAAGAATTCTTATCCTAATAATTTTTCATTTTTCCAAGGCCCCAAATGAGAATCATTTATAATATGTATTTGTTATTTCTTAATTTATTTCTCCCAGAATGTTTTCATAATGTCTTTTAAATAAATCGACCTGAGCCAAACTAACATTTAGTTATTATTTTGCAATTAATTGATTTTTCACTCTACTTTTCAGATATGCCACTAGCATATAATAATGTAATTTATGTGGGAGTGAGCATAAGCTTAGATAGGGTCCTCTGGGAAGCAGAGCCTTAGCTAGAGATACAGTGCTGAAACTTGGGGAGGCACAAGCCTCGAGAGTAAAAAGGCAAAGGGAAAGTCAAGTACGGAAAGAGGTAATGCAATGCTATGAGCCACAATGGGCTGCAAAGGATGTTGCTTAGTACTCAGGGTCTTTCTAGAAGAGCAAGGAGGAGTCTACCTCCTGGTGGTGCACAATGGGGGAAAAGAGAAAGTTATTTGTGCAGATCTCTCTAGGTTGCCATTTCTTATTGGTCAAGGTTCATCCCACAGAAGGCAACTCTTTTGTGCTTCTGAGTTGCGTCCTTCTGTCATGTGGTGGGAGCGCAGGAAGTTAAAATAAACACTACAGAACAGCGTCACATACAACCCTGGAAGTGGTGACTAATGGCAGTAATATATTATGGAGTGTGTGATACAGGCAAGTCAGGGCTACAGCTTGATTCTAGTAAACTTAGGGAGTTCAGTTACGGTGGTACAGCCTGGGAGGTATGTGGCATCCTTTGGAGCGGGGAGAGGGAGCAAGGTTCTCCAGGACATCTGAGGAGGTGCACGAGATTTGATCTGATAGAGGTGGTACTCTAAATATATGATGAGATTATTTGTGAATTACTTATAATTTACTATAATTTTGTTTAAATCCCAAGGATTTTAAAAATATGTCATCTGCAGATATAAATGTTTCTCTGTTTCTCTATTTTCATTTCTTTTTTTTTTCTCAAGTAATTATTAGATTATCATAGATAGGACTAGGAATATAAATTGTTTTTATATTTATTCCTGAGGAATTAACTGTCAGGTCTACATTAACTATAAATGTTGACCTCAGTTTCAAATATGTAGCATGTAAAAGGTATAATAAGTCCAATGGCACAGACTTTCTAGGCCAATCTCCTTTTTCTTGGGGCATAACTACCTTTCCCAGCCCCCTTGCATCTGGGTGGACTCATGTGACTAACTCCAGCCAATGAAATGTGGGTAGGGCTAGTGTGATCCTCCAGCTAGCTCAGTGCCAGAGACCCAGCAGAGGAATCCGAAGTCCCAGAGAATGCAGGCCACTGGATAGAAGTGGCCCCCTGAATGACTAAGTGGCACTGAGCCCTGCCCATCCCCCTTCCCACCACAGCCTGGTGTGATGTGAACCAGAAATAAATCTTTAAGCCACTCCATTTGGAAGTTGTTTGTCATAGTTATTACATAATCTCTCTAATATACTTTCCAAACCAAGTTTTAAAAAGTTTTCATCAATAATAAAAAGTCAGGTTTACTGGGTGACTTCTTAGCACATATTGAGGTTCTTACATGATTCTTATGGTATTTTTAGTTAACATTGCCTTAGCTCATGTTTTTCTTTGTTATTTTCACCTTGCTTTTAATATATGGTTGTATTAAATAATGCCTAATATAAATTATTTCCTATTTCCAACATTTTAGCTGGGAGTTTTTGTTATTTTTTTTTTGTAGTTTTTAATCTGTGTTCTTGAGAAGTAGCAAGGCATAATGGGGAAAGCGTGGATTTTGAGTCAGATCTCCCACTGACTCCCATTTCAGTCAGTGGACCCAATGAGTCTGCCATTTGACTATTCTGAATCTCATTTTTCTCATCTGGAGAAATGATATTTAATTTGGAGGGGATTTGTGAGTATTAAACTAAATATTATATATAAAATACCATACATGTAGTAGAACTATAATGAACTACACTTATTATTATCACTATTACTCTTACTTTGATTTGATTAATAATTCTCTCTCTCCTCACTTGTGCTCTTTTTACACTTGAAAATGTGTATGCGTAGAGGAGTTGCTCTCGAATTTCCTCAAATCAATCAGTTAATATTCTGCTCCCTCTGATGTGAATAAGACTTTTTACCCTTAGATCGGGTATTCAAAATTTGAAATCTGGCCCACTAACTTAATAAAGCTCCTGAAATTGCACGTGAAGTAAGTGTTTTATAGAAATACTAGAGGCTGGTGCACAAAATTCATGCAGAGGGGGACAGGAGAGTGTCCCTCAGCCCAGCCTGTACCCTCTCCAATCTGGGACCCCTGAGAAATGTCTGACTGCCCATTTAGGCCTGATCTCGGTAGGATTGGACCTAAACGGGTAGTCGGACATTCTTCTCACAATCCAGGACTGCTATTTTCAAACTGTTCACCTGCCTGCCCCTAACTGCTTCTGCCTGCCAGCCTGATCACCCTCTAACCACTATCCTGCCAGCCTAATTGATGTCTAACTGCTCCCCTGCCAGCCTGTTTGCCCCCAACTTCCCTTCTCTACCGGCCTGGTCCCCTTAACTGCCCTCCCCTGCAGGCCTGGTGGCCCACAACTGCCCTTCCTTGCAGACCTGGAACCTCCCACTGTCCTCCCCTGTTGGCCATCTTGTGGTGGCCATCTTATGTCCACATGGGGGCAGGATCTTTGACCACATGGGGGCAACCCTCTTGTGTATTGGAGTGATGGTCAATCTGTGTATTACTCTTTTATTAGATAGGATAGAGGCCTGGTGCATGGGTGGGGACTGGCTGGTTTGCCCTGAAGGGTGTCCTGAATCAGGGTGGGGTTCCCTTGGGGTGTGGGGCGGTCTATGTGAGGGGCCTATGGTGGTTTGCAGGCTGCCACTCCCCCCAGCAACCCAAGTGGAGGTCCTGGGATCTGGGATTAATCTATGTCTACAATTGAAACTTTGTAGCCTGGAGCAGAGCCAAGTCTTCTGCTCACTCCATGGCAACAGCCATTTCTGTTTGAAACTTTATAGCCTAGAGTTGAGGCCTAGGCTAGGGCTGCAGAAGTTTGGCTTTCTTCATCACCCCAGCAACCCTAGCCTCTTCTCTCTCCAGCTCCATGGCTGCCGCCATTTCTTTTGGGATTATGTATCTTCTATATTTGAAACTTTGTAGTATTAAGTGGAGGCCTACGCCAGCAATGGCAAGTGGAAAGGTTGGCTTCTTCCATTGCTGGGGAAACCCAAGCCTCCCTCCGTTTGGCAGCAGCCATCCTGGTTGGGGGTTATTTGCATAACTTGCTCCTGATTGGCTGGTGGGCGTGGCTGTGGGCATGGCTTGATAGAAGGTACAGTAAATTTGCATATTACTCTTTTATTAGATAGGATATTTCTCTAGTAGATGGATACATAGAGCTTTCATCAGATTCTCAAAGAGATCCCCAAATCCCAACATATTAAGAATTTCTGCCTTAATCTGGCTGGCGTGGATTAGTGGTTGAGCATTAACCTTTGAACCAGGAGGTCACAGTTCAATTCCCAGTCAGGGCACATGCTGGGGTTGAGGGCTGGATCCCCAGTAGGAGGTGTGCAAGATGCAGCCAATCAATGAATCAATGATTCTCTCTCATCATTGATGTTTCTATTTCTTTCCCTCTCCCTTCCTCTCTGAAATAAAATATATATTAGTGACCTGGTCCATGAAATTTATGTACAGAGGAGGGGGAAGTTCCCTCAGCCCAGCCTGCACCCTCTCCAATCAGGAAACTCTTGGGAGATGTCCAACTGCCGGTTTAGGCCTGACCCCAAACTGGCATTCAGATATCCCTCTCACAATCTGGAGCCACTGATTCCTAATTACTCACCTGCCAGCCTGCCTGATCACCTCTAACTGCCTCTGCCTGCCTGTCTGATTGCACCTAACTGCTCTCCCCTGCCAACCTGATCTTGCCCTCACCTGCCCTCCCCTGAGGGCCTTGATTACCCCTAAATGCCTCTGCCTCTGCCCCCACCACCATGGCTTTATCCAGAAGGAAGTTGGACGTCCAGAAGATGGCCAGTCAACCCAGTCTAATCAGCATATTACCCTTTTATTAGAATAGATAGATTATATAGGATAGGATTGCTTAAATAGAGGGGGGGGGGTGCTTTTTCAGCAGGAGGAGATGCTCTTGGAAGACCAAAATACATAATCCCTATATCTGGACTTATAGCCAGCCATATGCACTATACTGCCACAATTTCATTGAAAAATTGAACTGCTTTCTTACACCTTACATCAAACAGCTGTTGCCCTTAAAACCCCTCCTCAGCCCCCACCTTAGGTTCTGCCTTAGCAGTTTACCCAGATTAGGTTCGGATTGGTCAGTTTTTATGCCAGTCAGTGTCAAAAGCTCTGCCTCTTAGGCAGCCATTGGCTCCTCTCAGTTCACCCAGATTTGATTCTGATTGGTCTCTTTCTATGCCAGTCAGCATCTCCGGGCCTATCTCCAGGCCTAACCAGAGAGGTGGCGCTGATCAGCAGCTGCCTCAAGCTGTTGGTGATAGGCTGAACTGCTGACCTCTTAGAGAGAGATAAAGGCTCAGCTGCTGGCAAGGCAGAGAGAGAAAGAGAGAGAGAGAGAGAGAGAGAGAGAGAGAGAGAGAGAGAGAGAGATGAGAGAGAGGCAAGGGTTGATCAGCCACCTCTCTCTCTCTCTCTCTCTCTCTCTCTCTCTCTCTCTCTTTCTCTCTCTCTCTCAGATCAGTAGTTCAGCTGCTTGCCAGTCCCTACCCACCTAAGCCTGCTTCATGTGAAGCCTGGCATTGGGTTGTTCCTTTGGTCATTTTGGACATTATAGATCCTGGCTCTTTATATATATAGATTTTTTTTTAAATAAGAAAGAATTTCTGCCTTAGATCCCATCACCAATCACTTCTCTAACCTACCTCTCCTCTAACTATGATCATCACCATACAAACCATTTGTCCCGGAAACACAATCAGATTTTTTGGGGAGGTATTTGTATGCAGATTACCTCTCCCAGCTTGCCATGTTGTCTTTCCTTGACATCTTAAAACTGTTTTTCCTTTACCTTTGCCTTCCATCTACTTCTTTGATCATTCTTCTATCTCTATTATCTGGTATTATTTTCTCTGATAGTCACTGAAAGTGGATGAAACCTTTTTCCTCTAGCTACCTTTTCCCTTGACAATGTCTCCCGTGGCAAACACATTTATGTGTACAGTTCCAAATCCCACCTCTTTACAGATGACTTCTAAACCTGTCCAGTTGAAATAGTATTTCTTCCAAGCTATAATCCAACTTTACCAGTGGCCTGTTAAGCACTTGCATGATGCTGTTTTGCTGACACTTTAACTGGACAAGTCCCATATCAGACTTCATTAATCCCTAGCCCAACTTTCCCTTCTGGTTTAACTCTGTTAGCAGCATTGTTTTCCCCTTGACATATAGGATTGCAACTTTGAATGCACGTTTTTCTCTTCACTCTTTTTCCGTAACGTACAGTCAATTGCCAAATCCTATAAATTCTAACTCCACGATGTCTCTTGAATTCACTCCCTCTTTTCTAAGAGGAGACACTTTTTTCTCTCACCTTTACCATTCTAACAGTAGCACTCTAGGTCTGACCCATATTTTTCTTCTCCTTTTCACCGTTATATGCTTTCCTGTACCAACATCACTTCCTCTAGCCTTTCCTTCAGCATATTATCTCTCTTCAGGTAAGACATGACTGTTTTTTCACTTTCCTACGTAAAACTCATCAATGGCATTTATCTTTCTGAATTACACAGAAACTTGTCACCTTGTCAGTCACATTAGACTGTGTCATCATACAGCCACTACAGACCTATTCAGCATGGGTTTCACACTAAGACAGGTTTGGTTTCAAATTCTGGCTTTGACATTCCCTAATTATGTAATCTGAAGAAACTCTCTTAATCTCTTCAAGCTCTTTTTTCTTTTAATTTCTAAAAATGGGGATAATAATCCTATTCATCTAGGTAAGATTGTGGATAACAACAAGGCCTTTACATCTCCCTCCCAATGAAAGTTAGACTATATTTCCCCAATCTTTGAATTTGATCTGGCTTTGTTCTGACATTTTAGTAAACAGGATACATGGAAGTGGCCCTGTGAAATTTAAGAACTTCAGCCTCAATAGAAATCTGGAGGATCCCACTCTCCATGTTTGAAAACCTAAGACTACCCTATGAGTGAACTCAAGTTAGCCTTCTGGAATGGCCAGGTGGAATATAGCCACAACTCCCAGCTCGTCCTTCAACTGACTGCTAACCACTAGTCATGTAAATGAGGCAATCTTAGACCATCAAGCTCCAGATAATCCACTAGCTAACTATAGCTGCACGAGCGAGTCCAAGCAAGATTAAAAAAGAACCCTCCAGTGAGTCCAGTCCTAACTGCCAGCCCATAGAAGTGAGAACTAATTGAAGCCACTGCATTTTGGGGTCATATATTATACAGGAAAATTTAACTGTTATATCATCCCACAGAATTGCTAGAAGTATTAAATAAGATTGTATACATGAAAGTGTGTAAAATGGTGTCTGATACAATAAGAGATAGTTATTTTTATAGTATTAGCCCATTCCACATATTGTTTGAGCTGGCCTAAGTTGACTGCTCACTATTATCTGAATTCATCTATTCTTTCTTATCTACATTTTGTTCTGAAGTTTAAGCATTAGAGCATGTATTCCCTCTCCCCCAATTTATCAAATCCCACTCATAATTCAAACCTCATCTCAAATGCCTCCTTCTTCATGAAAACTTTCTTAAATTTGTAACTAAATAAGAGAGAGTGGAAAAAACGGGACATAGAAGCCAAACAGACCTGGATTTGGATTTTGACTCTACATTACCACTTAACTAGGTTTGTAATCTTGATTAACTTTTTAACTTTTTCTGACCCCTGTCTTTCACCACTATAAAAATGATTTGTTTACAGATTAAATTACAATGTAAAATATGGAGCATTATCAGTCTAACCTGTAATATTTATTCAACAAATGTTAGCTGTTCCCACTCCTCCAAACCCCTACAGCTCTATCTACCATTCTGCGTCATCATACGTAGTGTGTTCTGAACTTGGTTATAATTTTGAGTATTTATTGTATACTGTACTTAGGCAAAAATTGTTTTATTTATCTTGGAGTCTCATACAATACCTTATATGGTAGTTTTCACAATAAATATTTATTACACTGAAATTCTTAAGTACCAACTTATCCAAGCAGTTTTAGAGGAGGAAGAGCTCATTTTTGGTGGTCAGGGTAAGATTTGCAGAGCACTTGGATTCAAACAAGCTTTTAAAAATGGGAAGGATTTGGAGAGAGAGAAAAGGGTAAGAGGGAATTCCAGGAAGACAGATGTGAGTGAAAACACTGAGTTGGAACACTCATAACTATTCCAGAGACAGAATCTAATGGTCTGGCTGCAGCAGAAGGCTGATGGCAAGATAGAAATATTTTTCATCTCATTATAAAAAGTGAGGTAAAGAGCTGAGACTCTGCCCATGGAAAAATTGATCATAGGGTAGCTGGGAAGTTAGGATGAGGTTTATTTTCTTCTCAATTATTTTTTTCTTTTAACCTTCTTAAACTGAGGATCAAATACAACTGATGGAAATGAGTCTTTAAGTCAGCCTGTCAGTCCACATTTTAGGAGTAAAGTAGGTTTTTCCTTCATGGTGTATAGCCCTTAAACTCAGACCTCACTGGTACTGCGCTCTGAGGCCATCAGATGTATAAATTTCTTCTATGAGCTGCAGGAAAGAAAGTAGAATTAGCAAAAAGAGAATGATGCAGGTTGTAGAAGAAGGAGCTTAAGATCCAAGGACATGTGGTCAAGGATAGAGAAGGTGGGCTGAAGGGGTAGGGAAAGCAGGAAAATGGGAATAAAGGGTCTGTCTTTTACATCATACCTGGGCCAGAAAACTTAGTTCTAGTTCCTCCTAACTTATGTATTATTTGCTTAAAATGTTCTTTCCTTGAAAGTTATAATTTTTCACCTTCATCTAGTTCTCCATTTGACCTGATTTGAGCATTCTGATAATTTTAGGACTAGGATAAATCAGAAGGTATTTTCTTAAACTATGCTATCATTAGTCAGTTTTGCCATTAGAAAAATTTTGGTGGGATTTATTTTTTCATATTTCTGAAAAGCTTGGTATACCTCATAGTTTCTCAGTAGTTGACTGTGTTGAAAACAAACCTTTGATGCTACCTCTCCAGTCCCAAGGCACTCCTAGTAAATAGTGACATTTTTAAATACATTTGTTGACAACTATTCACGTCCATAACAAAGAAATGAATCTGGAAGGAAACTTGTAAAGGTAGGAGGCTCAGAGTATGAGGGAAAAGTACAGGCAGATTGTGCTTATGAAGACATTTGCTTCCTTCTTGCCTGGATGTGACTGGAATATTTCTTTATATTCCAGTTGTTACCAAAATAATGTCAGTTTCTTAGAAAACGTGTTCTTGGGTCTAAGGACAAAAGGGAGACATATACAACTAAAACATTGGCCAAAAAAAAAAAAAAGCACTCTCAAAATTCGAAAATAATTAATGAAGAAAAAAGCTGCATCCTGAAAACCAGAAACTAGAATCACTAAAATAGCTGGAGGAGAAGAGGCTCTTTATGGAATACTAAGTAGACCTGCCTCCTACAGTGTCTCATTAGCCCTGTCTCTAGGGCAGAGGGAATGTATCTGCTGTCTCCAGAGGTGTCTGCTGTTTTCTGCACATTAGCTGGAACTATAGCTGGTAACACCTTGGCCAGCTGGCCTGCACTGCCCAAATCAGCTGTCCTGCCCTGTCCCTCCAAACCTTTCTCAACATTCCTGACATCTCTGATTGTGCCAGCCTGGAATGATCTCTGCCGTTTAGAAATCCTTTGGCACAGGATTTAGGTGGGGACAGTGGGCATCACCTTTGGGTCTGTTCACCACAGATGAATGTCATGGAGACAGTGTATGGCAATCAAAAACAGTCACAAAAACTACAGATAATCTGATTCCATTTATGTGAAACTCAAAAGCACACAAAACTGATTCATGGAGACAGAACTGCTGTTAGTAGGAAGGAGCAGCAACTGGGAAAGAGCATGAGGAAGCTGTCTGGCTGTTAGAAATGTTCTAGACCTTGACTTGGATGGTGGCTTACATGAGTGTTGTTAGTCTTTGTAAGAATTGAGTTATATGTACTTAAGACTTGTGTACTTTTTGCATGTTATAAATCAAATTCTTAAAATTATTTAAACAAATGTGTTGACAGTCTAGCAAAGTCTTTAAGACCTGACTTTGGAGCCAGACAAACTTTGATTTAAATAATTCTATCACTAACGAGTGAAGAGAGCTAGTGCCCGTTACTTTTTATCTCTTTATCTTAGCTTCCTTCTGTGCAAAAGGAGTTAATAGTAATTGTAGAGGTAATTGTAAGGATTAAATGAGTTAGTTGAGCAAAATTTTTGGCATGTTGTTGAGTAAAGAGTGAAGTAGTCTATAATGGTATCTACTATGAGCAGTATTATTGCTAATAGTATATTAATCAATTACTAATAAACTATCATTAATAATCGTATTTGTATTGTTAATAATATTAATAAATTATTAGTTTTATTAATGAATTGTTTCTATTGCTATAAGAACAGAAAAAGTTTGGAAAAGTGAATAACAGATTACACATGGACAGCAATTACATGATGAGATTTTCTTGTACAGATTCAATATTAGGCATTACCTTCTGATCACAGCATTCTTTTCTGCTGAGTTTACTGACTTTAAAAGCCTTTCCAAATGCACTCCAGGTAGCTAATACCAATCAAGTGGAAATGGTAATTGAGATGAACATTTCAGCCAGTGCTCATTATAATAACCTAAAAGGCAAGAACAAGGCAATGTATAATTGAGTACCTGGTAAACCTTCTCTGATGATGTGTAACCTCTTGGCCATGTCATTAACTGCCCTGTTACAGGAGAACATATAAAGGAAGCAGGATTTACTACTTATGAAAAGGCACCAGGCTCTCATGAAAAGTAAGCTGTCAGGTAGATAGTAACACCAGAGTCACTGGTGAACAGAACCCTGGATATAGGAAAAAAGCTGCTGTGGTTGAGGAAAGTTGGAGCCTCTTGCCGTGAAAAAGGAGCACATAAGAGGCAGACCCAATGGGCAAAGCAAGACTACAGGTTTAGAGCAGCTTGAAGCAAAGACGAGATCTTAAGTGGTAGCCAGTTTAAGGTTAGAGTCAGAGCATGTAGTGAAGCCAAAAGCAGGGCATATAAAATAAGTAGTCAAGATAATTATTAGGAAAAATACAAAACAAAAAACTAGGAAGATAGGTGGGAACCAGGAAAATTAGGAAGGCTGCTTAAGGTGGACTTACTCAGTTTGTGATGCCTCTTGAACATCCAAACAGAAATGCCAGGCAGACTTGGATATTCAAGACTGAAGAGGCTGGATCTGGATAAATGAACTTAGGGCTTATGAGCATGGTATTAAAGACATAGCACTGAATAAGTTTCCCTAGAAAGAGAAGCCATGAACTGCAACATGTTTTTCAAAGAAGAAAAGTAAAGAATACTGTGCAGAAGAAGCCACTAAATTAGAAAAAGTGAGCAGAAAATGATCAAAACAAAGGGAAAAATGATTTCATGAAGTGTTTAAGTGGTGTTAAGAGGTCAAGAAGATAAGGAGAGCTGAATTGAGCAAGTTGGAATTCACTGACCATCTTGACAAAAACATTATCAGTAGAGAAGTAGCTACAAAGGCTTGATCAGAATGGGTCCTCCAGAGATCTGGAGTTGTTCAAATTAGAAGAGATGAAATGTTAGAAGAGTTCTGTGAACTGTAAAGTGGCAATTGTATGATAATTTTGTTACAACTAATTATTGTGGTTAAAAGTACTTAACCTTTATACTTAAGGCTTGCTGGTGTAGATAAGTAAATGGTTGGCAGATAAAGATGGTCAGCTGATGACAGGCAGATCTTAACAGAGGCAAAACTGAAGAACGAGTTATGGTTGTGAAAGTAGTTTGTTTTCCGCCTCTGTACCTTAATAGAAAGTGGCTGGGAGTGGTTGACAAGTGCAGTAAACAAATGTAAAGCAGTTTTTTGAAATGGAATTGATGGAAGAGTAAATGCAGATTTTGTACATTTGTGGATTCAAGTGTAGACTTAAGCAATGATTTTCTTCAGACATTAAAATTTGGTTAATTAGAAAGCCATGAAATCTATATTAGATGTGGATAGTAAATTTGATATCCATCTAACAATTACTTGGCAAAGTGAATTATGGATTCTTATTTATCCATCCAAAGTGATTTAATAAAATATTGCATGCCTAAAATGTGTAAGGCCCTTTGAGACAATCCCTAGTAGAAAATGTAACCAATTCAAATATTTCACAGCACAAAACTCAGAACAAGAGTGAGAGAAAACCCTATAACTTTACATTTTCCCTAATGAATTTAAAATTCCTCAGTAACCACCATTCCATTGGGTAAAAGGAAAAATATACTTACATCTATCAATCAGCAATATCTCTTCTAGTTAAATTAATTTTAGTTAAAACTTGCTCTCTTTAGGATAACTATTCCTTTTTCAGGGGTGTCCTCCCTCCCCCTTCTCCTGAGGTTCATCTTGGTTGGAGAATAACTTGCCTGTTTTGGTTAACAAAAGGGCTCCTGGTCTCCATCTTGTCCTCTGGGTCTTTGCCAGCCTCTAATGCAGTGTGGCCACTCTGCTCTTGTCCCTAGCATCTGGCTGGCTCCCACTGCTACAGTTTGCAGCTGAAGAAACATCTGTTCTCTTCAGTGGTGGCTCCAGCTGCTGGTGTCCTCACATGTTCATGTGCCTGGTGTTGATGGCATCTTGCTGTCAGCTCCATCAGGTGGAGCTCATTTCAAGTACCTTCTTAGGACTTTCCTCCCCAACCTCTAAAATCAGCCCTCTGATTCCTAGGGTCAGATTCACCCCACAACCTCTTGAAAAACTGATGTATATGGCTCAGCTGTCTGTCTTCCACAGCCTTCTCTAGGTCTACAGCAAACCTAGAAATCCTCCCCTTTCCACTCGGGATCCTTAAGAAACTCATGAGACTGGTTTTCTTCCACCTTGCTAAGCCTATTTCCATCTCTGACTCCCAGTTCAGTGGTACTGTGATCATTGCTAGGCTACCTGGGTCAATGTATCTGCTTGTTTTCCCATTACTCATCCACCCTTACCCACTGGGGCTCTAGGCCAGAGAAGTCACACATGTCTCACCTCTTCTTTTTAATCTTCTCTTCTCCACAAAGGTCTACTTCTAAGAACTAATTTTCTTTTCTTCCTGTTGGTAAGGTGATGGTGATGTATGATCCCTTTCCAGAGGCCAGAATGATAAAAGAAAACTGGAAAACCAAGACTAGAGACCCACTGGGAGATAGATTTTTAGAAACAATGTATTTCTCCCCGAAGAACGACTATATTAGAGATTGCTTGTCCTCTGGAACCTTATGTGCTAATATGAGGAGTTATACAATATATAAAAAATACAGTGATGCAAAAGCCACTCCAGTGTTACAGATATTATAGTCTATCCAGAGGTTGGCTCAGATGGTTGGAGGGCAGCATTGGAAGCCCCATTCTTAAACACTGCCATAATGGAGGACCAGGAGAACAAGTAAGAAGTCAGTAGGTTAGCAAAAGAATCCTTAGAGAATTCTGGACAGCATTATATTAATTATTTTTTTTCTCCCAGAGTCGTACTGCCCTGAGGAAAAGAAATTTTGGACAGATTGTGATTTTGCACACTGATAAAGGTGAACTAAAAACTGGAAAGTATTTTTTATTATTCACATCTTACTTTCAGCTGAAACATAACAAGTACAGGACACTTTCTTTAATAGTATTCCAGAAAGGAACCTGAGCCTGCAAGAATCATTTAGGCTTTTCCCTATGAAGGAATGTCCTTGTACAAAGCTATGTGCCTATGGTTTATATTTCAATCATTTTTCCTTGGCTACTTGTTAGTGTAGTGAATACCATTACAGATAAAATCCAGGCAATAGATTCCCTTACTTTAATAATAAATTAATTTTTCCATTAAACTTTATTATTTTTAAAAATATATTTTTATTAATTTCAGAGAGGAAGAGAGAGGGAGAGAGAGATAGAAACATCAATGATGAGAGAGAACATCGATTGGCCGCCTCCTGCATGCCCCCCACTGGGGATTTGGCCCACAACCTGGGCATGTGCCCTGACTGGGAATCGAACTGTGATTTCCTGGTTGATAGGTGGATGTTCAACCACTGAGTCACACTGGCTGGGCCATCTTTATTCTTTTAAGCAATAAGTTAGGTTAATATAATGGCAAAAAGGAAAAAGGCAAAAAACAAAGAAGATATGTATGTCTATATTCACATGCATAATAGTATAAATATCTCTATATCTAAAAGCCTCAGCAACCATTTGACCAGTAGCTAGGACATGCACTGACCACCAGGAGGCAGACACTCAACACACAGCCATGGAAGCACGGAACAGACTGATGAATCTCGGAGGGAAAAGGGAGAGGGGAGGGCAGGAAGAGATTAACCAAAGATCTTATATGCATATTGAGGCCCAGTGCATGGATTTGTGCACCAGTGGGGTCCCTCGGCCTGGTCTGTGGGGATCGGGCTGAATCCATACATTGAACCTTTGACATTCCCTGAGGAGTCCTTGATCATGAGAGGGTGCAGGCCAGGTGAAGGGACTCCAGTGGTGCATGAGGAACTCCACAAATCTGTGCACCAGGCCTCTAGTAATATATTATTCATGTCAGTATATATTTACATGCAAACACATACTTATAATGTCTATATAAACTGTATGTATGTAGTTAAGTGTGTGTATATGTATGAAATAATTAATTCTAATGAGCTAAATTTGAAAAGAAAGAAACATTAGTTGAGCTGTCAGCTGTTAAAGTGTATTACTTTTTGAGGGGCACCTTGTGCGTACACACTCAAGTTTGGCTAAATAGAAGAGTACCAAGGTTCATATTGAAGGGTAAGCTGTATACCCACATTTGAGTCAAATGAAATATTTTATGCCTTTGAACCTTTGCATATGTTGGTTCCTTCAGCCAGAAATGCTGCTCTAATCCCCTTTGCCTCCCAAACTTCTCATTCTTCAAGAACCAGCTCAAGATCCACTCCTCCACTATGCTGCTATTGTGTTGGGTCTTTCTAAAGAATTTCCTCCATGTATGCCTTCATTGTGTCATGTACCTGTCTCTCCTCCTAGACAATGAGCTCTTTAAGTGCAGGAACTGAGTCTCATTCATGTTTGCTCTGCTCCAGACCCTAGCCGTAAGGCACATACTAAGTACTCAATAAACATTTTATGAAGAAGTAAATGCAGTCCTTGAATAATAATTAAGAATTTGATGTGAAGGGATGGAAAGCACTTTGAGGAAGGCAGGAACCCTTTTTTAAGGCAGAGAGAAGTTACAGGGCATTGGCCTGCTTTGGGAAGGCACTTGGGGATGGAGACCACCTACTCTGATAACGTGGAGTTATGTCATGTAAGTAGCTTTCGTGTCTTTAAAAACGTTTGTGATGAAATATTACTTTTTGAAAGTCAGAAAAGTCCTAATGAAGCTCAAGCTCTCTGAAAGTTTCATCATTTGTAAGGAGAGGGAAGTAACAGTGACCAATAGTTCCTATCCTACAGGGGGAGGAGGCAATGAGACATTTTGCCCAAAGTGTTTTGGATGATGTGTTCATGTGAGTGAGGGGTGGGGAAAACTTCAACTATTTCAAGTATTTAGAACAGTGGAAATGTAATGGGGGATGAGGGGAGAACTTCATTAAATGGAGGCCAGAAGACCTGGAAGCTGAAGAGGGAAGGTGAGGAAATCCAGAGATCAGCCAGAGCAGGAGTACACCATCCCTGCGCTGCACAGATCAAGGGAGAGGACAGTGTAACCAGAGACCAAGCACTGAGATTGCCCAGCAGTAGATGAGGACAGTGTTATGAGACCAAGTGCTGAGAACTCCCCAGACAGGAGCTACAGCTGGTCCTGGAAAAGGTGCCATTCAAGGCAGAGAGCCCGAGGAGAGATACCTGTGCTGCTGCTTCCTCTGCCTTCCTGTCTCCACCAGGGTTTCATCTGCTGCTGGGCCTTCTCAGCGCTTGGTCTCTGGTAACACTGTCCTCTCCCTTTATCAGTGCAGCCCAGGGATGGTGTACTCCTGCTCTGGCTGATCTCTGGATTTCTTCACCTTCCCTCTTCAGCTTCCAGTTCTTCTAGCCCCCATTTAATGAAGTCCCCCCATTACATCATTTCCACTGTTCTAAATACTTAAAATAGTTGCAGTTTTCCCCACTCCTCACTCACATGAACACATCATCAAAAACACTTGGGCAAACTTCTCACTGCCTCCTCCCCATGTAGGATAGGAACTATTGGCCACCATTACTTCCCTCTCCTTACAAATGATGAAACTTTCAGAGAGCTTGAGCTTCATTCGAACTTTTCTGACTTTC
The DNA here is from genome assembly GCA_027563665.1 of Antrozous pallidus. Lineage (NCBI taxonomy): Eukaryota > Metazoa > Chordata > Mammalia > Chiroptera > Vespertilionidae > Antrozous > Antrozous pallidus. Next base: position 165,670,099 of record CM050508.1, on the reverse strand, counting down.
AAAAAGTAATCATATTTCACCACAAGCCACCTAGACCCCTTTGTAATAAAAAGCAAAGCAGGAAGACAGAAAAATGGATCTGAAAGCAATACTCAGTTCATTCGCACCATCAGTTACTATTAGTTTGGGCCATGAGGAAAAAATAACTCAAAGTAACTGTGGCTTAAGTAAGAGAAGCTCGCTGTTCTCTTCCACAGAGGCCCAAGTAGGTAATTTGGGGCTGGTGTGACATTTTATAACATCAGAGACCCAGGAGTATCTGTCTTGATACTTCTTTGTGTGTGGCCTTGACCTCATGGTCCAGAGCAGGAGCTTTGTGTTTGAGGCATCAGGATGGTAGGACAGACAAAGGAAAACAGAGAGAGGAGCACATAGACATTGTCTGACAGAACAATGTGTTCTGAACTGTGGGTCATGACTCACTAGTGAGTCATCAAACAATATAAAGGATCACTTAAAAAAAATACAACAGAAGAGATCTGAGTGTTTACCATCTGGTAAAGGCAACTATTTCTATATAAAACTGTTCCAGTATGTGAGTATACATATGACATATACACATATATAATATCACATAATGTAACATCAAATGTATTTCTTTTATAGAATGCTGTCAAAAAGTTCAAAGCAATTAAAACTTTCTGGGAACTGTTCTACTTCTGTTCCACCAAGTTCTGTCTAGAACTTGGTTACATGACTCTAGAGAATCGCAGCAAGGGTTGGGAATTGTCCTCTTTTCTATAGGCAGCCATTTGCCTGGCTAACATTAAAGATTTTATTATTTTAAAAAAAGAGAGAGCTTCAATAGTCAAGAACAACTCGGAGTCTCTACCACACACGGAGTCATTGTTATAATTGTCTGCTATTATTGTTTCTATTGACTGTAATCATTGATTGAAAGAGCCATTTATTCAAAGCATGACTCTTGGTCATTTAACCAAGTAATGACAAATTTGATGCCTGGACCCAAACAGTGTGTGTGCAAATCCTGCTTTGTCATTTAGTTTTTTTGTCCATAAAATAAGGATAATAACAGTGTTTTTGGAAGGGCTTAATGAGGAGGAGAGTCGGCTGCTTAGCAGAGTATGTGGTACCCACAAAGAGCTCAGGGATGTTGGGATTACATGCCATGCCTGGAGCCCAGAGGCAGACAGAGTATGTGGGAGGGCTCCTTTAGGGTGCTATACTGCTTCCAGCCAGCATCCACTCCCAGTTTGAAGCAGTTGCTGAAATTCATGGTAAATAAACTCCAATTCATAGCAGCAAACTGGAAGATGGCCAGAAATGGGATATCAGCCGGCAATGAGGAAGAGTGGAGAACAGCAGGGCGACCTGGGACCTTTAAGAAAGTTAAAGAGGTGAACTAAAAGCAACTTTCAAAGTTCAAGTAGAGCTGGGGTAATAATCACAGTGCCTGGCACACAGCGGCCTAGATTATTTGTTGGACGAATGAATAATGACCAAAATAGAGAAGATGGTAGCAAAATACCTTTTTGACTATGATTGCAACTTACTTTTGCTCTCTTCTTGCTGATTACATGTAGGTTCAATGCATATTCAAAAGGAAAATAATTGTGACTCTCTTTTATTAAAAATACATAACTTTTTCTTTCAGCTTGTGCATATTATGATTACTCTTTTAACACTAATTAAACACCCACCATGTGCCAAATGGTAAGCAGAACATGTGGGCAATAACGTTTCTGCTCTCATGGTGATAGGCAGAGAAACTTGGTAGAAAACTCAGTAGGAAAGATGAAGGTAAATTTGATCTTTTAATATTAATCTTATTCACGTAGTGTTTCCAGGGAAAGCTGTGAAACCCTTGAATTGGAAATATGAAAAAAGAGGTAAACATTCCTCTTTGGGCAGAGGAGAAAACAGACAACTTGCTCAGGCTCCTTCTTCATCTCCAAGGAAAACCATGTGCTTAAACCAGAAGTCACTTTAGACACTACACATGTCCCGCCTGGCTAGTTACATTTACATTACCTACCTGGTCCCTGTAAGCATTTAAATGTGATATTTCTACAAACACTTGATAGCCTCCAAATTAGTGAAAGGCTAAATGGGAAGTAAGTGGCAGACTTATGTTCACAAACTCAATAAATGTTTATTAAGCCCCACTATATGTGCTGTTTGCTGCTAAGTAAGATATCAAAAGGCAAAAACAAGTTGCTTTCCCCCCCAAATGAAGTGACTGTCCTCTGAGAAAGCCAGTCAAGAGTTAACAATGCAGAGTGCTTAAGGAATGACTGGAAAGGGCTAAGGGGCATCAAGAAGGGGCATTTTACCTCTATCTTGGCAGAGTGGTCAGGAAAGGTTTCCTAGCTAAAGGTGATTCCACCTGAACCTTCAAAAATAAGATAATCTTATCTAGGTGGAAATGTGACGAAAGATATTCTAAGCAAATTAAATCAAAAGAGGGAAGGCAGGGAAGGATAGAGCAATGAGGGATTGTGTCAGAGATTCAGGGGGCTTGCTTTGCCTGTGATGCAGGTGCATACTGGGAGGAGGGGAGTCAGGGAAGCAGAGAGATGTATTTGGGTCCAGATCGTGCAAGTCCAGGTGTGCAAAAAGTTTCCATTTCATTCTGAAACTTATATGTGAGATCATTGATCCATAAATGCTGCAGAAATAAAGTGATTTAACTTAGTTCAAAAAGAGAGACTTCAAGGATGGCTTTTTCATTTCACCCTTGACATCCTCATGGTGCACTTATGTGGTCCCCTCCTCTAAGATCAGGCAGGAAGCAGGTCTGCCCAGTCAGTGTTGTGATATGAGGGCAACGACACCCAAAGTTAGATGCCTAGTACCAGAGAGTGAGGGATCAAAATGTCTCTGAGGTGACATACTGAAGTGGGGGTCCAAGATGGCTCATCAAACCCAGGGATGCTGAAGGTGAGAATCTGGGGTCAAGAGTGGACTTGAGGCCTAACCGGTTTGGCTCAGTGGATAGAGCGTCGGCCTGTAGACTGAAAGGTCCCAGGTTTGATTCCGGTCAAGGGCATGTACCTTCGTTGTGGGCACATCCCTAGTAGGTGGTGTGCAAGAGGCAGCTGATCGATGTTTCTCTCTCATAGATGTTTCTGACTCTCTATGCTTCTCCCTTCCTCTCTGTAAAAAAGCAATAAAATATATTTTAAAAGAAAGGAAGGAAGGAAGGAAGGAAGGAAGGAAGGAAGGAAGGAAGGAAGGAAGGAAGGGAGGGAGGAAAGAAGGAAGGAAGGAAGAAAAGAATGGACTTGAGTAGACCAGGGAAAACTAGAGGGATGAATGGCAGGTAAAATGAGAGCTCTCCTAATTTGTTTTTGAGTCTTTCATTGCAAGTTTTTTAGTACAACACTACCAAGGGCTGCTTGGGCCTTTAAGAGTAGGGGGCAGTGGGGAGGAAACACAAATAGGCATGTTTCTTTCTTTTCCCTCTTCCTGATTCCTGGGGCTCTAGGGTGAAATTACAATGCTCAGTACACATATCCACTGCAGTAGGAATTCTATAATTCGCTAGCATTATAGGGAACTTGGTACAAAAAGAACACTGATCTGAAAGTTTCTACCTTACTCGTTCTTTCAATTGCTAGTTTAATATCTGTTTTTGCCACCAAATTGTAAGCTCCTAAGGGTATGAAGTATGCTTGCCATAACTCTGCCCTCTAGCATGTATCAAAGTGCCTGATGTGAGTGAATGATAAATGTTTTAAAAATCTGAATCTGGTTTGCCCCATTTACTGCTAAGTTACTCATATACTAATTCAAGGGCAAGTCATCTGGATAACATTGATAACATAAAATCTATGCTTTCAAGATGGTTTGTGGTTATGTTGCTATGTTTTTGGCTTTTATACAGACATGTGTTCATGGTTCCACTTTTCTGAGATCAGTTTCCTTTGTTGTAAAATGGATTTGATAATAATACCTACATATTATTATGAAGCAGGAGAGCACTATAATTAAAAGTGAGGGCCTGGACTTAAATAATGGCACCATCACATACTACTGGTGAAACCTTGGGTAAATAGCTCAATCTCGCTAAACCTCAGTTTTCTAATCTGTAATATGGGGATGAAATACTTCCAAAATAGGATCTTTGCAAGGATGTAATAAAACTAGAGGCCCGGTGCACGAAATTCGTGCATGGGGGGTGGGGACGGGAATGCTGGCCCTCAGCCCGGCCTGTACCCTCTCCAATCTGGGACCCCTCAAAGGATGTTCTACTGCTAGTTTACAAGGATTGGACCTAAATTGGCAGTTGGACATCCCCCTCACAATCCGGGACTGCTGACTCCTAACTGCTCACCTGCCTGCCTGTCTGCCTGATTGCCCCTACTGGCCTGAACGCCCCCAACTGCCCCCTATCGCCAGCCTGCTTGCCCCCAAATGCCCCCCTGCCAGCCTGATCACCCCCAACTGCTCCCCATGCCAGTGTGCTTGCCCCCAGCTGCCTACCCTGCTGGCCTGCTCACTCCAAAATGCCCCCCCCCATGTCCTGATCACCTCCAACTGACCCACACTAACAGCCTGCTTACCCCCCCCTTGCTGGTCTGCTTACCCCTAACACCCCCAAAACTTGGCCTGATCACTCACAACTCTGTCCCATCCTGGCTTGATCACCCATAACTGCTCTCCCCTCTTGGCCTCTAACTGCCTCTGCCTTGGCCCTGGCACCATGGCTTTGTCCAGGAAGGTCTCCTGGAAGATTTCCCAGTTTAATTAGTATATTACCCTTTTATTAGTATAGATAGAGGCCTAGTGCATGGGTGGGGGCCAACTGGTTTGCCCTGAAGGGTGTCCTGGATCAGAGGGCGGTTCCCTTAGGATGTGGGCCCCCCCTGGGCAAGGGGCCTGTGGTTTGCAGGCTGGCCACACCCCCATGGGGTGAGGATCCCTGCTGGGGGTCATGGCTAACCTGGGTGAGGGGCTAAGGACTGTTTTCAGGCTGGTCAAGCCCCCTAGTGGGGACCCTCACCCCATGGGAGTGTAGCCAGCCTGGGTGAGGGGCTGATGGCTCCCAGCCCCTCCTTTTTTTCTTTCTTTTTTTTTTTTTTTCAGTGCTTCCTTAAGTGGAGGCCAGGGCCGGCTGGAAGCAGGTATCTGGGATTTATTTATCTTCTGTAATTGAAACATTATAGCCTTGAGTTGAGGCCAGGGCTGGCCAGGGCAAGTGGGAAGCTTGGCTTCCTCCATTGCCGGGGACAACCCAAGCCTCCTGCTCACTCCAGCTCTATGGCTGCTGCCATCTTTGTTGGGTTAATTTGCATACTTGCTCTAATTGGCTGGTGGGTGTAGCTGAGGTATAGTCAATTTGCATGTTTCTCTTTTATTAGTATAGATTTCTCTTTTATTAGTGTAGATGATCCATTTTAAATACTAGGCCTGGTACCTGGAACCTAGTGGGAGCTCAATTATTGTGCCTCATAGTTTTAGGGATTAAATAAGGAAATTTCATTTAAAACATAGAACATCACATCTAGAACCTTATAAACACCAGAAAGTGTTAGCTATTAATTTATTTCCATATATAGTCATCATTTCACTATGCAAACAACTGTTTGTCTAATTCATTTGCTTTGTTCCATTGCTTCAATTGCAGTCTTGATCTGTGATTTACCAGGTGTACTGGTTAATAATGCAGATTTTCTTCATAGATGGACTTACACATTGTCTGCTATATATGCAATTTGATGTGTACACTATTTTGTTGTATTGAAAGCAAGCTTCAAAACTTTATATGTCAAATTTGCTGAAAGTGTTAACATCATAGATATTTTTACCCTTAAAAATGTTGAATTGCATGCAAAAAAAAAAAAGAGCATTCATAGGAAGTTTTAATTCATTACTTTATTTTGAAGAAAAGTGCTGCTGAAAGTTATCACATACTTTGGGAAGCTTATGGTGAACATGCTCCATCTCAAGATACTTGTGAACGCTGGTTTAATGCTTTAAAAGTGATTATTTTGATGTGAAAGACCAAGAACATCCAGATCAACTGAAAAAATTTGAAGACCAACAATTACAAGCATTATTGGATGAAGATGTGTGTCAAACTCAAAAACAATTTGCAGAAAGATTAAACATTGCTCAGCAAACAATTTTCTATTATTTACAAGCAATGGGAAAGATTTTAAAGGAAGGAAAATGGGGGCCACAACAACTGAACAGAAAGAAGACAAATGGAAAATCGAAAAGTCATAAGTAAAATGTTGCTTCAAGAGCACAAAAGAAAGTCTTTTTTGGCATGAATTGTGACTGGAGATGAAAAGTGGATTTATTTTGAGAATCCCAAATGCACAAAATCATGGGTTGATCCAGGTTAACCATCAACATCAACTGCAAGGCCAAATCGCTTCAGAAAGAAGACAATGCCCTGTGTTTTCTGGTATCAGGAAGGTGTGGTGTATTATGAGCTTCTAAAACCGGGTGAAACCATTAATACTGATCACTACTGACAACAAATAATCAATTTTAACCACGCTTTGATTGTAAAATGACCAGAATGTGCCACATCCTAAGAGAACCCCCCCTCTGATCCAGGACACCCTTCATGATGACACACCATACACACTTCAAAACCAGTTAAGGACATGTTAAAAGATCTTGCTTGAGAAGTATTAACCCACCCACTGTATTCACCAGACCTTGCTCCTTCAGATTACTACTTGTTCTGATTAATGGCACACACACTTCTGAGCAGCACTTCAAAACGTATGAAGAAATGGAATATTGGGTCTCTGAATGGTTTGCCTTAAAATAAGAAAAGTTCTATTGGGACGGTATCCACAAATTACCTGAAAGATGGGGAAAATGTGTAGCTAGCAATGGGCATTACTTTGAATAAAGCACTTTTGATGTTTCTCTTGAAATTATTGTGTTTTCTTTTATCACAAAATCCACATTATTAACTGGTACACCTGGTAAATCTCTTGTTGTGGTTGCATTTTTTGTTGTTGTTAATTCTCACCTGAGGATATTTTTTCATTGATTTTTTAAGGAGAGTGGAAGACATAGGAAAGACAGAAACATCAATGTGAAAGAAACACATTGATTAGTTGCCTCCTGCATGAGCCTGGGCCACCCGTGACTAGAATCGAACTTGGGACACTTCGGTCTGCAGGTCAACACTTTGCCAACTGAGCCAAACTGGCCACAGCATGATTGCATATTTTATATGTTTAATGTTACACCCCTAGCCAGAGTATTAACTCAGAGCAAGTATGGTAGCATGGTATTTGCACATAAGTGCTTACCCGATCATTATTTCGATTTAGTGAACTGATAATTCTATTATTCTTAAATAGTTTTCAGAAAATTTTTAAATTTTTGGTAAGATGGAAAGAAAACTATGCTGTTTATATCCAGTAAGGGTCACCAAGCCCACGAAAGGAAAGGGTCATCCAATTTCAGCATAAAGAAATGACTAGCTTACAGCCCACTCTTCCTCTTTGCTTTCTAAGATTCCCCAAGTTATATTTAAGTTTTCACTATTATGTTTATACAAATCATGAAGGATTTTGCTAAATTTCTGAATTTTTTTTTAATTTTTGCCATTTGCTTTGTTTTGTTTGAACTGAAACGTATACTTTTCCCTTAGAAATGTCCTGGGTAGAATTATTTAGAGACTTTTAAGATGCTCTTTAGTTCAGCTAATAAATCTGAGTAAAAAGTCTCTGACTTAAACCATCCTCCACACAACTATAGTGTAATCTTTCTAATCTACCCCTCCCTAAAGTCCTTCCTGTCCCCCTACCCCACCCCGTCCCTCACAGGAGAAAAGTCCACATCCCTGGGTCAAGAACCAAACTCCTTATTTTTTCTTCACCCAAAGTTCTCATCAGTTGCCCCTTCCCACTTAATGCTATAGAAATTGTAAATTTCTAGTTCCTTTCTTCACTTTGTTTTGCTCTCTGTACATTTTTAAAGGCTTTTGTCTTCTGCAGGGATGTCGTGTGTGTGTGTGTGTGTGTGTGTGTGTGTGTGTGTGTGTGTGTAACTCCCACCTATTCTTGATAACATTTCTCAGGTGGAGCTTTCTCTGACCTCTCCCTCATTAGATTAAGTGCCCCTTCTATTGTACCTGATGCATAGCCCCCTTCTCTGGAACACTTCATATTATACTTACCAATTTTACTACTATTTCTTGAGTAATTACTATGTACCAGGTACTATATCAAACATTAAAGATATGTTGACAAAACACACAAAAGTCATTGCCTCCATGGAGCTTACAATAAACAAAATAAGTGAGCAAACATATATGATGTTAGGTGGTACAAGCACAACAAAGAGGTAGGATAGAGGGAGTTCCAGGAGGGAGAGATTTAGGGGATTATAATCCTAAATGGAATGAGGCCTCCCCTCATATGTGAGTCCAGACTAGAAAACGGTGATATGGAGAAACAGTTCTCCATGGGTTTCTTGCATTTTTGCATGCCATGTGAGCAAGGTATGAACTGCCCTATTGTTCAGCGCTATTTTTTCAAGGAGTTTATTTAGTGGACAGCTTTGGCAAGTAGAGATTGTGTCTCTCTTTGGAGCAAAGAGAAAAATTACTTTCTGTTCAGCATATTAAAGCTATCTCCCTCAGGGACAAATGGCAGTTTTGTTTGCATTTTATTATAAATGAGATGTGGGTTATCTAAGCTTGGGGTTCCTCTTCTTCAACGCTACCTGATGTGAGCAGGTGTCCCTTGGCCCTCGTCGTGGTGCCTGTGGGGATTGGGGCTGGGGAGTTGACACAAATAATGACACTCAGGCCATATATTGTACCTGACCCATGGTAGGGTGTTGGAAACATATCATACTGCTATTCTATTTTTGCTAGCTCTCACTTTGAAGGGGAATGGGAAATATGATGATTTTTAAAAACAGGAAGAATATGAAAAACACAGAAAATCTTTGTTCTTTGATTTTGCTTGGGCTATAAGTCATTTCCATTAACTTAACAGTAAAGCACACTTGTTGAGATCTGAATTATTGTAGAAGTTAATGAGCGAGCACTAATTTCTGCCCTTGGAGTTCATTGTTTTATTCTCTTGAGCTCCCTTGAGTTCACAGGTTCAACATAGTTCGCAGGCAGCATTGTTTTGAATGGGAGGCTTGCCAGCAGCATTAGGCTGAGAATCTGTTGTTAACTTGGCCCTGTTTCTACCTCAGAGCATGCAAAGGGGAATTGTGGTGGCTTGGAAACTCCTCACCACATTTTTGGAAATCTGACCGAGAGTTCCTAAAAGCAATTTGACATGGAGTTTCTCTGTGGTGAGAATCTTGCCCAAAAAGTACCATGAGGTGGTCTATCACTTAAGTGGATTTATACTCCCCCCTCCAAAAAAAATGGGAGAGATGCCAATTTGATAAGGAATCTTGGTCTGTTCTTCTTTAGCAGTCATAGAATAGAATTGCTTGTGTTCCTCTTTGCACAGAATTAATGTTTCAAGGATCATCCTTTTCTCAGTTCTTTGATCTAACACTTGTTTGGGTCTCTGGTCTGGAACTGTGCTAGATTCTGTGGCGGTGAATAAAGCAGACAGAGTTCTCTACAGGTGATTCTACTGTAGGTGATTGTAGACCACACTTTGAGAAACATTAAGATGGAGACAAAGGAATTACAAATGGACAAGTACAAGGCTGAATGTTAAGTGCTGGGCTTATGAAAAGGAAACAACTAGCGAACAGGTGTCTGGCTCGATCAGAAGCAAGAAGACCAGGAGACAATTTTCCTGGTGATCTACTGTCTTCTAGGCACAGTTGTAACCCACTTACCCAATCTTTTCATTATTTCATAGTTTAAATAGTTACACAGTCTGTAGTGTGCTCTCTGTATAGAGCAAATGATTGAACTTAATCCTGAGAGTTACATCAAGACAAGAGAGAGAAAATGAGTTTGCTATTAATAGAACATGTGGACTGGAACTGGAATGGGAAAATTAGCTCTGTCTGAGTCTTGGTGGTGACCTCTCACAGGTCACATATTCTGTGTACTGCACTTTCTCCAATAGGCTTTCTTAGCCCTCATAGCTCTGTGTGCAGAATTATACCCACTATTTACTGGGTGCTTCTATGTATATAACAGATGCTATGGTAAGAGCTCTATGTACCTTTTCACAAAAACTCTGGGTATTATTGTTTATATTGTACAGATGAAGAAACTGAGGGTAAGAAACATTAAACTTCACAGATATGATATAGCTCATGAGTCTTGTCCTTGAGATTGAATTCAAGTTTTCTGATTCCAGTATCCATGCTCTTAATGGCTATATGCTTACCCACACACATATGACTGTATATATAACTGTGAACATACGCCAGGGAATGTGTAGTCCTCTATACAGCTATATGTTCCCTGCAATCTGTATTGTGAGACTCACGGCCCCTATGACTTCTTCTTTGGTTGCAATGACCACTTCTAACTGCCTTTTCCCCTTAGTGTTTTCTAAAGTAAAATTTTTGAGAATGAAAATTTGCTTCAAGAGCTGATCTGTTTGCCATGCCTTGGGTGCTGTAGGTTGGCTTACTTTCATGCCACATGCCCACACTGGTCCAAGTTACCCCTCTGGGACACAATCAACTAATACTGAACAGAGGTTGATGATGAGGCAATTTCACTTATGTGGGCTGGGACATTAAGGCTGGCAGTTTATGAGGCAACAATCTGTTATTGGTCTGTCATGTACCAGTGTATGCTATGTGTGTAAACATTTTCTTTCTAACACCAGATTTGTAGTTCAGAGCTTGCCATTTGGAGACCTAGGTTTCTACACTGGCGCCACTAACTAAAAATTGTGTTACTTTGGGCTAACGGCTTTATTTCTCTGAAACTTTTCCCCACTGACAGCACAAATGTCATGTAACCCTTTCTGTATTGAGAATGTATTGGATGTAGGCACTGGATAAAAACGCTAGAGCTCCCAAATGAATGAGTAACCATTTGGGAAGCTTGTTTGCAGTCTAACATGGTTCATGAGAATCATCTGAGTGGTGGGGTCTATAAAATGCATATCTGGGACCTAGGCCACCTCCAGAGATTCTGTTCTGACAGACTAGGGTTGAAGCACAGGATTCGAAGTGCAGTAAGTGAGCCCTAAGGCTACCTGTGGTCAAGGATCAGGGAGGAGAGAACAAGACTTTCAAATAATCACAATACTGCTTATTAACTGCTTGGGGGGGGGGCATTACTGCAGAGAGAAGAATCAAGAGCTACAATAAATACTAGGGGGACAGTTCCAGAGAAGGCTTCCCAGAGATGACTCCCAGCTCAGTAGGAACTTACCAGGTGAAGAGAAGGAGAGGGCATTCAAGGCCACCAGCAAAGGTGTTTTCTGGGGGCTGCTGAGGATTTGGGGGCAGAGTAGCTTCAATAAGGCCGGAAGGGCAGATAAGCCAGTGCACAGAGAGCCTTATTTATTGTAAGTTTATTTCTCTGAAATGGGGCATCAGAAATATTTGGGTTAGTGAGAGACAGGTTCAGACTTCAGAAAGGTGATTTTGGTTTCAGTGTGGAGAACAGAATGTTGGGGGTGAGATGGACTGCATGGGGACCTGAGAGGAGACAGTGGTCACAACCACAGGTGAACTGTGATGAGGCGCTGAGGCCAGGGGAAGGGATGCAGATGGAGACTGGGGTGGATATGAGAGATAGCAGGAGTGTGTGTAGGGAATAAAGCACCAGGCTGGAAAAGGATGACATCCACCCCGTTTGCAGTCAGATGCAGATTTAGGTGGAGAGTAGGAAAAAACAGGAATGAGTTTTAGTTCAGGTATGTCTAGTAGAGAAATCAGTAAATAGTTGGACTCCTCTGTTTATTTCAGCTCCAAGGGGAGACTGAGATTTGTTTAGAAGTTTGCAAAAAGTCTGATGTACTAGTGATAATTGAAGGCGTGGGTGCACTGAGAGTTCTCAAAAATAACCTGAGGGTGATAAGAAGAAACATAGAGTTAAAATCCTTCAAAAATGGGCCCCCTCACAGTTAACAGTATACAAAAAATTGTCAAAAAAGGAGAAGCCAAAGAAGGAGTTTCAGAAGGATAGCTTAGCAATGTGCAACAACTCTGGCGACAATGACCTTGAAGAATCCAATATAAAAAATTAATACTGCTGGATGCCACTATTATTTTTGTTTTGTTTCTCTTCCATTAACCATCTGGCCAATCTTTTTTGCTTCATGGAAAGATACACTATCATGCGCAATGGCGTGACAATAAAAAACAGAAGTTACAGGATCATCTCTCTACCAAATGTCAATTCAACTTTGGGGACAGAAAGCAACGTATAGGTTTTTTTTTTTTTTATCCTATTATGAATTCCAAGAATCGTGTTTACAGCACCTACTTTGGGCTTGATCCTGAACCAAGTGTGGATGAGGGAGTGACGGATTGGTCCCTGCCCCACACAGGCTTATCTTAGTTCTGATATGTGTGAGTTATGTAAAGCAAACATGGCAGGTATAAAATGGTCTTGTGCAAGAGTCTGATTTGCCTCTCTCAAGGGGCCACAGAATGGAGAGTGTCACAAGAAACAAAAACAAAAACAGAATATATAGGTCAGACAACACAGATTTGGGGATTCGGAGGACAGACACAGTCGAACCAGGTGAAATGGACCAGAGAAGGCTTACAGGAGGTGTTTGGAACACAATGTAGTCAAAGACGTGGGACAGAAGGTTTTGCTGTAAAGTGAAGAGAGCACTATCTCCAGGTTCTAGTCCTGCTCCCACCCCTCTCGGTAGCCCTCAGCTTCCTGGGCATGGCTCTGTGTTCTAGGAACCCACAAGCAGCAAGCTCACAAGTCTCCGCCAGGCTTCAGGGAGAAACAGGAAGGTTAACCTTTCTTGCCTCCCATTCTCCAGGGAAATAGATGCGTGTGTGTGTGTGTGTGTGTGTGTGGGGGGGGGGGGGGGGGGGGGGGGTAAGCTCCGGTTTAGGTTCAAGCAGTGTTGTTGTCGGTTTTTTGTTTTGTTTTGTCTTTGCTTTGATGGGATCAGATGGTTCATTTTCAAAGAAAAACTGAAAGAACGATGTCATATATAAGAACAAGAGCCTTGGAGTCAGACTTGTGCTTCAGTTCTGGCTCTGCCTCTTATCCCCTAGGTGATCTTCTGGCAATTTATCCCACCTCTCTAAGCCTCAGTCTCGGTTACCTAAAAATTTGGGATAAAGATATGTATCTCATAGGGATGTGGTGGGGATTAAAGGATAATGTTACAAACCCCCGGAGCACTTTTCAGGGCACAAAGTAGCTGATTTAAAAAAAAGAAATTTGTTGATGCAACCAGTGCTGGCTATTGTTATTGACATCGAAGCAAAGCAGAGGACGCTTGCCCGGCAGTCCCCTCCTTCCCAAAGCTCTGCTGGGCAGAAAGCCAGCGTCCTGGAACTTAAAGGGATTTGGGGATGGCGGGACCTTGAACGGATGGGATCCTGAGTCCCTCGCGCTGGCAGACATGGGGAGAGCTGGAGTGGGGCGCAGTGCCCGGCAACCGGAGGGTCCCAGTGACCCAGCCGTGGCAGGGCTGGTACCCGGGAAGAGAGCCTTTTCTCCAGCCTCTGGCATCTCCGGGGGCCAGTTCTGGGGCGGGAGTGAGGGAGAGAGAGGAGGGGCGACTGGGGGAATTTCCCCGCCTCTCTTGCTCCTTCCATAAATCACCGCAGTCTCGGTGGCGGCGGAGCCGGGAAGTGCGCGGAGCCGGAGCGCAGCGTGGTGGCACCAGACGCCTCCCTTTTCCCCACCGCTTTCTTTCTTTCTTTCTGTGCTTTTTCTTTCTTTTTTTCAAACCTCCCCTTCTCCCTTCTCGCTCAGTGGCTTTCCTGGCCCAGCAGCCCGATTGCCGCTCCGCCTCCGCTGGGTGCTGCCGGCCGGCCGCCCTCGCCGCTGCCGCCTCCCTGCGCCCGGACTCGGGGAAGCGAAAGCTCGGCGACTCTCGGCTTGCACCGCGACTATCAGACCCGCGGCTGCACCGCCCGCGCCCCCGGGGTCAGGCGCCGCTGTTCCTCCGGACGCCCCACAGCTTCTCGGGGCTGCGCTGGTGTCCCGGGGACCGCTTGGGGGCCGCTTCCTCCCCCGCCCGCCGCTGGAGCTGCTGATGGTGGCCGCCCGCGCTCCCGTGCTGTAGCCGGGCGCCCCCTAAGTTTGGAAGCCGCCGCGGCGCGCGCAGAGGCGTCTGGACCAGGGAAAGAAAGTTTTGCGGGGTGCGCCGAGCGGGCCCTAGGCGCACCTCCCGGGGCTCTCTCCCCACTTCCCGGCGCCCGGAGCCCGTTGGCGGGGAGTGGGGGGGAACCAGCATGGCCCGCGAGCCGGAGGAAGAAGAGCCGGTGGGGGCGGCCGTCCTGGCCCGCGGCTGCCGGGGCTTGCCCGGCCGGGCTGGGGCGGGAGCGCTGCAGCCGTCCCTCTGGCTGTTCTGCGTGGTCGTGTGCTGGCTGCTGGGCGCGGTGGCCCACGCCGACTTCTCCATCCTGGACGAGGCACAAGTGCTGGCGAGCCAGATGAGGAGGCTAGCGGCAGAGGAGCTGGGGGTCGTCACCATGCAGGTAAGCCCCCCCCCCCGCATTGCACCCCCAACCTTGCCAAGCATTCTGCCTCTCCTGGGCAGAGCCCCTTCCCCAGTGCATGTCCCCTTGACCGTGCACCGACCTCTCTGGCACGCACAGCCCCCTCCCCCTTCCACCGGATACCTCTGTTCTCTCTGCACAGGGTCCCCGCACGCCCATATGCACACCCACTCTTCCTTGCACTCAGGTACCCCTCCCTTTTTTTCCACTGCAGAAGCCCTTGCCCTTTGCACAGGACCCACTTTCCCCTCCCACCCAACTCTTTTATCTCCGCAAGGATTCTCCGATCCCCTCGTACCTCCTTCCCTACTGTGCACGATTCTCCTCCTCGGTCTTGTTTTTACCCCGTCGCCCCTGCAAACTCCCCTTCCTTCTTTGTGTACCCATCCCGGGGCAGACGGCCCCGCCTGGCTCGGAGGATTCTCCGAGGCCCCCAGCCTACACCCCTGGACCATCTCTCCTCGTGTCCACCCCTACCGCGCGCATTCGTGGGCACCGGGAGGGAAGGCACCAATAGGGGAGGCACCCGCAGCTGCGCCCGGCCCGCCTGGGTCCTTGCGGAGAGAAGCTCTGAGCGGACTCCGACCTCCCTGTCCGCCCTGGTGCACAGGGGGCGGGGGGTTGGCTTGGTAGATTCCGGGCGGATTCCCGACTCTTGTCCTGTGGGGGAGACTTGTGTTGTTATTGCTATTGTCCCTTGCGTGCTGTCCGCTGTACGATGTTTATTTTGTTTTGTACCTGCCTCTTGTGGGTGGGGAACGGGAACACAGTGAGTGAGGTCCCTATTTTTCCGGTTTGTTTGCCGTGCTGTTCCTCCCCGAGAGGGGAAGGGGGTTCCAAAAGAAGGAGCGGGTCTAATAAGGAATCCTGATGTTACTGATAACCGACACCACAGCAGCAGTAAAGATTGCTGCACAGCAACCACCTGGAGACTGTGACCCGCCGCTATTTTAACCTACGACTTGGCCGGTAAGGCCCCCTGGATTAGGCGAGGTGGAGATGACATTAGGGGTCTGAAACCTCGGCTACAATGTTGTTCAGGAAAACAACCACTTATGCCTTCTAACAACAACAATGGTGATGAACGTGGGCTTCGAAAGAAGGAAGTTTCCAGGAACGTGTTCTTGGAATAGGTTTCTGAATTCGATTTTAAGGCGACCACCAGCGCACCTCCCACCAGGAGGGAGAGGTGTTTTGAGTCACTGAGGCGGGGTTTAGTGTCGCTTTGGTAGGACTCAGGTTTCTGACGCCTTTTTTTTTTTTTTTTAACCCTCTTCCCTGCGACCTCCCCAGTCTCCTCCCAGGATAATGCAGTTTTCCCAAAGCAAGTTCTGCAGATCTTTTACACCGAAGTGTACGACAATTAGAATTACTATTATTATTTTTTAACTGTTAGGTGAGGTTGAAAAGTGGTTGGTTTGCTTGAAGGAGAATTCTGTACAGTATGTCTTTGCAGACAGCAGCCCTGAAGTGCAAGAGAGTCTGGTTCTTCATTTGCACAGTAATAGACAAGCTTTTAAGGTACCCCACTGAACTGACCTTTTCTATGCAGAACTTTCAAGTTCAGATCTAGTTATAATTTTCTTCCATAGACATTTTGTGATCTCTGTGATCACATTTTGTGATTGTTGACAGAGTTCTTAAGAGTGAAATTCTATTTATTTTAGAGGAAAGAACTAAAATGTTAGGAAGAACACTGGTGAATGTTTCCATGTAGAGCACAAATAATTGTGGTTTTTTTTTTGTTTTTTTTTGCATGGAGGCACCTCTTTTAATAAAGGACACTTCATATGTTGCTGTGTTGGACTGTAACTGGGGCTGGACAAGGGGACCCTAGGATTCTTTTTTTTACACCCTTCCCCATATAAGCTAAGGACTTGCTTTCTCTAAGATGCTGACAGCAGTTTTAGTGTTTCTCACCCGATCCTTGACAAAAGGTGAAATCTGATCCTAATACATTGTCATTTAGGTGGGGATCCAAAGCAAATGTAGTTTTAAAAGGCTTCTCTGTTGAAAAGGAGACACTTTAGAAAAAAGACCTGATCAGTGGGGGGTTTGTGCCCAAATGGCCCTTTATCTCCTCCCAACTGGCCTCTTTCTAACACCTTTGCCACCTCATTGTGGAAACCGGCCTCCTGGGGACAGGGTTTTGTCTGGCAAAATGTGAAGTGGCTTCTCTCCTTTTTTTTGAAAGGAGAAGCACATACTGTATTTAATATTTAAATTCCTCTTCTTGAGCTGTATATTGATCTGCCACTTGCCTCCATCTGGGAAAATTGGGGAGAGTATCTTTTTAATTTTGTTAGCCTGTCAGCTTTTTTGGGGGGTGGGGGAGGTACTTGTAAAATAAAATCTAAGGCTAAAATCTAAGGTTAGGTTTTTTACTCATAGCACAAAGATGGTGAGCCTCACATTTCCCTCTATAATCCTCTGGAATTTGTTCAGTGGGATTGAAATTTCGTGGGGTTAGTGACCAAAAGTGCAGATTATATAGTCCTCCCTGCGGAATGCTGAATTTTATAGCTGCAGAACTAATCTGTTGTTGCGAGGTAGGAAGCCTCCTGTGGACATTAAGGTGAGCTGGGCAGACTTCCATGTTGAGGGGGCTGGGGAAAGCTTGTGTCTCTTTGCAGGGAAAAACAAAACAAAACAAAACCCTCCCTTTGATGAAGAGATTGACTCCTTTCATTTGACCTTGGCATTTCCAGCTCAATGCAGACCTTTCTGGACAGCATCTTATTTGATGAGAAACGTCAAAGTCAGTATATATGTAAAAAGCCCACGTTCAGACTTTTAAATTGCTCCTGTTGAGGCCAAAATTCTCCAAAGACATTTTTTTTTTCTTTTTTAGTTTTGAGAAATGGCAAAGTAAGTCCTGAAGCAAGGCCTGCTGCACATTTCGAAAGGCAGCACATACACTGCTCACAGGAGGTTGCAAGGGGTAATTTTACAAAAACAAAAACCAGGCCTTCTTTCAGCGCTGTAGTTTCCCATGGCAAGTCCTTATGCTTGCTGATAGAGAAGACAGTTTGAAAAGCGGTCCATCTTAGAGATTTTCTTGGAAAAGTTTCCTTCCTGGAGGCTGCCTGCTCTTGTTTTGTTGTTCCTTTTTAGTAATGAAGAACATTTTTTGAAGTCTTGAAATGATTGGCACCAACTAATTTTGCCAGTGCCCTGGGAAAGCTGTCGTTGAATCCTGACCCCCTGCCAGCAGGCATCATATATCATAGGTAAAAGTCAAAAAACCTAATCATCGTTTCCTCAGGGGTCTGGTTGAGTGAAACCATCTTCGTTGTGATCTGAATGGCTGTGTCCAGGGAGACTGGCTTCTGCTTATTCACTCATGCAACAAGTTTTTATCAAGCAGCATCGTGGAGGGCAAAGAATTCTACATTGGGTTCCAGCGTCGCCCCTTGCAAGTGGGCTGATCTTCATCTGCAAATTTGGGAACGGTGTTTCTTCCCAGAGATTTGCTCTGTGCACCTAATGGGAAGCGTGCATGTGGAGGCACCTGTTCATGTGAGAGGCTGGGGCTGGGAAATGCGATGGGTGTGGTTGTTCTTCAATGGAAAACTATTCATTGAAAGCTTACTGTGCATAGAACACTATGCTAGGTGTTCAGCAGATTTATAAGGAGGTATTCCAGCCCAGCCCTGTACATTTATAATCCAGAAGAGGAGGTAAGATAGCATGCACAGGTAAAACAGTTAAGCAACAATGCTTACTTGTTAGAAGGCATGTCTGGCTTTGGGAGCCATTTCACCAGGCACTTATAAGGTCCATTTAACATTATATGACAATGCAGGCTTCCTAACAGCAAGGGCCTGGCACATGGCCAGTGTGCCCGCCTTGATGTTAGCTCTAACACAGCTCTGTTGGGCTGGGCATAGTCACTGTGAACTTGGCAGGCACACCGGCAGGTTGGTCAGACAGCTGCTGTATGTGGCCTGGAAGGGGGTGGTGGGAGGTCCTTCCAGTAGAGGCAGAAGAAATACCAGAAGCACAAACTAGAGCTTTCATTCCAAATGCAGAAGGAGCAGCGGCTGGGACAGATGTGATTTCAGAAACTGAAGGGCTCAACTGGGGTGTGGTGTTCGCTGAAAATATAGAGCACTGTAAACAGTGGCTGCAGCTGGAAGTGAAAGGGCGGCCTCCTCTGTATGCAATTGGACAGCGTTGCAAAAGTGCATCGTTCATTTTTGGAACAAATTGTTCAGCAAACTTTGGAGGAGGGGGCTTCTGCTCTATGAGAGGCCTTGGGTTAGACTAAGCTGAGCAAGGAAGGTAAATAAGGCCTGATCTGTGCCCTTAGTTCTCAACTGATGATGGAGACATACAAAAGCAGGTATATCAGAGGTTAGTAAGAGGCAGAGAGGTTTTAGAATGCAGTGGGTTAGTGCCATGGTGGAGAGAGGAACAGGGCATTATGGGAGTACAGAAGAGAGCTGTCCAAGCCCATCTGGTGAGGTCACAGAAGGTGGCTAGTCCTCTCTCGGTCTTTCAGTGAAATGTCTGCATACACAGGCCAGTCTGGAAAGCAACAGCAGCTTCAAACATGAAGGGTATCCAAATCAGTAGTTCATCAGACACTTCTGAGTCCCTTTGATGGCAGTGGACAATGTAGTTGCCATATCTTTAAATGCCTGAATAGGGGAATTGGGGGTGGCTGTGTCTTCATGTGACCCCATGTCTTGTTTCTTTGGCCGTCATCCCTGGAGCTTCTGTGGTTACTGGACGTAAATATGTTGGTGCCTTTCCTGTAACTGCATGGTGATACGGAGTGATAGTTAGGTAAGGTTTCTATTTTTTCCTAAAATAATGTCCATTATACCAGGAACATAACATCATGTTTTGGACGCTTTGAATGGCTGCTTAGGCTATATAGAATGTTTTAGAGGTGAGAAATCACGTGTATTTGCAAATCATATGGTTTGATTATGTCTATGACTTGGGTACAGTATAAGCCTTAGTGGAAAACCTGCTGACTTGCTCTCTTCTGAAACTGAATATTTGGAGTAGAAGGTAGTTGATGATTGATGGATGACTGATTTGAACTTGATAAGCATAAGCCCAAGAAAAAGCATGTTGAATGACTTCTGATGGAGTATCCCAGTTGTGCTTAGGCCTTCCTTCCCTTCCTCTCCACTAATACCTGCCTTATAGCTGGTGTCCTTGCCTGTGCTTATGCTTTTCGTGCCAATCATGCTTGAGTCTGGAGGGGTGGTGGGGGGAGGGGCAGGAGATGGCTTCACACTTTATAACTTGGTGCTATTTCTGGTGCTGCTTGAGGAGTTCCTTCCTTGAGCTTAAGTGGATGAGCAGACAGGAACCTTGCAGAACTCTGGAATTTTGGGGATTATGTGCAGTGGGGTTTACTTTGCATCTGTTTAGACCCGGTGTAAAAATGTGTTGAAATCCAAAATTTTGAAGGGGCGACCGTTTAAAAGTAAATTCTTATTTTTTCAATTACAGTTGACATTCAGGGACAACAGTTTTGAGTCAGTTCATTTTTTTAACTGTGTAATTTTCAGCACGTTACTAAAGTGCCCTGAACTTTAGCAGTGTCTTCATGCTTCACTTTGTGAATGGAGAGAAATATATTTAAAAAGTGTCTGTCACAAGGTCTAACATAGGAACCGTTCAGTAAACAGACATTCATGTGAAAATCTGCATAGTGCCCGCGGGTACAGAACCTGGACGGCAACACAAGTGTCGCCCCCAGGCCTGGATGAAACTGAAATCTAGTCATTGGCATCTGCATATTTCAATGTGGTCAATCCTGTGCCCCTGGGGTTAGCAAAGTGTGGCACACAGACCTCAGGGATGTGGTGCAGAACTACCCCTTGGGGTTTGCGAAGAAAATATTAGGCCTGTTATTCATAGTTATTTATTTACTTTTTAAAGTTTTTATGTCAAAGATTTGGAAAACAATACACTAAAGTAAAGAGAACAACATTAAAATTCCTCTGTACCTTCTCCAGCTTCCACAGTTATTAACTTGTGGTAGGTTGGTTTTATCTCTGCCTCCACACAGTCTTTCCCTCCCCGCTGATTATTTTGAAGTAAATTCCAGACAGCACATCCTTTCATCCATAAAATCTTTTCTTGTGTCATCCTTTAATTTATATATTTCTAAATATTTTATAATATACATAATATTGGTACACTAGCATGAAGAATTTGCAGTCCACAAATAAATACAAATATTTTGGAGGGTGTATCTTTACAGACTTTTGTGATGCTATGTCAGGCCCTTGATAGACAGCTAGTGTTTTTGCCCGGCAACCTCTTCAGCCTTACAGATGTAATGGCCAACCTTCTTTCAGGGAGCTCCCCTGGGATGCTTTTTTTCTCCCTTACACATGCCATCTAGCCCTCGTTTTCAGGCTGGGCTTCCCCACAAGGCTATGAGGTTCCATGTTTTCTTAGTGCCATGCAGTGTGAACCATGGCTTCTTAGTCCTGTTTGCTCCCCCTCCCAAGGAGGAAGGAGAGAAAAAGGGACAAGGCAAGGTGAGCTGTAGATGGGAGAGAGGGGCAGGTTGACAAGGAAAAGCTGGGCTAGATACATATTTGTCTAATAAGCAGCCTGTTACCACATATTCACCGAGCCCCTCATTTTGCAGAATTGGGAGTTGGAAGAGGGCAGGAGGTGTATAGGATAGCCACCTCTCCTCTGAGAGTTCATGCGTTATCCGGGAGGCTAAACCAGTTCATATAGGTCAAGACAGTATAGAAAGAAATCCTAAAATATGGGATCTAGATGACAGCCAGAGTCACTGAATCCAACATCTACATGGGGTCAATTGGACAGATGAGTGATGTAGACCAGGTGTAGGCCAGTTGTAAGACTGGTGTTTGCTGTTGTAAACTGGAGGGCACATGCCAGGGAAGCAGCTGCTGCTCAGCTCCTGCAATTACTACCATTGGCATTGTGGGTCCACTGTTGCCACATGGCTCTTTCTTTTTTTCCTTGAGAAGCTGGATATCTGGTTTTTAGATGGAATCTCTTGATTCTGAAAACATTGGCTACTAATTCGGATTTTAAAAAGCAAACGAATAATAAACAGTGTGTGAGCCAAACCCAACATGTCTGCAGGCCGGAGGCCACCGGTTTACAGTGACTGGATTAGAATGATTCACTGGGTTCCAGGAGGTGACATGCCCATAACCTTTACTGGTTTGTAAAGGTTATGGGGAAGCAAGTTTCTGTGTGATAAAAAGGAAGACATTTCGATGTGGGATGTTTACCGGTGCCAGGTTCATTTCCAACACAAGGAAGGTTCTGAGAGAGGAGGATGCTTAGAGGAAGTATGTTAACGTTTGGTGGAATTGGGAGGGATTCTGGGAGTCCTGGAAAAAGTGGAATGAGTTAGAGTTGGTTAGTGAAGAATGGAGTTCCCAAAAGTCTCCTTGGTAATGGCGCCTTCGAGGAATGGAAAGGTGGCCTTAAGGTTTGGAGGTAAAAGGACCACAGGGAAGAATGGGTTCGAACAGGTAGGAGAAGTAGACAGAAATAGGTAGGAGAAGTAGACAGAAATCACACATACTGAGATCCTTGGGTCTTATCTGTTAGTTGCAACTTATATGGCAAAGTAACAGAACTTGAATGAAAAAGGAACCTACCGCCTTATGTAGATTAGGGCTCAAACAATGTGGCCAGTACCTTATTTCTCATTCTTTGCATGCCCATGGCTGGCAGTAGCTCAACCAGTGTTTGAGTTGGGAACTAGCTGCTGAGTCTCTTATATCCGGAGATGTGCTCTGGGAGAGAGGACCTGGAAATCCAGAGAAAGCCTTGTCCCTATAACTCAGATGAAGCATTTTAGGATTCAGCCACCAGCGGGCAGAGCCTGCACTGTATTGAGGCGCTGCCTCCCTAAGTTCCGTTCAAGGAGGGCCTTTGTGATCTTCCTGCTCTGGTTCACAGACTGGCTGGTCTGCTTCCCACTGTGGTCTTGTGGTCTCCCTGACGGGCTGTACGAATCCAGGCTCAGCAGGCCTGTCCTTGGCACGCCTTGTCTCTGTGACCTCTCAGGCCCACAGATCACTGAGTGGCATGGGAACTGGGAGGGATCAGAAAGAAAGTCAAATCTACCTCCCTCGTTTACAGAGGAGAAACTGGCCCTGTGGGAAAGGAGCTCTCTGAGATCACACCGGTAGTAACTGGTAGACTTAGAACTCATGTGTTAGTTTTCGGACTCTTGCTTCTGGAGCCCTTCCACAAAACTCCGCTGTTCTGCCTGGCTGGTGTGGTCGATGGCTGAGGATAGAACTATGAACCAGGGGATCACTGGGCACTGAGTCCAAGGCACATGCCTGGGTTGGGCTCAAGCCCCAGTAGGGGGCGTGCCGGAGGCAGCCGATCCATGATTCTTGCTCATCATTGATGTTTCTACCT
Source organism: Antrozous pallidus (assembly GCA_027563665.1). NCBI lineage: Eukaryota > Metazoa > Chordata > Mammalia > Chiroptera > Vespertilionidae > Antrozous > Antrozous pallidus. The sequence continues at coordinate 165,647,161 of CM050508.1, read as the reverse complement.
CTCTCTTCCACTTCCTTCCTCTCTGAAATAAATAAAAACATATTTAACAAAACAAATCAATACTATACTCTCTTTTGGGAGCTCCATTTTTCCAAGACAAGATTTCCTTAAAATGGAAGCATCCTTGCATTCCTCGCTTGGGAAAAAAAAAAAGTTTGGTTTAGTTATTTTATGGCTGAGAACTTAAAGCTGATAGTCAAATTTGTCAGCTGACTGGGTTTTTGTTTTTTTTCAAAGTTAAGTTTTTATTTGAATACCTAGAAGTCAGTGAGCCACTGTAGAAACACAAAAAATTGGAGACTTATTGCAATCTTTTTACATATTTTTTAAAAGAGCAAATGTAAATGTCAATAACTGTTTATAATTGTGAACCTGTACCACCAAAATTAATTTTTTATTAAAAAGGTAAAGAATTAAAAAATAAACAAAAACTTAGGCGAGGAACGTGTGTGTGTGTGTGTGTGTGTGTGTGTGTGTGTATGTAAAAGCTACAGAAGGAATTTCACCTGTAATTTTCAGGCAGAGTTCTATTTTGGAATTGAATTTCAGGACCTGCATCTCTCTTCATAGTCACTAGGAGTAAGAAGTTAAGTTTGTTCTTTTTTTTTTTCCTTCTCCTCCTCTTCCACTTCCTTTTCCTCCTGCCCCCCTTCTCTTTCAAAAATTGCAGTAGTGTTAAGGGTTGTTTATTTGACTCCATAATGAAAAAAAATGTCATCATGTCATGGGAATGACTCTTACCTTATCCTCTTTGTTCTGAGTTCAAAAGAAGTTTCCTGTAGGACAGATTTAGGCAGTGAAACAACTTCTGAATTAATTACAGTGAGAAAAGCTCCAACACCTACATACCAGAGTGTATCAACTGAAAGGTAGCTGGGTCCATAGTTGCCCTGGATACACTGTGCTTTATTGTAATTGTAGGGTAGAAGCCAGTAGAGTAAATTCTTATCTGTTATATGTGATAACGTATTGGTTCTGTTCCAACCGTAACAGTTATTTTACAGACTCTGTCAAAGACCAAGACTGTAGCACTTTTTTCCTGGATTTCCTTGGATATTTTCTTAAATGTTATATTTGCGCAGAGTATTTTAAAAGCTACTCCGAGGCCCTGGTGGAAGGGCAGTGAAAACCGGTGAGCCAGTGAGAATGAATCTGAATTTTTAATTAGGCTTTGAGTTGTTTCTTCAAAGTGGGGAGCCATCATTAGTGATGTAAGTCTGGTTGCATTAGCAGAGACTGACATTTTATTTCAAACGGGGAGAGTGCAGCTGTCCTGTGCAGATAAAAGTTGCCAAGTGCGGAATAGCAAGGTGGATTGGTAGATAATTAGCTGTCCCACGTTACTGGCGCGTGGAAGAAGCCTGCCAGTCATGGGCAGGAAGCAGGAATTATTAGGGGGAAAAAATCCAAGTGTGTCATGAAGCAATTTGGAATCACTTCGGCTGTGGCAGAGCTGATAAGACGCGTGTTAAGGAAATAAGACAAACCTAGGCTAGTATATGATGGCCAACTTTCTTTAAAAAAAAAAATTAATTCAAAGGAGGAAGGGTTAGAAATTAATGATCCATAAATACACTGAAGTACAGATCCACCAGTCTGCTCTGACACCGTGCATAAAATAATAACCAGTTTAAAATAGTCTTCATATTTCCATGTCACTTGAAAATAAAGAGGGGTTTCTACATGGAAAACAAATCACAGAGAAGCCATATAACCTTGAGAATCACTGTGCTGTATATAACCACAAAAAGATATCAGAAGAAGAAATTTTGAAATATGTCACCTCCCTGATATGTGTTACAATATTTATAAATGGTTTAAGGGTACTTTTATGGCCTTCTTGGTGGACTATGTGTGTTCTGTAAATATTTATGTAAGTTTTACTGTGGTCATCACATTTATCTCCGGGAAATGAGAGATGCAGAAGGAGCTGTAGGGTTTTTCTGTCCATCCTCAGTCATTTGCTGACTCAGACGAAACCTCATGGAACATTTTTGGCCCCTGCCGGGATATTGGGCTCATTTGTCCTAATTCCATCCATGTTTACTGATTGGCTTTCTCCAAGGCCAGCGCCTCTCCTGGCCGCACAGAGGCAGGAGGTGCTGAAGTGTGGGTGCCGTGTGCACCTTGGGTAGTGTCCTCTGAGCGAGAGCTGCCCTTGGCCAGGACAGGAGAGCCAGGTTCTGCCTTTTTGCTGCTGCTTCAGCTCTCTCCCTGGGAAACTGGCACTGCGTTGTTGCCACCCTGGGCAGAGTTGGAGAAAGCTGGGAGAATGGAGGTGTTTGACAGTCTTGGTTATTGGGCCCAGGTTGATTGGATCCTCTGTGAAACGGGGATATTTGCCCCGTGGTAGTCTTGGAAGGGAATAGATTGTGCTGACTGTGAACCAATTTCATTTGTTATGAGTCCAGATCCCTAGAGATAGCATGAATTCAGGGTGACCGGCAAGGAGGCCTGGATAATAAATGTGGGCAAGAGTTGTAAACAGTAAAGCTTTGTACAGATGAGAGTTATTAGGGCGTGAGCTCCTGCCAGAAAGAGCCCAGATGTATTCATCTGTAGTCCTGGTACGGTTAGCACTGTCTCTGGCATATGGTGAAGGCTCAGAAATGTCTGGACTACAGAAATTGTGTGCCCTTTTAACAGTAGACTTTGTAGCTTTCTAATAGTTATTATAGCAAATGTTTACTATGTTCCATGTGTTAATTTCATTGCTTTAGTCTTAGAGTGAGCCATTACTTGCTACTAAAGATTTAAATGTTTCTGATGATTAAAGTGTCTAGCAGTGTATCAAGCACATTAGGACTCCAAATATTAGATGCTTCTTATGTTTAATTTCTTCATGTTAGAGAAAGTGGGGGAACATATATTGAGGACATTTAGGAATATAAAAAAGTGCAAAAATGTGTGTATGCTTGCCAATTATGTGCTTAGAGCTACTTTGCCTTCAAGGTTAAATTCATTGATTAATTTGCTTAACAAATATTATCAAACACATACTATATGCAAGGTACTATCTTGGATTTGAGTTCGAGGCTTAAAAAAATGAGAGACATGGTCCCTACTCTGATGGAGTATACCACCTACTAGAAGAAATCGACATTAAAGAAATAATCATATAAATTACAGATTTTGAGTAGTGTTATAAAGGAAACAAGGACTATTAGAGTACCAGGGAGAGCCTTTAAAAATGTCAGCTCTGTTACTTCTTTGCTTAAAATTAGGCCATAATATTCCATTGTATGTATATATAGCATAGTTTGCTTGTCCATTCATCTATTGATGGACACTTGGGTCGCTTTCATCCTTTGGCTGCTGTAAATAATGCTACTATAAACATGGGTAGTACAAATATTTGAGTCACTACATTCAGTTCTTTTGGGTCCATACCCAGAAGTGGAGTTGCTATATCATGAGATCATTCTATGTGTAATTTTTTGAGGGACAGTCATACTGCTTCCCAAAGTGGTTATACCATTTTAGACAGTATTCTCATCAGCAGTGGGCAAGAATAATTTCTATATGTGTATATATATATATATATATATATATATATATATATATATATAAATATATAATAACCATCCTAATGAGTTTGGAAATGGACTCTTTGGTGTGGAGTTCCATGAGTTTTAGTGAATATGCAGTCATGTAACTATCACATTCAAGGTACATAACAGTTTCATCAGGCCCCCAAATTCTCTTGTAGTCAGTCCTCCGACCCCCTCACCTGGAGCTCTGTCTCTGTAATTTTACCTTTGCCAGATTGTTATATAAATGGATGCATTATGGTATGCATTTTGAATCTGGCTTCTTTAAATTTAGCATCGTGCATTTGAGATTCAGCTATATTGTGTATATATAACAACAGTTCATTTCTTTCTGTTACTGAGTAGAATTCCATGGTGTGGGTGTACCACAGTTTGTTTAACCATTCACCAGTTGAAAAACATTTGGAATTTTTTTAGGTTATAAATCTATAAACATTCCTATATGTTTATTCATGTACAAGTTTTTGTTGGAACATATGTTTTCCCATCTCTAGGCTAGGGATTACTGTGTCATATGGTAAGAGTATGTTAAACTTAGTAAGAAACTGCCAGTCTGTTTTCCAAAGGGGTTTATATCATTTTGTATTCCCTCCAGCAATGAGTCCTGGTGGCTCCATAGCCTCCACAGGACTTGATTGGGTCAATCATTTTAGTGTTACCCAGTGTACAATGTATGAAGTGGTATCTCATGGTGGTTTTAATAAACATGTGCTAATGAATAATGGTGCTAAGCGTTTTTTTCAGGTGCCTGTTTGCCATTAATCTATAGATCTGGGGTTTTTGTTTTTTTTTATTTTTGGTGAAATGCCAACACCTTTGCCCATTTAAAATTCTTTTCTTACTGTTAATTTTTAAAACAATTTACTGATCTTATTAAGTTTGTAGATTTGTACAATGATCACCACAATTCAATTTCGTAACATTTCTGTCTTCTCTTTTCTGTTTATTGAGGTGACATTATTCTCACAAGGAAGTTGCTTGTATTACTTAAAGAATAATGATGCCCCGGATTAGAAAGAATATATTGTAATCCAGGGGAGATACAAATCTTTCAAAGGGCATCCTGGATTTCACAGTTCTTGTTTTCAGCTCAAAACAAAGCATTGTTAAAAAGTTTTGGTTTAAGTGGCCTGTGGATTCTTAGATTCAGTAACTCAGGCAATCTGTTAGTAACCACTGATTGAACTCCTTCGGAGGAGGGTACAGAGATAACAGAACAGAGTCCCTGCCTTTGAGGGGGGCCTTCATTCTAGAAAGGGGGGGGTAGATATTTAAATATGCAAAAATTAAAGATAACGTTGGCTTAGTTCTTTAAGGGAGATAAAGGTAGGTTAATTCAGTTTTCAAAAGAGGCCTCCCGGGGGTGGCAGCTATTTGAGCTGAGCTGAGGCCTGAATGGTGTTGAAGTTGCTTTCCAGGAGCTGGGGGAAGGATTAGGAAGCACGGGACCTTGAGAGGAGGATGAGGCCTGTGTGAGGGGCTGAAAAAAGGCACTGAAGGAGGGTGGGAGTGGAGGAAGATGAGAGAGAACAGGATCCCTGTGAAGACCAGAGTTTGGATTTTATTCTGGCTGAAATGGGAAGTCGTTGGAAGATTTTAGGCATAAGAGCGATGTGATTGACTTTTGCTTTAGAAATATCTCTCTGGCTATTGGGTACCCTGGTTGTATGGGGTGTGGGTGGAGGTGGAGGTGGGGGAGACAGAAATGGAGGCGGAGAGAGTAATAAAGGTATTTATTCTTCATGGAATGGTATCACCACATTTACCTTCGCAATTTCATTTAAATATGATAAAATTGTATTGTTTAATGATGTACATCAAGCAGGGCAAACTCAAAGACTAACATGGGCCAAATAAAGGAGGCATGCGCATGCCCACAGGCAGAGAGTTTGACATGCTTGATGCACATCAACAAAGGCTCACCGGGCCAAGGCTATAATTTAGTAGGATAGCTGCAATAGATTAAAGATTCAAGAAAATAAGACTTCAATATGGAGAATATGAGACAACATTGATAATCTTCACATTTTACGATATTCTCTGCTGAGAAATTGATGAATAAAGGCAATTGAGATCTTAGATTATTAGCAGTGCAACTTTGACAAGTCCCTTTTTTTCCCTCTTCATAGCCTCAGTTTTCTCACTCTATTATCTGTCTTAAGCCTGGGTGGGCGTTAGGGTCACAGTTATATGTAAGTTGTAGACTCATTGTCATCATCATCATTGTTGCCAATGGATATTTTGAATTGTAAGTAATAACCCATGCCAACTAAAACTTCCTGAAAGGATAAGAGGAGCTTGTTGGCTTAAGTAGCTGCAAGGTTTACTGATAGTGTGCATGAGCTTCAGGCACAGTTTGATTAGAGGCCTGGCTCTGTCACCCGATATTAGGTCATTCTCAGGCTGCTTTTGCCTATTGTATACCGAGGGCAGTGGTTCCAGACCTCGCACTCTAGGATATTTTTCCCATTGACTTTTAGAGAGACTGGGATGGAGAAAGAGAAAGAGAGAGAGAGAGAGAGAGAGAGAGAGAGAGAGAGAGAGAGAGAGAGAGAGATGGATGAGAGAGACACATATTAATTGGTTGCCTCCCAGGGCCAGAGATGAACCTGAAACCCAGGTACATCAGAAATCAAACCCACAACCCTTTGGTGCACAGGTTAATGCTCTAGCCAGTTAGCAGCACCGGCCAGGGCATGGGAATGACTTTGATCATTTAGGCTAGCATTTTAGTTATGTTGGACTCTTCCCCACCTCCTTTTAATGATTTAATGGATTATTTACTAGGAAGTACTTGATGGTGTCATGTTGGCATGATAATCTGGGACTGCCTAATCTATTTGGTTAGTAGAAGAACCCAAATCAATTGGTGTAGAAGGCAGTTCTAATATATATCAGAATATAATCTTAGCTTTCTGTGAGATGATTATGGTTTGGAATTACCCATGCTGGTGGAGTTTATAGTTTACAAGCTTATTATTACAGATACATCCTAATAATGTACTGTGTTTCATGGCATAACATGTTTTGGACAGAATTATGTTCCTAAGCACCCGGTAGGAGATGTTTTATAATTTGTGTTTTGAAAATTTCAGTTTTTTCACCAATCTCCATTTACCCGTCCCTTCTTTTTTGTTTGGCTGTGTCTGTGTCACGATGGCGTTTAGAAAAGTCCTGAAAAGAACTGCTGCATCAGGATGTGGTCATTAAACAGTCTGCATTTAGTTCATTTACTGGTTGAAACTAAATAATAGTTAAGACATTTTCAAATGAACATAAACACACATTTTGTTGGGTCTTAATAAATAATTTTTGAGACATTGGTACTTACAAAATAATTGCCCTCTATTTTGGACTAAGTCATCAAGAATTCATTATTAAGAAACTCTCCTTATGAGACAATAAAAATATTATCAAGGAGTTTAGTAAAGTATAAGTATCCCTTTTTAATTTACTCTCCAAAAACTTGTCTTCCATTGGATCTGATTTAAAAGTTACAGGACTGGAATGTAACAGAATTTTTACTTAACACGTTCATAGGTTATTGAAATAAAAGTTATGTAGTGCCACTTCTCATAATATATAACGTTGAATCAAGGGATGGGAAGCCTTCATACTATCTACCAAGCAGGTGCCTGATTTTGTAATTTTAGTTCTCTTCCATTTTATTAGAATTTGATCTTTATACACTGGTTCTCTTAGTGAATGAGGCTAAGATCAAAATTGTGTAGATAGACATTGGACCATTTCTTCTTGATTTTATGATCACATTAAAATTCTGTGAATGCACTTTTCCTTAAAACATTCATGTCACTACAGAGCACCTTTAACACTGCAGAAATGATTCTTGTAGCTAAACAATTGAACCAGGACAATGAAGTAAATGATGACATAAGTCATCTTTCATTTCACATATATGAATATCTATGGCTAGCTTAGTATTCTTGTAGATGCTGGAGGTAGGAATCATCAACAAAGTATAGCTCTGCCTGCCTGGAGCAAATATTCTCCTTGTGGGGGCGGAGGGAGGAGGGCTTAATAACAAGTCTGGGAACAAGGAGCCAGAGTGGGAGCAGGGAGATTATGGGAATGCAATGATTGAGACTTTTACTCTAATCCTCACCTGAGGACATTTTTATTGAATTTTTAGATAGAGCAGAAGCGGGAGGGGAGAGAGAAAAACATTGATTGGGTGCTTGCTTCAAGTACATGCTGACTGGGAATTGAACCCACACTCTTTGGAGTAAGGGAGGACACTCCAACCAACTGAGCCACCTGGCCAGGGCAAGACTTTGGCCTGATGAATGTGGAGGGCTCACAGAAACTTGAGGGATTGTCTGAGGGATAAACACTTCAAGCTAGTCTCTCCCATGCCACATTTCTTGTTTACGACCTTTTTAGAAGACTCACAAGTGGCCTGTAAACAATTACCATGCTTTATTCTTCCTTGGTGTGTTTTCTATAAACCCTTCGCTTGGATTTTTATTTCTTTTTTTTTTAACTGAGCTGCCTGGGACTTACCCCACTCTCCAGTCTCCTAGGACTGTCCTGTCAGGCAAAGGGAATGCTTACCTCCCCGGAGGCTTTGTAGATGTGCTTCACAGTAAAAGCCATGTATAGGTAGTGCAGAGTCCTTGCCAAACAGTGGTGAGAAATGTGAATGCTTCAAGGTAGCTTCAGTTTACAACAGTTTGGCTTCCAAAGCTCATTTCAAAGTCTGTTGTTTGAAACAACATTCACGCAAAGGGGTTATAAAAGCAGACCCAGCCCTGGCCAGAATGGCTCAGTTGGTTGGAGCATTGTCCTGTGTACCGAGGGATGGTGGGTTCGATTCCCCGTCAAGGCACATACCCAGGTTGTTGTGTTTCTCTCTCACATCAATGTTTCTCTCTCTCTCTCTCTCTCTCTCAAAAAACAATTAATTTAAAAAAATGTAGACCCCACTACCCAGGCTATCTCACAAAAGCCTGTTTTCAAAAACTAATTTTTAATGCAAGCCCTTCAAGCCTCAAGTTTCTCATTGTGGAAGTTCATGGTACATTCATGGTGATAGGATTATGAGAGAAGATCTACTAGAATATCTGACACAGTGGCCAATGTCAGAGTTCCCACAAAGTGTTAGCCTTTTTCTATGAAGGGACGTGTTGCTGGTCTTCAGAATTTAATGGTCCAACCTTCACATCTAGGTTTTGAGCAGCAGTGAGGGTTTCGGTGTGTTGGTGTGTGGGGATGAGAAATAAGTAGGACAAATCTCCTACATTGTTAATGGCTGGGAAAAGGGGAGTGTTATATAATATTACCTACTATCGATTGAGCATTTACTATGTACTGTTGCTATTTTTCATTTAACTCAGTCAGAGCCCCATGAACTAAGCTTGCTGCCAAAATGTCTGTCCCTACAGTGTTGGCCGAAGGGGTTGGTCCTTCAGGTACTAATGACTCTATTTTCAGTTCCTGCCCACTTCTCTCTGTGTGTATTTCTTTTCTTTCTCTCTCTCTTTCTTTCTTTCTTTCTTTCTTTCTTTCTTTCTTTCTTTCTTTCTTTCTTTCTTTCTTTTTTTTTCTTCTCAATTTTGTCCCTGTCTAGAGATCAAGAACGCCTATTTGGGGACATTTTTGTCTGTCACTAAGCAATTTCAACAAAAAGGAAAATGTTTTTCAAATTCCTAAAGGCCAGATCAGCCTTCTCCCTGGTAGTGCAGATCTGCTGGGGCCCGTTTCCTCTTGAAATGCCTCCCTGTGATGTTATAACTTAAAAGATGGAGGGCCGTTTGATCCAAGCCCGGGATTTGTTGGCTACAGGGTTTTTGTTAATAGAAAACATCCATGCACCTCTAGGGGGGGAGAAATTAAAGCACATACTTCTTCCTCTTTGACCTTTGAACCTTTGCCATTTACATCAAACACTGGCTGGGAGAGAAGGCTAAATTAATAATCTGTGATAGCTCCCTCTCTAACAAACCTCACTTTAAACCTGGCATTTTCTCCTCAAACTGATGAATTTCCCTCTCTCAGAAGTTGTGTGTGCCCTTCAGACATCTGAAGGGAGAGTGTACACTTTGGTTGAGCAAAGCTCTGCTCTCCCACAGTGATCCCATTCAGTGACTTTCAGAACTCTTTTTGTCTTTCCAGAACAATCACAAAGCAATTGTACAGAGGTTGTGTGACCTGGCTTCCTAGCCTCAATTGCTTTATCTGTAAAATGGGGAGTACTAGCTACCTCAAAGAATGTAAGGAAGACAAAGCATGTCTGTAAAATTGATTCCTATCATTCTTTTTAAGTATAACCTCTTATTCTCAGGGGGATCAATAGCAACTGATGGTGGGAATGTAGGACTAAATGCTCCTGCCAATTTAAATTCCCTATGCCTTCAACCTCATAAGGTCTTTGTGTAAAAATTAAGAGAAGTCTAGAAAAACTTGGCTGAAATAACTTTTAGAAAGTATGGACATAAGCCTATCTTATGATCCCTAGAGACCAGTATGATATACTATACTACATAATAAAAGGAACATGCTAATTGACCATCACACCCTCACAAAATGACAGTGTCCGTGCCAATAAAGAGGGAATATGCTAATTGACTGCCATGCCCTCACAAGATGGCAGCACCCACAGCCACAAGATGGTGGTGCCCAGTCCCCTCAGCCCCGGCTCATCCAGCCTCAGTCCCCCAGTCCCCTCAGCCCCACAAGGGAAGGCAGTTGGGGGCAATCGGGCCTGCAGGGGAGGACAGTTAGAGGCAATTGGGCCAGCAGGGGAGGACAGTTGGGGTCTATCATGCCCAGAGAGGGAGCAATTAGGTGTCAAGCAGGCCGGTAGGAAAGCAGTTAGGGGGCTATCAGGCTGGCAGGCGAGTGGTTAGGGGGTGATCAGGCAGAAGCAATTAGGGGCAATCAGGAAGGCAGGCAGGCGAGCATTTGGGAGCCAGCAGTCCTGGATTGTGAGAGGGCAGTCAGACATCCCTCAAGGGGTCCCAGATTGGAGAGGGTACAGGCTGGGCTGAGGGACACCCCCCACCCCATATAGGAATTTCATGCACCAGGCCTCTAGTACTATTAATAATGACTCAAATTTATTACCATGCTTTAGGACTTGGGCACGGTTTGCTTTACAATGGTCCAAACTTTAAAGGTTCAGGTCCTGAATGACAAGGTCCTCTGTTTAAGTGACCCAAAGTGATGGGGGATTATTTAGGTACAGTTCTTATTTTATGAAATTACCACTAAAAATGAACAGTGAAGAACTATTTTGTGTGTGTGTGTTAAAATCACAAACTGTCTTTGATTTACTTAAAAGACTGTTCTTTGGCTTTCTTTTTTGACTAATGATTGTTTGAAACTTCAGGACTCTCAAAATATTTCTCCATGAGTTTAAGAAGATTGGGATTTAAAAAACACACAAGTTTGGCATTTTAAAAAATAAAGAAATTAAAAAAAATCTGGGTGGCGTTATTCTTTTGGCTGCAGATAGTCTATGGCTGCCGTATACACAGCCTGTATTTGGGATGTTTTATTATCTTTAGTCAAAGGCCCCTGGAAATCTTTGTTTCTTGAGTTATAATGGCATTTGTATAACCTCAGAGAAATACAGGGAAGGATAGCCTTTCTTCTGACAACATGGAGATGGGTTCTCTCATTATTTTCTCAGAAACTGGCCTTTGGCCAGCAGCCTGGCCTCATCCCCTTTCCTAGGCTCTGTGTCCATTTAGTGCCTTTGAACCAAATGGATTGTGGCTCCGTGTCTCTCCAAGCTCATCTCATAGGAAGGACTTTTCCTGCTCATCACAGAGGGTAACTCCTCCTGTTCTGAAATTCTTCCTCACACAAGAACAGTAAGCTACCTTTAATGGAGTACCTGCCTGTTCCAGTGGCACTTTGCTTACCTTATGTCACTTACCTTTTCTTCAGACTTAACATACGTACAAAAGACAGCCCTGCCGCTGGGACTTCCTGAGTATATTGGACAATTATTTGCCGTCTGGAATAAATACTATCATTAGGTCAATTTTTTGTTAGCCTCGTTTAATACTGATGAGTAGTAGAGGGCATTGTGGTGTGAAGAGAACACTGGGTTTGTCCTTGAGGATTCAGTTGTGGTATTTCCTTCATTGTCTATAGTAGATAACGAGGTCTAGTTTCTAATACTGAAAGGTTGTCTCCCTTTTTACATCTATATTTGGGTTGAGTTATGGCTGCTTTGTGATCCCTTTAGAATTTGGTACTTGCTCTTGCGAGCTATTCTTGGGAAGAAATTAAGCCTGCTTTCTCCAAAGCTTCAATACCTTATATCATGCCCAGGGCAAGAGTAGACCCTCAGTAGACCCCAGGGTGAGAGTGGGGGTGAGGTGAATTTGGAAGCAATGACCCAGGGTTCCACCTTAATCCCTCTGGGTCTTTTTCTTCACCTATAACATGAGAGTAAATAGCACTTCACAGAGCTGTTATATCAAATGCACTGTCTCTAAAACCCCTTTGTGAATTATAAAGTATTACATATCTTATTATAAGAGTTAAAAAGTACTTTTTGAGGGAAAGAGTTCTTATTCTATCTTTCATTCATTTAGATAAATAAAAGGATATTCCATTTATTGCTTTGGGTCAACTTGTTCTTTGAGTAACTACTTCATTCTCCAGGAAGGAAGTAATCATGAACAAATAAATGTGGTGAAAAATTTAATCATTCATTTAGCCAATGACAGCCCATGAGTGGTTTAGTAACTTAAGTATAAAGTTGGGCACCACATTTATACTGTTATATTTTAAGAAAATGTATCGTAAGTTTTATTGGAAAATTACTACATTTTGTACTTTCAACTTCCAAAGATTTGCAGAGCAGTTTGAAAAGCACATATTACTGCACGAGGAATTATGCCTCTCTTATGACTTATATATGGGAAGGGACACTTGGATTGTGTTACGGCCCCGTACCTGGCACTATGAGAATACAAGTGTCGGAAAAGATTTGCACAGATGCCAACTAGCTCCACGCAGAAGGTGCAGCAGCCTTATGGGACAATTTTGTATACCTCTTTTCCCCTGGGAATGACCAAGGAGAGGGGAGGCCCCCTGCCACTAATTTTAAATCTTCCCTCCTCCTCGCCACACATATCTTTTTCTCCTGCCTGCAGTGGGTTTAACAACATTTTGTGGGGCTAATTGAGTGAACTCGTGGTCCTCATAATCTCCTTATAGAAGTGTATGCGCAGTCAGGGGATGTATTTAATAGACACGGCTGCCTCTGTGAAAGCATGCTTTGTGGAAGGGAGCCTTTGTGTATTTCTCCATCTCTCAGCAGTTCCTGGGGCACTTCCCAAGTCTCCTTGACACCGAATGGCAGAGCTGGGAAGGAGCTGCTCCCAAATAATAGGAGTGGGGGAGAAGGGTGGGTGTTGAGGGAGGAGACTGAGCTTTGGAATTCTGAGACCCTTGGTCTTGGCACTCCAGACCTGAGCATCTTAAACATTTCTCTTCTTCTTACCCCCAGCTGGGGATTTTGCATTTCCAATGAGGGCCCCACAGCCCTGAGTCCCAGTGAAAGTGGATCGCTTTAAGCCACTAACAATGGTGGCTTCTTATCCTCTTAGTTAATGCTTTGGATAACTTTTTTTCAGACCAGGTAGGGGTTTGTCAAGTGTGGCTCCGCTCTGCCCTCTAAGACAAGTGACATTTTCTCATCTGTTCCAGCTCTCTTTATTTCCCTGCTTTCTGTTAATTCCAATGGAATTTTAACATTCTTACTTGTGGACAAGTCAAGCTGTATTAGTTACATATCATGAGACATGGTCACAAAGAAGATTTAATTATAAAGGATGGCAATTCCCGAGCTCCCAGACAACGACACCCCAATGCTTAATTAGACAAAGGATTTACACTTTCTTTTTCTTTCAATTTATTTGTAAGTTTAAATCTTAGAAGCTGCTTTACTTACTATCAGCAACACCAGAGGAGTTTGCCTGATATGGTTCCTTAAATTGCTGAGAAAGGAAAAATATCTCAGAAGGGTAATATATATATATATATATTGGTGTTTGGGTTTTTTTGTTTGTTTGTTTGTTTTTGGTAAATAGGACTTACAATAGCACACTTTTGGAGGCTCCTTTAACATGCCAGACTTTTTGCTAAGATTTTGAGTTCGCTTTCTAATGCAGTTACTGACTTCAGAAAGTGTACACAACTTTTGAAAGTTACAAAGTGGAAGAAGTTGGGTTCAAATCCATGTCAGCTTCTGCCTGACAGTTTAGTTACATTCATTGATTCATTTAATGAGCCTCTTAATATTTGCTGCTTGGCTAAATCCTGTTTCTTTGTGCAGGGGCTCTAGAGAATATGAGAGTGGGTAATACGAGAAACTGGTATTTTTGTAGTTTAGTCAACAGGAAATATTGAACAGATCCAGTGGTTGAAGACACATTTGTTTAGTTCATTTCTCTGTCCCAAGTAGGCAAATATGGGGGAACCCCTCCTGCCCCCCCACCTCTTGGAGAGAATGGAATATATGTAGAAGTGATTTGAAAACTGGAAATGAATGCAAATGTAGTGTTATGGTCATCATCATTTTTTTTTTGGGGGGGGGGGGGGTGAGGGGACGATAAAAAGAAAGAGCACCTGACATCAGAATGCCAAATCCCAGTCTCAGATAGCCTATCTTTTATTTTGGAATTCCCTCCTGATGTGCCAGGAAAAGCTACCCTATGTAATAGGAAGTTTATTTCTTCTTGGCCTTCTCTGTTGTAACAGATAAAGTGGCTGCTGTCATTGTATACACAGTCTCTTCATATACTTGAAAGACTGTTCAGTTCTCCGTTCTCTTCCAAGTGATCGACCATACCAAAAGGTGTGTGCCCAACCAGCTGATCTGTCTGCCTGGATTGTTGTTGATTGGGAGAGAGATAGAAAGATATACATAGACAGAAAGGGAGGCCATAAAGCTTCCTTGTTATTGACTCGGACCTATGAGAATTAGCCTTTTTTTTTTTTTGACCCATCATGAGTTTCTATCATGAATTTTCAGTGTCCCTAGCACTGAAATCTTTAAATGCTTTCATCAAAGCCTACTTTTTCCCTACAAGCTTATGGTTGGGTCTCCCATCACCACTTCTTCCTAGGTTTGTCTTTGACAGGGAAATAGAACAAAAGTTGGAATACTTAAACAGGTTTAAAAAAAAAAAAAAAAGACATGCATAGACTTCACTCCCTCTTTTTGGCTGAGACTTGGTAGCTGTATTTTAGTTTCACTATAATATATTTGAATAGCTTCGAATGGACTGCCAAAGGCAAGAGGGCACTTAATACTTTTGCATTTTATAATGATTTGTTTGCCAACCTGGCTGATGTCCCAGACAACGCATCCTAGAACCTGGATGGTTGTGAGAGTGACTTGATGTTTGGAGCTTGTTTGAACTACATTAGACTTATCCTTTGAAATATGTGAAATATTTCACTCCTGCTAATAGGCTCCAGAGTCTATAAATGATGTCAAGATTTTGCCCAGTTGCCTCACCTTATTCTTATTGAAAATATTTTGATTGCTTTTTAGCTAAATATTATTATTATTTTTAAGTTTAGTCAGTCTGGAATGTCTAAGATGTGGTATGCTAGTGATTCCAGAAAAATCTAGCAACCTTTGAATTAGGAAACTATATTTGACATCTGCTGGGACCTTGAGCTAATCACTTAACCTCTCTGGGCTGTAGTTTCATCCTGTAATCTTCCAGGTAGGATTTTCTAGGGTTATGTGCTAACTCGAATTTTCCCAGGCTGTTGTAGTCCTAAGCATCACATTGAAATAGATGCTTGTAGATGCTTGTTGAACTTGAAAATTACAGCTTACAAAATTCACTGACTTTGGGTAAAAATGGTTTGGATCATAGTATAGAATCCTTATTCTACCTACCTAGGATATTAATAGTGGAGATCGTGCTTTGGGAATTGAGGACAATTATTTTAGAGAAGTGAATGAAGTGAGTCTGTCTCTTCCAGCTGAGACAAACTGGGTAAGCTTTATTTATGGGTTAATTCATGGATCCATGAAACCCCATGGCCTGGACTACCTTCCTTCCTATAGGTTAGTTAGTTATTGATGGAAGCCCAATTTCCTCAAAACCTAGATTTTCCTTAGAAGTTGCTGAAAGAAAGAAAGAAAGAAAGAAAGAAAGAAAGAAAGAAAGAAAGAAAGAAAGAAAGAAAGAGAAAAAGAAAAAAAAGAAAAGAAAAGAGCTTTGCCTAAGTGGTTTCTTGTCCTTAAGGTTTCCATGGAGAGAACATTTTCAAGATTAAAGGACTCTAGCTGTCATTTTTAACCCGAGGGCCCTTAAGATGTGTGTTGCAAGGCAGGGTTGAAATTTAGTGCTTTTTTTCCCCTCCCCCAAATTATGTGTGTCTTTGTTTGGGCAAGCTTGCTTTCTCTTCCCAAATGCTGAGATTCAAGGAGTGATCAACCCATTGGCTACTAATTAGTTATTAGTTTTGCAGCAATGAGAGAGTGAGAAAGAGAAAGAATCTAATTTTATAGTGCCTCTCTCCTCAATAGGAAGGTAGAGCTATTTTCTTCTTCTTTTCTCTTTCATCAGCCAGTAATGCTGCCAGGCTTTGGCCACCCATGGTCCTTTGAGCATCACTCATTTAGCCAACAATTTCAGCCAGTACTATGTGTGCCTCTGGGGTAGAAGTAGAAAAAGACATCATCCATCCATTCTCTTTCCGTTCTAGCTCTTTCCGTTCTAGCGAACTGGGTGAAATCTGCAAGTCTTCCCTAGTTCTGAAAGGTCACTTCCATAATGATCGCTAGCAGTGGATGTCAAGTACAATAGGGAAGGACAGGGCAGGGAAGGTGAGAGACCTTTCGTCAGGAAGAATAAAGAGGTTTCCAAATCTGATGAAATTAATGGTTATGAGAACCAAGGCAATTTGGAATTATATAGTTCGGAGGAAATAAAACCTGGGAAAGAGCCTGGGATCAGCAGACATTAGACCCTGACTTAACTCTCCTGCTTATCTGAAGAGCCCTCTACTGCTAGTAACCAGGTGAGCCCCTGGGGAGAAAGCAATCTAAATAGCAACAGGATGCACAGGGATAGCATAAAGAGGCAGGGGACATTCACCAGGGCCAAGACTTAGTGCAGACCAGATCTCTGTCCCTTTGCTAGGTCTTCACACATTCTTCTTTACTCCAAAAAAAAAAAAAAAAAAAAAAAAACTTGCCCCTGATTCTTCTAATGCTGGGAGAATATATCCCTAAATAAGATTGTGTTATACCTTCAAAAGACTAATGGGCAATTAAATCAGTGGTTAGGTATATAATAAGCACAGAGAGGGCTACCTGAGAGAAAGCATAGGGACCTCAGAATATGAAATGGAAGTACTGCCCTAGCTGGTGTTCTTGCTCAGTGGGTAGAGCACACCCCTTCCTCCTCCCTGCACCTAAAGGTCTCTGGTTTGATCCTTGGTTAAGGGAAGTGTACCTGGGTTGCAGGTTCAATCCCTGGCCCCAGTAGGGGGTATGTGGGAGGCAACCAATGGATGTATCTCTCACATTGATATTTCTTTGTTTCTTTATCTCTCTCTTTTTTTCTCTCTCCCTCTTCCTCTCTCTTCTCCACTCTCTCTAAAAATCAATGGAAAAATCTTCTTGGGTGAGG
Organism: Antrozous pallidus; assembly: GCA_027563665.1. NCBI lineage: Eukaryota > Metazoa > Chordata > Mammalia > Chiroptera > Vespertilionidae > Antrozous > Antrozous pallidus. The sequence goes on along the minus strand of CM050508.1, from coordinate 165,629,970 downwards.
ATTAACAACAATAAAAAGAAAGGAGAAATGGAAATACTCTTTGTTTTAGAAAACATTCCATTTAAATCTGTATTTGGTTATATTTTTACAGTATGCTCTAATTATTTTGTCATCTTCTTGAGATTTCAAGTTACCAGATCTTTATTTTTATGTAAGAAGGTACATTCAAAGTTAATCTCATTTGAAAGAAGGAAAATGTGAGGCTCTTAGAAATAGAGTTATTGGTCCCATTTCCTCAGGTTAATTGGAGATAGGGTCCAGATTGAAAGTCAGGTCTCCTGACTTTCCATCCAGTCAGTGGTGCTTCTAGTATACTAAACAACCTCTTAGTATTTGACACATGAAGCAAGATGGATTCATTCATTGTTGGTTCTCAGATCTTGTCTGCAGGATTTATTGCTTGATTTAAAATACTTTCTTGATTCTCTAATCCTTGTCTTCCTATCAAAGCTGAGAGCTCAGTTGTCTACTGTGTACATACTTTTGAGTAAGGTATTGACTGCTATGCTAGGATGATTTAAGAAAGTGCAATGATGGTTTGTGTTAATTCCTCCTCTCTCTCTCTCTCTCTCTCTCTCTCTCTCTCTCTCTCTCTCTCTCTCTCTCTCTCTCTTCCCCAAACTTATAGAGGGAATGCCGTAAGATGTATGAATTATTTCAGTCTTGTTTTACCCAGGCTTCATAGGCTTATTAAATAGAACTGAAATCCCAAAGTTTGGGATACACCTTACTGGTGTATACCCAGGAATACAGTGTGTAGGGCTGACCAGCTGAGTGAGGACTGGATGGCATTCTGACCTAGTGACCCCAGCATCCTGTATTGGCTATCTCCATGTGTCTTCATGTTTCTTGGAGTCATGACAAGTATCTGGACAGAGTATTTTATCAGCTGCCTTTTGTACAACTGTTGGTGAGTTTTCCCAGACTTGGTGGTGTTTATGATGTCAAAAGCCTTGACCAGTCCCTTTTTATGGGCTGATTTTTATCAGTTTTTATTGCCTTGAAGGGCACCTAAGCTTCCATAAAATTGCATTTTAATAGCCTGAATGATACTTTAGTCCATTGCCATTATGTTGAAAACACAAAATAAATGACACTCAGTGGCAGAAGAAAAGCCACAGAAGAACATGCCTCATGTACTGCAGTACGCTCAACTCTCGACAGCCCAGTGGAACCCTGCTTATGAGCTTGTAGTATGGTTGTATTAATCAGAAAATGGTAAAACTCACGGGTTCTTATTCTGTGCTCCACAGAATTCAAAAAGAATTATAGCACAAATTATAAACCTCTAACAGAAATTTGGCATCTTGTTCCATGGTGATGTAGACAATAAGTCCTTATACTATTGGCTGTTCCTGGGACTTTGTCATCAAAACATACCAAAGATATATTATAACTTGTTGTGAGTATCATAGATAAGTTGAAATGACATGATCCTTCCAACTTTGAAATTATAGTAGTTATTAGACACACTGCTGAGTCTTGTTGATTAATCCTATCTAATAAAAGAGAAACATGCAAATTACTGTACCTTCACTATGCTACCAGCCAATCAGGAGTGGGAGGCGGGGTGGCAAGGCACATGGGCAGGGTGGCACAGCACGCGGGAGGGCGGGGCTGGAGGGCACAACAGAGGTCAACCGCCCAGGGCCCGAGCCTCAAACAGAGGCAGCAGGGTGATTGCACCTGCTGGGGGTCAACCGCCCAGGGTCCCGGCCTCGAAGCATCAGACACACGCTTGTGCTTTGGCTGGGGGCAGAGCAGGGCAATCGCCCAAGCTGGGGGTCCCCGGCCCAGGGCCCGAGTCTCAAATAGAGGAAGCAGGGAGATCTCGTGTGCTAGAGGTCAACTACCCAGGGCCCCATCCTTAGAGCAGAGCGATCAAGAGCACTGGGGGTCCCCTGCCCTAGACCCGAGCCTTGGATCCTTGGCCAGAGGCTTGGGGCCTTGGCCGGGGTGGAGCAGGACAATCGCAACTAACTGGGGGTCCCCCGCCCAGGGCCAGAGGCTTTAGGCCTTGGCAGGGGTGGAGCCGGAGATCAGACAAGGTAGATGTGAACTGTAGAGGAAACACCTTTTCTGACTACTCATTGGCTAAGCTCCCTGTACACCACTGGTAATATTCTTAGTAACTTGGGTATAAGAATCCAAAAAAGTAATCTAGGGTTCTTCCACCACACTCCTGGAGATAAAAACAAAGGTCTGCTGCTGGAAAGCTAAGAAATACCATATCCTTTCCCTAGGCAGTTTGGCTCAGTGGATAATGCCTAGGTTTGCCAACCGCAGGGTCTGGGTTATATTCTGATCAAGGGCATGTACCTAGGTTGCAGGCTCCTCCCTGGCTAGGGCCCAGGTCAGGGCTCATGCTGGAGGTAACCAATTAAAGTGTTCCTCTCACTTTGATGTTTCTCTCTGTCTTTCCCTTTCTCTTCCACACTCTCTAAAAATCAATGGAAACATATCTTCAGGTGAGGATAAAAAAGAAAAATAAAGAAATGTTATATCCTATGAAAGACACATCTTGAAAATGCCTAAAGAAAGTTGTCATTTTTTTCATGGTGAAGGGACCTGAGTCTGGGTTGATGAAAACACATTGGTGGCTGTGGTGACTGGCAGTGGCTGCAGCAGTGGGGTGATGGGGCTGGTGCCTTTCCCTGATCAGCCCAGTCGCCTCCCACAAAGGGTGGCCAGACTGTGGCTTAGGCTTGCTCCCCGTGGGGAATGGGCCTAAGCCATCATCAGTAGGACATCCCCTGATGGCTCCCAGAATGTGAGAGGGGGCAGGCTGGGCTGAGGGGAACCCCCCCGAGTGCACAAATTTCATGCACTGGGCCCCTAGTCTACAATAAAAGCATAATATGCTAATTAGACCAGATTTCCTTCCTGACCACCTTCTGGATGAAACTGGGGCTGTGAGGGAACCCTGGGTCCTGGTTGCCTGAGGGAAGCTGGTGCTGGCAGCCGGGGGAAGAAAGGGCCTACTCTTGCACAAATTTTGTGCATCGGGCCTCTAGTGCATTAATAAAGGAGCATGCAAAAATATATATATCACTAAAGGCCCGGTGAACGAAATTCATGCATGGGGTGCGGGGATGTCCCTTAGCCCAGCCTGCACCCTCTCCAATCTGGGACCTCTCGAGGGATGTCTGACTGCCCATCTAGGCCTGAGCCTAAATGGGCAATCGGATATCCTTCTTACAATCCAGGACTGTTGGCTCCAAACTGCTCACCTGCCTGCCTCCCTGATTGCCCCTAACCACTTCTGCCTGCCAGCCTGCTGCCAGCCTAATTGATGTCTAACTGCTCCTCTTCCAGCCTATTTGCCCCCAACTTCCCTCCTCTGCTGGCCTGGTCACCCCTAACTGCCCTCCCCTGCAGGCTTGATCACCCCCAACTGCCCTCCCTTGCAGGCCTGGTCCCTCCCAACTGTCCTCTCCTGCTGGCCATCTTGTGGTGGCCTCTTGTGTCCAATGGGAGCAGGATCTTTGACCACATGGAGGCAGCCCTCTTGTGTGTTGTAGTGGTGGTCAATCTGCAAATTACTTTTTTTATTATATAGGATAGAGGCCTGGTGCATGGGTGAGGGCCAGCTGGTTTGTCCTGAAGAGTGTCTCAGATCAGGGTGAGGGTTCCCTTGGGGTGAGGGGTGGCCTGGGAGAGGGGCCTGTGGAGGTTTGCAGGCTGGCCACGCCCCCCAGCAACCCAAGTGGAGGTCCTGGTATCTGGGATTAATCTATGTCTGCAGTTGAAAATTTGTAGCCTGGAATGGAGACAAGCCTTCTGTTCGCTCCGGGGCAGTAGCCATTTCTGTTTGAAACTATGTAGCCTAGAGTGGAGGCCTAGGCCAGCAACAGCATACTGAAACCTTGGCTTCCTCCATTGCCTGGGAAACCCAAGCCTCTGATCTCTCCAGCTCAGTGGCTGCCGCCATTTCTGTATCTTTCATAATTGAAACTTTGTAACATTGAGTGGAGGCCTAGGCAGGTGGAAAGCTTGGCTTCCTCTGTTGCTGGGGAAACCCAAGCCTTCCTCCTGCTCTCAGTGGCAGCAGCCATCTTGGTTGGGGTTTATTTGCATAATTTGCTCCTGATTGGCTGGTGGCCGTCGCTGTGGGTGTGGTGAAGGTATGGTCAGATTTGCATATTACTCTTTTATTAGATAGGATAAGTTAAAAAACATTTTGTGATTGGTGTTCTTTAAAATCCTGTGTTTTATTTGATGCATTTAAATACAAGATTCTGAGGAGAGCATCACATACTTGACTGCCCTGTCCCTGGGCTTCAGGACACAAAAACTGAGAATCCTAGGACAGGCTGCAGTACTGAAAAAAAATTCCTAAATCTCAGTGTACACAAATTTCTTGTTTAATGAATGTCTCCTAGGGATTGATGTGGCTTTTCTCTATCTTGAGACCTTGACATCTCAACTTGTGACTTATAGGTTTGCCTTAACAGGGCAAGACAGACATAGAGAATTCGCCTTTATTTTGTAGGCAGTGACGAGTTTTGATTTTTTTTACACAGACCAGTCATCTTTTGGGGGCATTAATTCTCAACCCTCTATGAAAGGATTCAGTAATGATCATGTTCCTAAAGACAAAGAAGGTCATGGTCAGGAATACAGAATAGCCCTCTCTCTCCTCTTCTGTGGTGCTTGTGTAATTATTCACATTTGAGTTCCTTGTAAGAAAGGCAGCCATTAAAGCATGTGAGCTGCCAGCACCTTAGAAACCTCAGAGATGTCCCCTTACTTCCCAGTGACATACTTTTGGTAATACCGGTAGCAATAGCTTTGAAATGCTCCAACGATGCCTTTAGGGGTGAAATCCTGCATCATTATCCAGCTTGGCAGCTCCCCCTATTTTGACATCTATGAGTTTCTTCATTACTGGTATCACTGATGCCGTCTTGAAGTCCTGGGTGTCTGTTCACTGTCACAGGTTACTTCTGACCACAACCCATTGGCCATGCTTGATCGTGTGATCCCCACCTAACTGCAAAGGAGCTGCGTGTGTGGTAGAGCACTCGGGATGCCCAGTAAGCAGCATGCAAGTCTGTTTCACAGTAGTATGCTTTCACTATTCAAAAGTGTTACAGCATTGTATCTGCAACATTGACATTGCCTAATAAATTTACCTATGTTCTAAATAATACCTTCAATTGGGCATGCAAACAAACCAAAGACAACCTGGAGTTGAAATTTTCACCGAATCCAGTATTGAAGTTCATCCACCAATGAAAAGAATTAAGCTATTGCTATGGAGACAGTGAAAGTTTATTAGAATTCTTCTGTAATTGAGCTGCTGCTTACAAACGAAGAGTCTCTATTTCCTCTCCTTCCATTTAAATAAATAAGGTAGAAAGTGCAATGAGCGCACTAACATTGTATTTTCTAGGGTAAAGAAATGAAAAGTAGTGAGTTATGACCAGAATATAAAGATGGTCTGTCTTGATACACTGACTGTATTCTTGCCTCTCTTACAGTTCACAACCCCTTGTACCACCTCCATCTTTATTTTATGTATTGTTTCTCTTGGGATAGAACCAACTTCACTCACCATGACCAGAGGCCTTCAAGTTTGGTTTTTAGCTGTATTCTTGGATGTATTTTAGTCTCGTTCACCGTTTGAACTGATTTATGCCTCTTGTGTTGATGCCTTCAGCAGTTGCTTCAATATTTTAACTGGTTTTTCTGTAAAAAAAAAAAATACTATCTGAATGGCTTCTAGAAATAACTTCTACTTCTGGCCAATATTACCTCTGGTGAAATTACTTCTATTCTGGTGTTTTGTGTACATAAAGACCAAACCTTAGTGAATATAATATAAACACTTTTAAAGATTGCCTACCAGTAACTTTCCTAAATTAGGGACCTTTCTCCCCAAAAGGTGTAGAAGTATGATACTCTCCTTTCCTCAAAGGCTAACCAAAAAGAAATAGAAATCATCAGCTCCATCTTATTTTTAATAAAACATAGTTGGTGTCTTAAGGGCATTTGTGTAGATTTAGAGAGAGAAACTGAACAGCATGTGTGAGCGACTAGGAAAGAAACTGTGCACAAGGTTGGCCTAGATGCATCTTTCCTGGCACTGATTAAATAAACACAGTGACTTTATGACAGATTAAAGGTCTAGAACTCGGGGTCATTGCTAAAAGGTATCCCTTTTTTTCCTTTACCATTTTCTCTATAGAAATTGTCCAAATAGTAATTTACATATAAGTAATATAAGGCTTAGCTTGGTTGAATAATATTTAAAGTTAATTGGTTTGGGGAATGTCTTCCAGTTGCTTTCTTCTTTACATCTAAGAAAAAGAAGCAGTGCAGATATTTCCTGTTTTGGAACAGAGAGGTTAGATCACAACCTAAAAAGGACAGCATTGCAAGTAGGCGCCTTCCTCATAATGGAGCTGGGAACTTACCCTGTAATGTACACTTCATAGCTGTCTTCTATTGGAGCAAATCCTCTTGAGCCCTAAAATTGATTTGTAGTATCGCTTTCCAGTTTTTTTGCCAGCAGTTATTTAGACAGAGCTGAAACATATTAAACACGGGCTGAGTTCCTTATTGTCCTGTCTGCCACTCTGTTTCCATCGCAGTGCACGCTGGTGTACATTAGATCACTGAGGGGCTCATTATTACTGAATTCCAGCCAGGACTTCATTTCCTAAACACATGTGCTTGTCTGGTATTGCTTGTAGGCCTTAAGCTTGCTTTCCCCTCATGCACGTTTTTGTGTGTGTGTGTGTGTGTGTGTGTGTGTGTGTGTGTGTGTGTGTTTCTCTCGTTGGCAGAGAATAAATACGGCAAGAAATCTTTTTAGATTATATAACAGTTTTTGTTTCATTTACACATTCCTCTTAAGTGAAGGGGATTTCAGGTCAAAGAGGAAAATACCGGCTCTGTCTAGTTAATTTCAAATTGGGGTGAAGTATGCCTTAGCCCATTTGGCTGAGTGGATGGAGCATCACACTGTGGATTACAGGGTGTCAGGGTTGATTCCCATCAAGGGCATATACCTTAGTTGCAGGCTTGATCCCCAACCCCAGTTGGGGGTTGGAGTGTGTGTGAGAGGCAATTAACCAATGTATCTCTCTTACATACATGTTTTTCTCTCTCTGTCTCTCCCCCTACCTTTCACTCTCTCTAAAAACTTAATGGAAAAAAAAAAATCCTCCATTGAGCATTAAAAACAAATTGGGGTTAAGTAGAATATGTGAGGAGAGGTAAAATTTTGTTGGAAGAGTAAGAACAAAGTTAACTACAATTAAAACCACTTAACCTGTAGTTACTTTCCTCAAACCCAAGGACAGCCTTAAAACTGACCACTGAACTATGGAACTGAACTGCAAAAGGCTTGGGTTCACTGCATCAGTCAAAGCACGTTTTCTTTTCCCATTTCGGGTGCACTGATCTCCCCTTATTCCTTGGTGTTGGTGGGAAAACTTGGTCAAAAAGGATAATTACTTTTTCATTTAGTTGCATGCTCTTCAAAAGCAACAGCAAGCAGTCATTAATTTCCATCTGATAGAGCTGAACTTTTTTCTTCTTTTTTGGTGGCTAAACAATTGAAACAGGAAATGACCCGAGATACAGTTTCCATGACACCCTGTCACTTGGATCCAGTTTTCCAGAACATGAAAGACCAAAGGCGGCTTTTGATAGTGAGTAACTAATTGGACTGGCTGATAGTGAGAGAATTTTTTAATGTGAAAAATAAAGGAGAAGAAAAAGTGGAACAGCTGTGTTTTGGTACAGTTGTCTAATCCCCAGATAAAACTACTCCAAGGACCTGGAAATTGAATAGGGCCTCTGGTTAAGGAGAAAAATCTAAATTCTGTGAAAGCACTGGTACACTTGAAAGAAAATGCAGGAAATATTTATGTGGAAAAACAAAAAAACAAGCAGCAAAAAAGAAATTTCACTCAGTGATGCCTTTTAAGAATCATTTTTGTTCATGCGAAGCATGATTTCGTGTTTTTAAGATGTCTTCCATGCACTCTGCATGTGAAAAGAGAGACCACCTGCTGGATTTTTTTCCCCCAGCCAGCCCACATTTTCTAAACATGAGTTTGGGTAGTATAGTGGGTAGAGCTGATGAGTTTTTTGGGGAGGATCAAAATACCTGTAACTCATATTAAATAAATTGAGACATTCAGTTAGGAATGTATTTTATTGACCAGCCCCTCCCACACACATAAATTTAGGTTTTAGTTGTATGTTGTAGCTGAAGAGCTTCTCTGGAGAATTATATGTGAACTTGAGGCCCGGCTGGACCCTCTCCAATCTGGGACCCCTCAAGGGATGTCTGACTTGCCCATTTAGGCCTGATCCTAAATGGACAGTCGGACATCCCTCTCACAGTCCTGGCTCCCAACTGTTCACCTGCCAGCCTTCCTTATTGCCATTAACTGCTTCTGCCTGCCAGCTTGATCACCCCTTAACCACTCCCCTGCCAGCCTGATTACCCCTAACTGCCCTCCCCTGCCAGCCTGGTCACCTCTAACAGCCCTCCCCTGCAGGCCTGGTCCCCCCAACTGCTCTCCCCTGCAAGTCTGGGTCTCCCCAACTGCCCTTCCCTGCAGGCCTGGTCATCCAACTTCTCTCCTCTGCTGGTCTGGTCACCCCTAACTGCCCTCCCCTGCAGACTTGATTGCCTCCAACTGCCCTCCCCTCCTGGCCTGGTCCCCCTCAACTGCTCTTCCCTGTTGGTTTGATCTCCCACAACTGCCCTCCCTTGCGGACCTGGTCCCTGCCAACTGCCCTCCCCTGCTGGCCATCTTTTGGTGGCCATCTTGTGTCCACATGGGGGCAACCATCTTTGACCATATGAGGGCAGCCATCTAGTGTGTTGGAGTGATGGTTAATTTGCATATTACTTTTATTAGATAGGATTCGGCAGGGGTTTATTAACATACAATATGCTATTTAGAAGATAATTGGTCTGATTCCTGGTCTTGCCAGCCATTTACGTGTGATAGGAACCTCTCTGAGATTTTTTTTCCTTTTTTCTTGTAAATAAAGAGATTGGAGGTAGTCCTTTAAGCTCTGTTATTCTGTGCCATTTTGACATGTAAATCAGGCTTTAATTACTCCTAACCTAGAGGTTAATAGTGATAAGCATGATAGAAATGCATATAAAAAGGTTGAAATTTAAAAATAGAGAGAATGTCTATTTCTTAAGAGAGACTACATATTATCATATCTTATAACTCATGGTATCCTTTCATTTGAATTTTGAGGAATGTGGTCTTTGATTTAATGCATGTGTTACCAGAATCCTTATCGCTATTAGTTTTACAGCTGTTCAATTTACCTGTTAGTTTTAGTTCTTGCAGTTAGTTTATAGATAGCAATCCTTGGTTTCATTCTGTCTTCCCTAAGTAGAAGGTAAAGTAGATGTTAACATTGAAATCCTACTGTATTTCAGAGGTGGTGTGTAGTAGTGGATCAACTGATATGGGCATAACCAAGGGCCAATTACCTATTGTAAATTTCCTCCTTTGCAAATTGTACCCACTTTTGGGTGCACTGCAAGTTGCCCAAGGCCTGGGCCCTCCACCCTCCTCCTTACATTATTATCCAGCCACAGGTGCAGTGCCTGTTCATGGAAGAGGACACCCATTAGATGTCTGAATGGATGGGTTGTGAGGACAAAGTCAGAGGACGTGCACCAGGAACACCCAGGAGTTGTTCAATAAATGGTAGTAGCTTTTTTGTTGTTGTAGTTAATCCTCACCCAAGGGTCTTTTCCCCTCATTGATTATTAGAGAGAGTGGAAGGGAGGGGGAGAGACAGAGAGAGAGAAACATCAATGTGAGAGAGACACATCAACTGGTTGCCTCCCACACCTCCCCAACAGGGGTGGGATTGAGCCTGCAATGGAGGTTCCTGCCCTGGATCAGAATCGAACCCAACCCTTCAGTCCAGGGGTTGTTGCTCTAACCACTGAGCAACTGGCCAGGCTGGTAGTAGCTCTTGTCGTTTCATTTCCATGACTTGGTATTTTTGTGAGGCTCAAAAAAACGACTCTTGAGACTAAGACTGATAAATTTTTTCCTAAAAATGTTTTCTTGTTCACCTAGAAGGGTTGTTTCTATTCTGATTAAAGGCCAGATTTCTTCTATACATGCGTCCTAACTAGGTGTAAAACTAGAGCTTTTTATTGCAAAACAGCCCTCAATTTTAAGTTCTAGGTGTCCAGGCAAGAATAGCCTTTGGTCGTCTTAGGGTCCTTATCCTCTGTGCAGGAGGAAGAGACGAAATACAGGAGGAGAGTCGAGAGCAATGGTGAGCCCCTGGGGAGGTCTCCATCGGCACGGGGAGAGATATCCACAAGTGTTACTACTGACAGGGCAGCTCAGCTCAGGGCCCAGGTATCCGAAATGTGAGTCTGAAACCTGAGCCAGCGCCAGTGTGACCCACACCGTTTCCCAAATTGTGCTTCCCCCACAAGCTGGAGGCTGCCTCCTTTTCTCGAGGGCCAGCAGGCAAGTCCAACTCGAGAAGTAAAAGCTGTCATCCAGTTGATTAGTCCTCCCACAACCACGACTGTTTGGGAGAGCAAGACTCTCTCTCCTCCTTGCTCCCTTGGTAGCAGCCCCGGAAATGTCCTGATCGCAATCCACTGACCCACTTGGTCACAGGACCTCCGCCTCGCTCTGCAAACGACCTGGGGTGTGGGTGGAGCACTCGGGATGCGCGGGGAGCAGCACGCGTGTCTTTCACGGGAGTGATGCTTTCATACTGCTCACCGAGACCCTTCCCAGCCTCCCTGAGCTTCTGTGAGCCGCGAAGGGGCTCTGGGCAGGAGCCTTACCCGGTGCAGATCCTCTCTGGGAACCAGAACTTAAGGCCGCCCAGTCTCCCTGCCTCCCCCCTCTCTCTCGGTGCTGGGCTCCCCTTTCGCCGCGCCCCGCCCACCGCCCACTTCCAGGCCACCCCTCTCCCTCCAGGCTTCGCCCCTCTCCCTGGGCCTCCCACCCCTCCCCCCACCTCCCCGCCTAGGCTTCCCCGTGGGCGGCCTGGGCTCCCGCCCCGCCCCCCACCCTTTGTTCCCTCCCAGGGGCATTGTGCTGCCCCGCGCCCCTGCGCTCCCTGCGTCCCCTGCGTCCTCCTCCTCTCTCTGCTCCTCGCCCTCTGTCCTTTGTCCTCCACGCCGAAGCCTCCCTGGCCCTCCTCCTCCTCCCGAGGATCCCCCTAAACTTTGTCAGCCTGCCCCAGGGCTGCTCCCGGGGCGACACCGCCGCGTCGGCTACCTCTAGTCCCTGCCACTCTTACCCACTTTGGGCTACGGTTTTTGTTTTTGTTTTTGTTGTTAAACCAAAAGACCAAGGTGGTATTAAACACACAAACGCAAACAAAAGGGCGCTTTTTAAAATCGGAGGGGACTTCCCATGGAAAACACCACGGTGAGTTGAGGCACCGCGGGGATAATTGCGGCCCTTCACTGGTTTGTTGCTCCTGTGAGTGCCAGGTGGTGGCAGACAAACAAGGCCAAGAAGGAGCCAGTGATCCGCCTCACCTGCCTGAACCAAGCTGCCTGCCCGCCACTCATTCATTACAGCACTTACTTAATGCTGTGCTGGGTGTTGTGCTAGGCTCTAGGAATTAAAAAAAAAAAAAAAATCACAGAGGCCAGAGCTCCTCATAAATGTAGACACATGATGTAACTATCATTTATTGAGCACTTAGTAAGTGCTAAATACTCTTACCTGCATTACCTTATGTAATCCTCACCACTTTGCTACCAGGTAGATAAAAGATGGACCCTCTAATTACAGTTAACCAATGCAAGAGCCAGCCTTTAAACCAAGGCACCAAACAAGACTAATCAAGTGCTGCGATGTACCGAGTGCCTATGGCGCGTCAGGCAGGGTTCTCAACAGTTTATGTGTATTCATTTGCTTACTCTTCCCAGCCACCAGTGAGGTGCTGATGAGGTTGTTATCACGAATGGAGAGGAGGATATGGAGAGGCGAAGATGAACTGACTTTACTCAGGGCCTTGTCCTAAGTACAGCAGAGCCACAGCCAAGCCAAAGCCAGGCAGAATATAAATGGGGAGGAGGAGGTTTTTTTTTCCTACTTGGAGGAGGGCGGCGGTACACACTGTGCCTGGTTTATAGAAGAAGCTCAGAGAGTATCCAGAAAATGTTTTCAAATGGAGATAAAAGCTCCTGAGTATTTTGGTTGGAATTTTCCTGAATAAATACTTCAAATTGCCTGCTCTGTATGGAACTTACTTCCCCCTATGAGAGCATGTTTCCTTGGAGCAGTTAGGAAAGTTATAGTTCCAAGGTGATTGAAAAACATTGCTAGATAGGAACTGAGTTTGCTTTTCAGTTCTTTTGTGACCATTTGTTAGGCAAGGATTTCAACTGATCTATAAAATGGGGTAAATGATAACTCTACCATCTATTCTTGTGGTATGTGGGTACTTTGGGGGGCATAGGCAGGAAGGTGTTGTAGGCAGGAAGGTGTTGTTGGAGGATCATTACTTGTAAACTAGGATGATCTCATGCATCCTGCTCTGAAGGTTGTTCCTGATGTGCTAAGATCGGACAGGAACAGATTTGTAGGGTCAGAGCCTTCTCTAATTTTCTCCAGCCAGAAACAGTTCCTGTCACCACTTACCAGCGTCTTGCATTAGTTGGTTGTATGCGCTCTGCCTGCCACACTAGATTATGTGCTCCTCGACTCCAGCACTGTCCTCTCCTTTTTGCGTCTGAGTGTGAGACTGCGTACAGCACATGCTGATCAAATCACACTAATGGGCTGCCGGGTTAAGGTTGAGATGAAAGGGGGTGGTTTTAGTTTTGGTTGCTGTTCTTTTCTTCTCTGAGGTTGAAAACGAACATCACGCACAGACGTGGAAAGCAAAGGCTTGAAGGCCTCTGGGGAAGAGCTGGGGCAGGGGAATGGGGGAACTGGAGGAAGAATCTGCTGACAGCCCAGGAGATAGGGAATGTGGAAACTCAGGTTGAATTAGGGAGATGAGCCAGAAATAAGACAAGGATGAGCCTTCAAAAGTGGGGAGCGAGCTGGAAACTTGAGCTCCATGGGAAATAACAGAGAGAAAATAACTTCTTTTTGATATGTCAAAAATGTGATAGTTAAAGGAAAGAGCATACCTTGAAGAGTGCCCTAGTATATGCCTCCAAAAATGGGGCCTCCATTTTTTTTTAATGGGGAAAATGATGTATTCCTTCTCCTTCCTGACACATTTTGGTAGGAATTACATAAGGATGCTTATAGAAGCATTCAGGTATTCAGTGAGAAGCACAACATAAATGCTGCGAGAGAGCGTCCTAAAGACAGAGTGCTCCATATAGGCTTGAGGACTTGAGAGCATGTGAAGTGTCAGTGTCTTTCTGTGTAAAATGAGGACGGTAATGCCTACCTTCCGTGTAATGGACCTGCTAGGAAAATAACATATTCCAGTTGGGACTCTTCTAGAAAACTTGTTTCTTAGATGGGTTCCTATCAAGCCCACAAGTTGTAAGCTGCTTCCCTCGCTGAGCAATCAGTGACTCCGTAAAACAAGTGTGACTTGTTTAGAGAACCACCTCAGTGTTCCCACCTGATAATCCCTGGTTTAATACTGGTAAACCTCCACAAACCATTAAAAAAAAATTAAGTTCTAGACAAGTCCTCTAATCTGGATACGTTGCCTCCCTGGTTCTTACTTTTAACCTTGAAAAAGGCCCTGGGTTCTCAGCCACTTGCCTTTCCTTTAGTGTCTGTTCCCTGCTATCCCTCAGTGTCTCTCATGGTTCTCCTTCCCTCCCATGATTAGCCAGCTGCTCCCTTGAAAGTCAAGCACAAAGGAAAGAGATCCCCCTCCCTGCCCCCGCCTTTTAAGGTCTTTATTGCTAATTATAAGAGAGAAAGTAGTAGGGCAGCATGGAAACTCTGAGACTTCCACAGGACTCAAAATTTACTTAAGTTCATACTGCTTTCTTATGCTACCTCGTTCTTAAGCATATGAAAAATGGTCTCTGCTTTTGTTTCTGAGGGTTGGGGCTCATCCCCTCTTTGAACTGCCTTTCGCAAAGGCCTTATGATGTCTTCTGCCGGACACCTTTATGCTTGTGATAGCTGCCCCTTAGCAAGTGTGGAGTTTTCATTTTTTAGAGATCTCCAGACAGGGTAATAACAAGTTCACTTGGCCTTGGCTCTGTCCAGGAGAGACTAATTGCACAGCAAATCCCAGGCCATAATGAGGAATTGTTGAAAGAACATCGTCTTTAATCCTTTCTTTGGCATCAGCCACTTGCTATTAAAAAGGTAGATTTGAATCAACTAAAGATGAACAGCTTAGTTCATGTGTCTTTCTTGGCTTAAAGAAAAGGGTAGGAAGGGAAAGGGTCTTAGGATAAAATACTGAAGTTATTGAGTTATTTTATAAGGCTTTGTTTTTCTTTGACCATGAAATTGGCCCTCGGGGGCTTTTTAAAGGGGAGAAGTTTTGTTAAATCTCTAAGGGTAGAAGAAAAGACTGCAACATTATATATAAATGTAAAGTTAAAGCTATCAGGTGGATTTTAGAAAACATCTCTTTTTTCAAAGCCTAATATATGCACCTGTTTTAATATCAGTGACATTTGCATCCGCTCCCACTTTATTCATAATAGGAAAAGATTAATCTAAGAGTAGGAACAAATGATTCTCAGACAGACTCTTGGATATATATTTGTATTGCACAACTATTATTAAGGTTTTTTTAAGTTCAGGATTATGAAGAAATTATGGGTTTCAGAAAAATGCATTTCTTTTGATATATTTTTATTGATTTCAGAGAAGAAGTGAGAGGGAGAGATAGAAACATCAATGATGAGGGAGAATCATCCATCAGCTGCTTTCTGCACAACCCCCACTGGGGATCGAGCCCAAAACCCGGGCATGTTTCCTGACTAGGAATCAAACTGTGACCTCCTGATTCATACTTCGTGACACTCAACCAAGCCAGCCAGGCAGAAAAATATATTTTTAAAAACTTGCTGAAAGACTGACAACCTGGGTAGTATTTATGCTCCACATACACACAGTCATAGTTATGACCAGGTAGTGAAGAGGGATTAGAACTTTCATTAACAAAAAAACAGCCGAAACCAGTTTAGCTCAGTGGATAGAGCCTGTGGCCTGAAAGGTCCGTGTGGACTGAAAGGTCCCAGGTTTGATTCTGGTCAAGAGCATGTACCTTGGTTGCGGGCACATCCCCAGTAGGGGGTGTGCAGGAGGCAGCTGATCGATGTTTCTCTCTCATAGATGTTTCTAACTTTCCCTCTCCCTTCCTCTCTGTAAAAAAAATAAAATATATTAAAAAAACACACACAAAAAAACCTACATTTAGTGCGAGTTAGGGTGCTTGTAAAAGCTGCTTTTTAGCATATTTTAAAACTTTATTAAATTTTTGGGGTGATATTGGTTATATAGATTTCAAGTGTACAATATTATAAATATATCATCTGCATACAGCTAGGGTGATGGTTATGGTAAGTACACTAGGAGGCTCCCAGAGATTCCTGTCTGGGACTTTAAACATTCAGGTAGCAATAGACAAGGACAGTTAATGATTTTAAGATTATGGAGAAGAGATTCTAGGGACAGGACAGCTAGGTAGTCCATGGTGGCCTTCCAGCAAGGCTGTTTCAGCGATTTGATCTCCTGGGGAATATTCTCAGCTATCTAACCTCACTAAGTTTCTGCCTCTTACTGTGCTTCTAATCATTTCCTTTTCCAATTAAGTTAGTTCCCATCTTGATATATTGCTTTCTTCTGGTGGTATTCATTTAGCACTGCACAGTTTTTAAACTATAAAAACCAGAAATTGGCAGAGAGTTGGCCTACTGGATCTAAGATTCAAAAAACTTCAGATAATGCCAAGTGCCTTTGTAAGTTTCTCTGCAAGATTGTTGTATGATTTATAAATGAGAAGTTGGAACTGGAGGAGTTGAAAGTTCTGTGTACTCAGAGCTTGTTATTCCTGGAGGTTCTGATGAAGGAGAATCTGTGGGATTAATACAGCCGTGGGTACAGTTGGGATTTAAAATACCAAGGAAGGGGCACAGAATTTGGTACATGTAGTGGAGAGCCCACAATGAGCCAGCATGCAGGACACTTTCCTTTTGCTTTTAACTATGTGGTAGGTAAAATGCATAAGTGTTTTGTGACTGTGCTTGCTTTGTGTGCCTGCGCTCTCTACAGGCATGCCAGGACTAAAGCTGATGGAGAGACTATGACTGTGTAGCTGATGGGGTTGAGAGAGCATTGCAAATGAAGAAGACTTACCTTTCCTGAGCTTCTATAGAGAAGGCACTATACTTGAATCTGCTTTTTTCTCATTTGATGTTCCTTCCTTTATTTTAGAGAGCCTCACTGAGAGGAAGTCTTAGTAACTTGCCCACTACCAATTAGTAATTAAGTGGGAGACTGGACATTGACACCCAGGCCTTTTCTGGCCTACCAGGTTCTTTCAATGCTACTCATGCTAGGATCAAGGGAGAATAAAAAAGAAGTGGAAGAGAGAAAGACCAGTGGAAGGAACAGAGGTTACCTAGGAAAATAAGCCTTAGGTTCCAGAGGTAGATGATTGAGACATCAAGGGACAAGGAATCATAAAATTGCAAGATTGGAATAGACCTTAAAGGAATAAAGCCATCTCCAGCTGATCACCCCTTCATCAAAATGGTCACCCAGCCTCTTACTGCAACAGTGATGGGGGATTAGATGGTCTGTTCTCTGTGGACAGCTCCGGCTATTAAAAAACGTATTCTCTATGAACCGCAGGATTTCCTCTGGCTCCAGGTTCACCAGTAACAACCTCTTCGTAACTAAAAATGATAATTAGTACTTTGAATTGATAAAGCTAGGCAGCAGTGTGGTCATGAAATCAGAGTACTTTGATTTGAAAACCAGTTCCTCTGCTTCCTAGCAGGGGCCTTGGACAAGTCCCATGCATTCAATCCTCTAAGCCCTGGATTCCTCATCCGTAAATGGTGGCCACCTCACGTTGCTCTGAAGATCCAATAAGAGAAAGCATTTAGGATAGACACTGGTACACAGTGAGTTTTATAAGGTTACAGATTGCTGTTACTTTCCATACCTCTCTCAGGTAGGAATGATTACTCCCATTTTCCAGATCTTGAAAACTGACGGAGCTTCCTGAGAGTCGCAGAAAAAGCAAGTGGAAACGGTGACTTTCAAGAGCAAATAATCAAACTTTTGCTCTTTCCATCTTAACACTTCCCACCACTCCCATACTCAGAATGGAGAAAGGCTGATGCAGGTCAATTGGTGTCACTGAGACAAAATATCCTGCAGATTGCTGTTCCTTCCTTTTTTCCCTTCTCATAAAGAATTTCTTTTTGGAAATGTTATTCCATTCATTTATATTCATCAGCACTTGGGTTAGGTGTCACTCCATGCACTTGTTTTGAATAGCTAATATAAAAAGTCTCTTGGGAGGACAACTTTGTTTTTCCCAGTATTTGTACACGGTAAATGTAACATGGAATATCGTTAAGTTTGTTTCCACCACGTACATCCCAGGCTCTAACATAGAACAGTCAGGTGACATTATATGTTTTACAAAAGATGAGATATATTTTATGTTAGCTGGATGTTAATTTCTAGCCTATGAACATTCTTGCACCAATTATGCCAGAGGCACAAATTTCCACCCTTAATGTGTTCTGTTTTTCTGTAATTAATTGCTGTCATCAAACTCGAAGAGCCTGGTCCAGGGTTCGTATCCCTGATTCTACTGTAGCTTAGTTTCCCTTGAGTAAGCCTCTTTTAGCCTGTGATTGTCTATCGGCAAGATTGTTGCAGATTTTCTCGTCCTAGACACTAATGACACTGGGTGGTGGTGGCAGAAGAGGGTCTGTACTATGTATGTTAAGATATTTAACACCTCTCATCTTTACCCACTAGATGCCAGTAGCTCCCCCTTCCCCCACACCAGTTGTGATACCCAAAAATGTCCAATGTCCCCTGGGAGGAGGCATAATGAACCCCCACCCGAGAAACACTGTTATGAGGTGGAACACTGGTCTATTTGTAAAAGGGTTGCATGCTGGAGGTAACTACTAGACATTTCTTTAAATGTCTGCTTCAAGCAAAGGACTGTGTTAAGTGCTATGGAGAAAATGTACAGTAGCCATGTGCATGTTACTAACTATCCCTGCTTCCCAGCAGTTATGGGAGGTGGGGGGAAGACGGGGGAATGGTGATGCAAGGCAGAATCTGATAAATCTGCAAGGTTCAGTCAATATATCAAAGGCAAGGTGGCATTTGAAATGTGAGTTGCACTTATAGGAATAGTAGAGGTCGAAAGGACTCCCAACAAGGAAGTAGGGCTTTATTTCTAGTCTTTTGATAGGTTGCCAGTCAGAAAATGGAAATGAGAGAAATAGGTTTTCAATGCATGTGACAGACCGGGAGATTGTATGACCCACCTAAAGGGGACACAGTTGTTGGGTCCAGGAATGTTAGTCTGGTGTTGCCAGATCTCCCAGTGTTTCGAAAGATGTTGAAAATGCAGATTTTGGTAAAATGTGAAATTTCCCAAGTTTTTAACATTAGCTCAATTGAAAACAACAGTAACTTTGTCAATGCTGGCCAAAGACCGAATGGAGGTCACATGAGGTTGCCAGTTTGCAGCCTCGGTTCCAGGTCTTCTTTTAAGGGGCCTGGGGGAGGCTTCTCTCATTCTTTCCCTTAAAAAGCTCTCAGAGGAAATGTCAAAGTGCTATGTTCCTTCTTACTGTATACTATTCATTTCTACCCATGTTTTACTTTCTCCATTTGAATCTATCAAGATAAAGTTCAGATCTAAAATTATGACCTAGTTTAAGTAAAACAACGTGTTTTTTTTTTGGAAAACATGAGCATCCTCCACTTAAGAATTCTCCTGGGTCCTCAGCTAAAAGTGAAACTTGGAATGGCTGTCAGCAAATGCCTTTTGTAGCCCTGGAAATTTAAAGTGATTTATCACTTGCTGGTAATAACTGGAGACCTCTATATACAAGAAAGAAGTTAAAGGTAAAGAGGCCAAAAATAACAAGTATAACCATATGGCTTTTTTCAAAAGGTGGCTATGTGACTATCTAGCTAAAAAGGACTCTTGCCAGCTTTACTGTAAATTTTCTCCTCCTCCTCCTCCTCCTCCTCCTCCTCCTCCTCCTCCTCCTCTTGGTAGCTTTATATAATAGTCTTTCAGTTTTAACATTGTAGGGAAGGAGTTCCTCCTTTTACTCCTAGGTTTTGAAAACCTGATCTATGGGGTGAGGAAGAAATGTGTTTATAGGCAGCAGAGCCAGATCTCTACTTGACCATAGGATTATTGGTTTGTACCTCAGCAGCAAAGCTTTGTGATAACCCCTATGTATATTCTTTTAAGTCTCCAGAAGTAGTTTAGCTTGCTGTGGTGGTATCTAACTTTCACATGGGACTATCTAGCTCAGTGCACACCATCTTGTTCTTAAGGATGAAGCATAAAATTACTTGGTAAGATGCCTTAAAGAAATCAAGATGTATATTAGTTCATACAGTTTCTACTTGTTTAATAAAGTTGAATGGTACATCTTGGCCTGTTTTGCCCTTACTGAATTCTTATTTGTCCTTAGTAATTATAATTAAATAATCTATGATTATGCAGAGAAAGTTGACCAGTTCATAGGTTCTAGAGCTCATATGCTCTTCCTTGGTCATAATGGAGGTATTTCCCTCAGGTTCAAGCTCTCTGGAACGCCTCATTGGTGTTTTGGTATCCATGTGACTTTTGTCACATGATAGTATGGGATGATTTGGGAGGAGAACACACACACACACACACACACACACACACACACACACACACACGGCACGGAAGGCTAAAAATTAGAGCTCTAGATTAATCTGTATGGTATGAATTCTTAGATGTTCTTTTCTAATGAATCTTGAACTCTCATTACAAATAGTTTGTTAAATAAAAACTTTAACCATTTAACTGTCTGCTCATCTGAATTGAACAGCGGACTTTAAAAAAATAATTTCTATGGGATATATTTTGGAAACGAGAATTGAGGAGCTGTGGAAGTTACAGACTTTCAGGTCATAATGAAAACAGCTAGGAAATGATACAGACCCTACTCCTTCATGTGAGAGACTGAATTTAAATCACCCTAAGAGTCTCCTCAAGCCCAGATGCATTTCCAGTCTGATTGGTTTGACATTTGTCTAGGACCTTTGGAATGGAAGCTGATGCAATTAAAAACGAAAATGAGTTTCTATGCTTGCAAGTTCAGAATACCTCAAAGCATTTTTTCTCTTCTTAAATCATTTTGACTATTGGTATTTGTGGCGGTATGGCTTCCTCATATGAAATACGCTATTATGCAACAGCTGTAGTTGTGTTGCCTGAATGCGTGCCAATTCTGTTCAGATTGAGCTGCAGGGACTGACTGCTTGTTAGCTCCCTCGCTGCCTGGGAGAGAGGGTAATGTAAAATTAATGTCTGAAGAAAGGCCTCCGATCTGACACTGTTTGGGGATGCAGGTGGTCTGAAGTGGTGTACAGAAATTAAACTAACATGCTAATCTTCCTACGTTAATAGAGAAGTGGCTGGGATTCATAAGGGTTTTAATTTACAAAACTGGGGAGGGCATTGGTTCCACCCTTTCCCTTTCTCTAGCTCCATCCCTGAATATAAAGCATGTATGTGCCTGGGATTTTGAGATCTTTAGGTATTTGGAATTTAGGCTGCACTTCACAGAGGAGTGGTGGGAGAGAGCATTGTAATGGGATTCTCACATACAGACTACACATATCTAAGAAAATATTTATTCAAGTAGTCTTTTTCTTAATGATTAGCAGTTAAATTAGACTGAGGCTGAACATTTTTTATTCATTCTAAGCTAAGGATAATGTAACATAGCCCCTCCATTCAGCAGTGTAGAACCAATTTTGAATCTACCTATCCTTTCTATATTCTTTTTTCTCTTTCCTGGTGATTTGGCAACGATCAGTATCCATCTCTCTGTATTCTAATTTGAGCCAAAGCAGCTCATTTCAGCGTTAAGTTCAGTCCCTAACTCTGTGGCATCATTTTCCCGTGGTTCTAGAATACCTGGCTTACTTATCTGCTTTATCTCTGGATGGGGAGCTTATTACTGTGTAATGGTCTATCTTGCTGTGTTTGTAGCTGCAACATCCGGCCTGGTGCCTGGCACACACTGAGTGCTTAATAAATGTTTGTTAATTTATGAACAAACAAAAGGTTCTGTCAGTGAGGTTGTCAACATGGGAAAGAAAGAAGGATTGAATAACAAGCCAGATTTTCTTTGCATTGCCATGAACGCTGTTGTATTTAATCCTTACAACTATCTTGCACAATAGGCATCCTCATCCTTGTTTTATTTATTATGACCCCCACATGGGTCTTGGAGCTGGTTAGGAGGAGGAGTCTGGATTTGAACCCAGGTTTCATCCTCTGCTCATTGTTCTTACCACTATACCACAGGAGGGCATTTTCTAATAGGGCAATGTTTCTAGGAACATTTTTTCTAGAGACTTTTCTCTTCTTGAATTTAGTAGAGCAATCCTTTTTCATATTTTAAACCCTTCTCCTGAATAAACACTGGTTAGAATTCCACCAAAAACAGAACCACAGAAAATTGTCAAGCAGAGCTGGAATGGGAAACAGAGCAATGGAGTTAACTGGCATCAGAAAGACCTGGGTTTTTCATCCTGGCTTCTCTACTTACTGTCAAATGTGACCTTGAACAAGTTATTTATGTCTCGGTTTGTCTTATGTACCGGTACCATTAGTACCTATTTCACATGAGATAATGGAGGTAAAGCATTTGCTATGTATCTGAGACACAATCTCTCAAATGCTATGTGTTGTTATTAGCACATGGGTGCATTTTATTTATTCACTTAGCAAATATTTGAGTGTATATGTGTGTGGTAGGCACTCTTGGGTCCCATTCATTCATTAGTTATCAAAACAAAAACCCCCATCTGCACGAATTTACATTCAAGTTGCATCCCAGGAACAATGAGCTAGACAATAGACATAATAAGTATTAGGAAGTAAATTATATTGTGTGTTGGAGAGTGGCCAGTGCTATTAAATAAAAAAGAAGTAAAGTTGGGTAAGGAGGATCAAGAGAGTTTGTAAGGGCCTGGGATGGCCTTCAAGATTGCCAGTAAATAGCACATTCACTATGGACCTCACTGAGAGAACAATATTTGAGTAAAGACTCCAAGAGACTGAAGGAGTTTGTTGCCATGTGGATCTCTGGGAAGAGCTGCTGGAGGTGAATAGCAAGGAGGCCAGAGTGGCAGGAGGACAGTAAGGGGTACCCCTAGGGCTTAAAGGCTCTTATGAGGGTCATGGGGAGCTATTGGAGGGGGTCTCCAACAGAGGGGTGGCACCATCCTCACCAGGCTGCTGTCATCTGGAGGGGGAGCTGGGCAGTGTAGCTCCTTGCTCCTCTTTCTCCTATTAGCTTACCCTTTACACTGCACATGTGTGAGGAGAAGAGTGTATTCCACCACCCCAGGGTGGCTGTCCTGCCTACTCTGTGTCATTGATTGAACTTGCCAGTCCTGTGGTTGTATTGGTTGTATTCCTTGGGAAACAAAGGAAATGATTAGGTCTTAAGAGGGGAAGGAAGTAGAATCCTGTGGCAGCACAGCTTGGGATCCTCTTTGAACATGACTTGATGTCTTCCAGGCTTCCTCAGCTGACCCAGGAAACCTTTGTAGAGGATCCTGGGAGGTGTTGGTTGGTTTAGTGTTCTTTAAATGTTTGTATTTTCTTACAGTGAGGAGGATCCATTATGGGTTAGGAGGAAGAAAGAGCTTAAGTGTACTCATTTGTCAGCTCATGACCGATGCTTAACTACTTTCTACCCTGATAACAGAGCAGACATGCTCTCAACACACTCGGCCATGGAAAACATTTCTGTGCTGTGTCTCCAGTGAGAATCGATATTTCTACACCTGCCTTTCAACATCAGTCTTCCACTGTCCTAATCATGTCCCGTTACTCTCAACCAAGTGAATATGTAATCTACTTCTTTTAATGCATGCCGGGGAATGTGGTGACGTTAGGGAACGGTAGGTGGGATGGTGGGATGGGAGTGGGTCATCTTGCAAAATTTAACGGAGGATCATGTGGGATTGGAGTTTGAGGACCTGGGCCTTGTCAAAGGGGCTGGGTAACTGGGACATCTCTGAGCCTGAGTTTCCCCATCTCCAAAATGGATTAAGGGCGCAGGTATCTTTTCTGCTTCATTGGATAAGGTAGGCAGATGTCACAAAGTTACTAGTTTTGCAGTACCAAATGTTGGGAACAAATTTTCTGGTGAAGTTATTGTGTAACCTTTTGTAGACAACATCAACATGTCAAGCCTGAGTGTTTCTCCACTGCCTCATTCCCTGCCAGTTGAAGTTTTTTACTTTGTTTCAGTTATTTGCAAGCTATTGCATTCTAGAACCCTGTAGATAGTGGACTTGACTACACCATCAACCTGTGCCTTCCAACCCACACCCAAACAAGATTTGTCCTCTGTTCAATGGTCCTACTATTATCTTTTTTTGCCACTCACAATACCCCATCTTTCTTAATTATGTTAATTATTTGGGGGTAATTTTGGAGGCAAGCATCATTTGATTGAGTTAAAGCTTTACAACTGAGGGGTTACTCATTAGCAGGACCAGTATCTTATCTTATAAGCCCCTTGTTACTATTAGATAACAGACTTAATGGAAGAATTTGCTCGGAAAGCTGCAAAGAGACTCACACAGCTTTTTGGGCCTGATTGATAGATGTTTTGCCTTCAGCAATGGAAATGTGGGAAAATTTCAGATGCTACATAATCTGGGGCCAGCAGGTTAAGGCAGCAGAACCGTTTGTTTGAGGCCCAGCTAGGAATTGCTACTCAAGAGAGTCACATCAGATTACCCTAAGAAGATCCGGTTTCAGGAATGGAAACACGTGGAACACCTTAGAAAAATTAGTGTTCATTGCTGTGGGCCTCAGTTTCCTTCTCTCTAAAATGAAAGGATTGACTAACTCTGTAATGAGAGAGCTCATTATTATCTTTTAATACTTTAAAAATACCAACCAAACCCTTTAAATCTAAATTAACTCATCTGCTCCTTCCAGCAGAAAGTTATCAGTGACTGCCGTTAACTGTCGATCAGATCCCCCAAGCAGCTCAGGTTAAGTATGTATAATACCATTTTAGCATAATTCCAGGGCTAACTAATAAAATTGAAGCTTTAGTCCTATGACCAGCAAATTTTGACTTTTTAAGAAAATTGCAAACAGCTCTCAATGATTGCCACCTGTTGTAAACTGACCTAAGCCAATTTGGTTGTGCACAAACTCCTAGATGCTTTTTTTGGGGGTGGGGGGAGGGGGTGGTGAGGGGTAGGTTTTGATAGCAGTCAAATTACTTGAGGCGAGTGGGGTTTACTAGTAGCTGCTATCTCACAACCCTGCCACCTGGTTATAACTCAGACGAGTCTGAGACACACTTCTGCTACACATACACACAATGACTAACAGCCACACATCATCCAGCGGGCACAAAACCATCCACATGGAATCACTGCATGCTTCCGTCTCCGCTCTCTTCTTTGAACTGCTCTGATCACCACCTCCCATGAAAACTTCACTCCTAGATGTGACAACAGAGGAGGTTCTGTTACCCCTAATAATCTGCATCAAGCAATTGGCAATCTTCCAGTCGTGACTGGTCTTGGGGCCTTTGAGAGAACAAGCTTATCAAGGCTGCACTCTTGTTCATTCAAGGAGAGAGACAGCTCTAAAATATTGTGGCCTATTCCTATAGCTTGAATATATATCTGTCATTTCAATGGTGAGGGCCATTTCTAATGCCCTTTCATAAGCCACTCGTTACACACACACACACACACACACACACACACACACACACACACTACCAGTCCACCTCTGATACTCGCTTTGCTAATTGGCAAAGGGTTTGGTGTTGATTCACATGGATAATGGAAACATTTGCAGTGCCTCTTTCTGGAGTATGGGCTTCGTGATTAGAACACGAGCAGCCACCCGCTGGGAGAAGGCCTTCCTGAATATAATGCCAACTGCATTTGAGTTGTAGCTTAACCTAATTAACTCACACACGATATCACATTACCTATACTGCATTATTGCTAAGTTAATTAGGCGTCTTAACACTGCCTTGGGAGCCCCATGGCGGAAACCACTGTTACTAATGGTACTCTGTAGGAGTTAGATTTTAAAATGATTTGTCAGGATTCCTTTGTTCAAAAAGCATTGCTTAACTTCCACATACTCAGAACTCTATCACTTGTCACATGTGGGAAATCATATATGTCAGGCACTTTATGCACATCTTTCTGCTTATTTTCTCATCTACCCTGTGAAGTGGAGACACAGCTCCATTTCATAGACAGAAAACTGAGGATAAGGAGATGCAAGGGAGTCTTTACCTAAACATAGGTCTGTTTCTGCAGGTGGTGCTGTCCTATCGCCCCTGCATTAGTTTCTTATGGCCGCATAACAAATTACCACACACTTTGTGGCTTGCAACAACACCAATTTATTATAGTACCAGAGGCCTAATGCATAAAATTTGTGCAGGGGGTGGGGTGGTCCCTCAATCTGGCCTACCCCCTCTCCAATCCGGGACCCCTGAGGGGATGTCCAGCTGCCTCTCGCAATCTGGGACTGCTGGCTCCTAACTGCTCACCTGCCTGCCAGCCTGATCACACCTAACTGCCTCTGCTTGCTGGCCTGATTGCCCCTAATTGCCTCTGCTTGCCAGCCTGATTTGCCCCCCCCTGCTGGCCTGGCCACCCCCTTATTACTCCCCTGCTGGCCTGATCTCCCACTACCGCCTCTGCCTCAGCCCCCACCACTGTGGCTTTGTCTGGAAGGAATTCAGATGTCTGGAAGATGTCTGATCGACCAGGTCTAATTAGCATATTATCCTTTTATTAGTATAGACTAGGGGCCCGGTGCATGAAATTCATGCACTGGAGTTGGGTGGTCCCTCAGCCCAACCTGCCCCCTCTCACATACTGGGAGCCCTCAGGGGATGTCCTACTGACAGCTACTCCCAGCATGCCCAAGGCCGAAAGCCTCTGGCTGAGACTTTCTGTCCTTGGGCAGGGGACCTCTGTCGGGGGACCCCAGCCAGTGATCGCCCTGCAATGGGGCCAATCACTGGCTGGCTCCACTCCAGCCCCAGCTTGCCCAAGGCAGCAGCCATCTTGGTTGGGTGTTAATTTGCATATCGCTCCTGATTGGCTGATGGGAGTGGCTGGTGGGTGTAGTGAAGGTATAGTCATTTTGCATATTACTCTTTTATTAGATAGGAGGATGGTTTCTTTAGGGCAGCACTCTGGGCATGGCATGGCAGGATTCTCTGTTTTGGGTTTCATTGGGTCAACTTCCAAGCTCACTGGTTAAAGGCAGAAATCATTTCCTTGTGGTGGTAGGATCAAAGTTCCTGCTTTCCTTCTAGCTGTCGTTGGGGGACCACTCTTGGTTCTTATAGGCAACCCACTACCTTGCCACATGGCTTCCATAGGCAGTTCATACCATGAGTGTTGATTCCTTCCAGTCCAGGCAGAGTTTGATTATCCCTTCTGACAGTAGCCATAGAAAAACTCTCTGCTTCTAAAGGGTTCATATTGATTAAGTTAGGTCCACTGGCTAATCTTTTTTTTAAAGTCAACTGTGGCCCGGCTGGCATAGCTCAGTGGTTGAGCATTGACCTATGAATCAGAGGATCATGGTTCGATCCCTGCTCAGGGCATATGCCCAGGTTGTGGGTTTGATCCCCAGTGTGGGGCGTGCAGGACACAGCCGATCATTGATTCTCATCATTGATGCTTCTATCTCTCAGTCTCTCTCCCTTCATCTCTGAAATCAATTTTTAAAAAATTCAACTGAAATTGAAGTACAATTTCAACCCCAGAGATTAGGCAGGGATGGGAAATCTTGGAGTCATCTTAGAATTCCACCTACCAAACCCTGCTCAGAAATTCTGATCTGGAAGGAAGAGAGAGGGAAAGAGAGGAACTGGAGCTCTACCCAGAGTTAGTGTCATAGTGGGGCTCCTTGTCATGGGGATGACAGTGCCCAGATATGAGGATCTGAGGTAAAACAGTCTTTGTGTTTCACCCTTTTCCCTAGAGCTGACCCTAAACACCACCATCCACTAGCAGACCTTAAATATGTTCTAGACAGGAACCAAATGAGTTAGGGAAGAGGGAATTCATTTCTTACTTATTATCAGATAGGTTTTGTTTTGTTTCACAAAGTTAATACAGTAACTCCTCACTTAACCCTGCCAGTTCTGCAGCTTTAAGTGAAACGGCCTATAATGAAGCCTGTTTTACCATAGGCTAATTGCTATGAACAAGTATTAAGTTCCTATGACATATCAACAGTACAATGAATGTTGAACAAAATGACATTATTTGAGGATTTGCTATACTGTGGGGAGCCGGGTACCAGCCTCAGTGGGACCGGAACTTTAAGAACACGGAACAGTAACTTATTTTTAGTGGCAACTATAACACTCTGGCACCTGTAACACTCTAAACATGGTAAGTATTCTTGAAATGAGGACTACTGGAGAATGTATGACTACTTCTTCCTTATTTAAAGTGTTCTCCCTTAGAAACCTACTACCTTA
Organism: Antrozous pallidus; assembly: GCA_027563665.1. Classification (NCBI taxonomy): domain Eukaryota; kingdom Metazoa; phylum Chordata; class Mammalia; order Chiroptera; family Vespertilionidae; genus Antrozous; species Antrozous pallidus. The sequence goes on along the minus strand of CM050508.1, from coordinate 165,602,261 downwards.
AAAAAAAAAAAAAAAAGAACAACCTTTTAAAATATGATGTCTTTCCATTACATAGTGCCTGACAATTTACAAAGTGTTTTCACATAAACAATTATTTCTGATTTAATTTCTAACTAGAGGCCCAGTGCATGAATTTGTGCACAGGTGGGATCCAGCTGGCCTGGCCCCAATTGGGCGAAATGGGGCTGGGCCTGTTGAGGGGAGGAGATGGTGGGAGGTTGCTGGTCTGCCCTGATCAGGGTCCCATTAGGGCCGGAACAGGGCCAGGCTGGCTGGGGGGAAAAAGCCAAGGAGGATTGGATAGAGGGCCATTTGAGGGGTGGGGCCACAGGTGGTTTGCTAACCTGTCCTGCCCCTGATCAGGGTGTGGGGGGCTGATCTAGGATAGGGCCAGACGGGAGGAGAAGCTGCAGGAGGTTGGCCAGCGGGCCCTTCCCCCTATTGGGGTGTGTGTGGGGCAATCAGGGACAGGGCTGGCCAGGGGGAGGGGCAAAAGGAGGTTGGCTGGCTGGCCCCACCCCTGGATTGGGCCAGTTCGCTGGTTGCAGTGAGTGTCATAGCAACCGGTCAGTCGTTACGGCGTTCTAGTTGCTGGCTTTATATATATATATAATATCTAATAAAAGAGTAATATGCAAATTGACCTTACCTTCGCCACACCCACTAGCTAATGAGGAACTATGTGCAAATTAATCCCCAAACAAGATGGCTGTGGACACAGAGAGCAAGAGGGAGGCTTGAGTTTCCCAGGCAATGGAGGAAGCCAAGCTTTCCCCACACCCTGGTGGGCTCAGGCCTTCACTCAATGCTACAAAGTTTCAATTATAGAATCCCCAAAGAAATGGCGGCAGCCATGGAGCTGGAGAGAGAAGGAGGCTAGGGTTTCCCTGGCGATGGAGGAAGTCAAGCTTTCTGTAGCCCTGGCCTGCCGTGTCCTCTGCTTAAAGCTACAAAGTTTCAGTTATAGAAGGTAAATATCCCAAGAGAAATGGCTGTGGCCAAGGAGTGAGCAGGAAGTGTGACTCCACTCCAGGCTACAAAGTTTCAATTGTAGAACATAAATAAATTCCAGATACCAGGGCCTCCGCTTAGGTTGCTGGGGGGTGTGGCCAACCTGCAAACCACCATAGGCCCATTGCCCAGATTGCCCCATGTCCCACCCTGATCTGGGACACCCTTCAGGGCAAATCAGCAGGCCCCCATCATGCATCAGGCCTCTATCCTATCTAATGAAAGAGTAATGTGCAGATTGACCATCACTCCAACACACAAGAGGGCTGCCCCAATGTGGTCAAAGATACTGGCCCCCTGTGGACACAAGATGGATGCCACAAGATGGCCAGCAGAGGAGGGCAGTTGGGAAGGAACAGGCCTGCAGGGGAGGGCAGTTAGGGATAAACAGGAGGAGGAAAGTTGGGGGCAACCGGGCCTTCAGGGAAGGGCAGTTTTGGGAGACCCATGCCTGCAGGGGAGAGTAGTTGGGGGGGGTGACCATGCCTGCAGAGGAGGGCAGTTAGGGGCAAACATGCTGGCAGGGGAGCAGTTAGGCATCAATCAGGCTGGCAGGGGAGTGGTTAGGGGTTGATCAGGCTGGGAGGCAGAAGCAGTTAGGGGTAATCAGGCAGGCAAGCAGGCGAACAGTTGGGAGCTAGCAGTCCTGGATTGTGAGAGGGATGTCTGGCTGCCCGTTTAGGCCCGATCCTACCAGGATCGGGCCTAAACGGGCAGCCAGACATCCCTTGAGGGGTCCCAGATTGGAGAGGGTGCAGGCTGGGCGATTTTTGTGCACCAGGTCTTATATATCTATATCTATATCTATATCTATATCTATATCTATATCTATATCTATATCTATATCTATATCTCTATATATCTATATCTATATATCTATCTATATCTATATCTATATCTATCTATATATATATATATATCTATATATATATATATATATAGAGAGAGAGAGAGAGAGAGAGAGAGAGAGAGAGAGAGAAAGAGAGAGAGAGAGAGACAAGATACAGAAAGTTTGTGAATCTTAAATGTTCAGCTTGATGAAATTTTACATATGTATATCCTTGTGTAGCCCTCCCCCCAGGTCAAGGTAACGGTCATTTTCAGTACTCCTGAAGGGTTCTGAAAGCTCCCTTGTGCCCCTTTCTAGTTAATCCCTCTTCCCAGAGGTACCACTAGTCACAGAAAGAGAAAGAGGAGACGGAGAGGAAGGAGATCTCATGACTTACTCTCCATGCAGCCAGGAGAACCCAGATTTCTAATTCCCACTTGTGTCCTCTTGCTTCCAAAGGATACTTGTACTCTTGAATTGGAGTTCTTCCTAGTGACCATTTTTTATGGGCAGCACTAGGTGCATATAAGGTGCTGTCTTGCACAAGATTCTGGAGCACCGATTGGTGCTTTTCTAGCCCAAGTCAGTTTTGTTCTCAAATCAATCAAATCAAACACATTGAATACACATTGAGTACTATCATATACTAAAAGTCCAGTGCATGAAATTCATGCATTGGGGGAGGGGGATTAGTCCCAGCCTAGCCGCACCCTCTCCAAACTGGAACATCCCTCTCACAGTCCAGGACTGCTGGCTCCCAACCGTTCAACTGCTTGCCTGCCTGATTGCCCCTAACTGCTTCTGCCTGCCAGCCTGATCACCCCCTAACCACTCCCCTGCTAGCCTGATCGACGCCTGACTGCTCCCCTGCCGGCCTGATCAGCCCTAACTTCCCTCCCCTGCAGGCCTGGTCGCCCCTACCTGTCCTCCCCTGCAGGCCTGGTTGCCCCTTATTGCCTTCCCCTGCAGGCCTGGTCCCTCCCAACTGCCCTGCTTTGCAGTCCCGAGTCCCCCCGCAACTGTCCTCCTCTGCAGGCCTGGTCACCTCCAACTGCCCTCCCCTGCAGGCCTGGTTCCCCCCAACCCACCCCCATCTGTCCTCCCTTGCAGCCCTGGTTCCCTCCCAACTATCCTCCCCTGCAGGCCTAGTCCCTCCCAAGTGCCCTCCTTTGCTGCTCTGATCACCTACAACTGGCCATCTTGTGGTGGCCATCTTGTGTCCACATGGGGGTGGCCATCTTGTTTATTGGAGTGATGCTTAATTTGCATATCACTCTTTTATTAGATAGTATGTCACTCTTAACAGAGAATTTGAAACTAGTGGAGAAAGCATTATTATTAAATCTGATGGTATATCATATAAAGAATAAAGCTTTTTTGAGTGCTTTAGGTACTTTTTTATTTTTAGAGGTAGTAAATGAAAAGTTTTTTATTTTTTTATTTTAGAGCGAGAGGAAGGATGAGAGAGAGGAGAAACATTGATTTGTCATTCTACTTATTGAGTTAGTCACTGGTTGATTCTTGCTTATGCACGTACTGGGGATTGAACTCCCAACCTTGGCACATGAGAGACATTAACTGAGCTACCTGGTGAGGGTAGTAAATGAAAAGTTTTGATGTTGCCCTTTGCCTGTCTCCTTAGAACTTCTGAAAAGCACTGATATCTCCAAGAGCCATCTGCGTTTCCAATTTTCTTCTTTGGTAGGGAAGCGACATGTGCTTCCCTACCAAAGAAAGGTTATTTACATCTCCAGAATTAAGGACTGAAAGCCAGCAAGTGCAGAATCATCTTCTTTTTAAATATATCTGTGGATTTTATTTTTAAAACAGCTTTATTGAGATATAATCCACATATCATACATTTCACCCATTTAAAGTCTGCAATTCAATATCTTCACAAGTATTGCCAACCAATATCACAGTCAATTTTAGAATGTTTCCCATCACCACAAAAAGAAACTCTGGCCCTAACTGGTTTGGCTCAGTGGAGAGAACGTTGGCCTGTGGACTGAAGGGTCCCAGGTTCAATTCCAGTCAAGATCATGTATCTTGGTTGCAGGTACATCACAAATAGGGGGTGTGCAGGGGCCAGCTGATCAATATTTCTGTCTCATTGATGTTTCTAACTCTCCATTCCTCTCCCTTCCTCTCTGAAAAAAAAAGAAAGAAAGAAAAAACTCTGTATTGTCACCTTCCTACTCTCCTGCTCCTTCCTCCAGCCTTAAGCAACTATTAGTCTACTGTGTGTCTCTATAGATGTTCTGAACATTTCATATGAATAAAATCACATGTGATTGTTTGTAACTAGATTCTTTCACTTAGCGTGATATATCCAAGATTTATCCACATTGTAATATTTGACATTGCGTAATTCCTTTTTATGATCGAATAATGTGCCATTATATAGATATACCACATTTTTTGTCCTTTTTTTCAGTTAATGGTCATTTGGGTTGTTTCCATTTTATGGCTGTTCTGACTAATGCTGCTGTAAGGATTTGTGTACAAGTTTTTTTGTGTGGATATATGTTTTCATTTCTCTTGGGTGTATACTTATGCCTGAATTGTGTGGTAACTCTATTTGACCATTTGAGGAGCTGCCAGACCGTTTTCCACAGTGGTTGTACTGTTTTGGATTCTGACCAGCACTGTATGAAGGTTCCGATTTCTACTTCCTCTCCAACATTTGTTGTTAAGTGACTGTGTCCAGCCATTCTCGTAGAAGTGAAGTGGTATCTCATTGTGGCTTTTGATGATGTTGTGAACATCTCTTCAGATTCTTATTGGCCATTTGTGTATCTTCCTTGGATAAACATCTATTCAGGTACTCTGCCTATTTTAAAATTATTTCTCTTATTGAGTTGTAAAAATACTTTATATGTTTTACATACCAGGTCCTTACCACATACATGAGTTACAGGTATTTCCTCCCATTCTGTGGGCTACCTTTTCACTTTTTTTTAATGGCATCCTTTGAAGCACCAAAGTTTTGAGTTTATATGTGTGTGTGTGTGTGTGTGTGTGTGTGTGTGTGTGTGTGTGTGTGTATATATATATATAATGGCCGTGTGTTTAGTGTCAGATCTAAGGATCTTTTGCTAAATCCAAAGTCATAAAGATGTGCCTTGTTTTTTTTCCTAAAAGTTTTATAGTTTTAACTCTTACACTTAGGTTATTTGATCCATTTTTAAGTTAATTTTTGTATAGGGTATGAGATAAGGATGCAAGTTCCTTCTTTTGCATGTGACTTTCCAATTGTCCTAACACCATTTCTTGAAAAGACCTTTCTTTCACTGTTGAATGGCCTTGGCACCCTCTTCTAAAGTCAACGGGCCATAGATACATGGACTGACTGGTACAGGTTCTGAAAAGTTCAATGATGGAAGACATTAACACAGGGAGGGTGGGTGGGCAGTACATGAGAACTCATTGTACTGCATTTGCAACTTGTATGTCTTTTTTTAAAAAATATTTTATTGATTTTTTACAGAGCGGAAGGGAGAGGGATAGAAAGTCAGAAACATCGATGAGAGAGAGACATCGATCAGCTGCCTCTTGCACGCCCCCGGGGATGTGCCCGCAGCCAAGGTACATGCCCTTGCCGGAATCGAACCTGGGACCCTTCAGTCCGCAGTCCGACGCTCTAGCCACTGAGCCAAACCGGTCTCGGCACAACTTGTATGTCTTATTTTTATTTCAAAAGACAATGCAAAAGTTAGGAAATCTTGTATATTTAATAGTTTCCTCCTAATTATGAAAATACCAATGAAGAAAATGGCTTCCTGTATTTTACTCTGGTGTGGTCCCCTCTCCGGATGAAAGAGCCTCACATCTGGGCTGTAAGAGAAAGAGAGGACTCAGAGTAAAGCCTGGGATCATTTGTGTCCACGAAACTAGGTCATGCTGTGCCCTAAGCGCTGGCACAGTTTTAAAACAAAGGCATGCATTGCTGTGATGTCCTGCTACTCTTCACTGTTCCCCCCAGTCTTTTCAGTAGCGCTTCTGTAAAGTATAGCAGCTAAATTTGAACCTGACTGGATGTATGATGACTTCAGGAATTATTATTAGTGTGATAATGGCATTGTGATATTCTTTTAACAAAAAGAATCCTTATCTTTTAGATTTTTTTTTTTTTTACAAACTATTTGTGGATTATATCACAGGGTGGGGAAAGTGGACATATGGATGTATGAGATTGGCTGTGAGTTGGTAATGATTGAAGCTAAATAATGGGTATGCGGTGAAGTCTGATGCTATTTTGTCTTTTGTGTGTTTCAGTAATTTTAAAAAATAGTTTCGGGTGGGTATGTTCATCTTTAATCCAGCAGCGGAGGCATTTTAGAGGCATTTTCATTTGGAGCTGCATTTATATTACACAGAAATGGGTCTTCTGAGTTTGGATGCCTACCCTGGTGTGGGTGGAGGAGAGGAGCACTGTGGAGCAGTTACTGGAACTCACTTCCCAATGGCAAACCTCAATTTACAGAGTCTCTCTGGGGCCCATCTGAGGGCTACAGAGCTCTAAGAAAGCTCATCTGTGGCTTACAGCACCCCTTTGGCTCTGGATTACAGATGCTAATCTGCAATGTCCTCTGTTCCATAGTCATGTGAGTTTATTTTCCTGAAGCTTTTAAGACCCATGATTCTGTAAGTTTTGGCACTTTTTGAAAGGAAGTTTATATATAAGATGTCCATGTATGGGTAATATATACATTCGAAAACTAGAAAAAAATCAAAAATAGTCTATAGAAAATTTGCTCTTTCCAATCACTGATTCCTATCTTTGTAAAAGAGACTTGCACAGCCTTTCTTCTTCTTGCCCTCTTCCTGAGGGCTAGTTACCCCAGTAAATGTAGTATATGAGTCCTTACCCAAGAACAGGGTTCTTGCATAGCATTGTTACAGCTCGGTATTTGGATGACTAAAGATTTCAGAACAATGCTGAATTTAAAAATCTGTACACACACAAAAAAGGACACCATCTGGAAATTATTCTATGCTTTCTTCTGGTTTTGCTAGTGTAATAAAACACGAGCATTCCAATTTCTCTCGTAATTGTTGAACTTTGTGATATAAATGGTGCCAGGCTCTGAAAGGACTTGTAAAGGCTTTGCTGACTTCTTTGTTTTTTGTTTTTACATGTTTTCAACAAAACTAGCCGTGCAGTTTTAGCTGGAAGCAGCAACTTTGAGTAGCTCTAGATTATTTTACTGTTTTTGAATAATGATATGCAAGCATAAGAATGAATAGTGACCTCTGTGTGCATCATTTGGGTGGAGGGAGATTTGCACCTTTCTCCAGAACAGCTACTGTAGGGTTTTGTCATATCTGGCTCCAGGTCTGCTGTTAGGCAACACAGTTCAGATCACATAGCACCAGACACTGGGTTTTTAACCCTTGCCTGCGTGACATTGCTCACATTGTTGTTCTGTTTCCTAGCTCATGAGAGGAGCATATGGGATAATATACTATTTAGCATCTAACTATTTGGAAAGCCCTTTAAATACACAATATTTACCTACTCGCCTAACTGAATTTATGGGGATGACAGCTAGTAGTTAACTACTAAAGTCCAGAGCAGAGTTCTAGAAAAGGATGCTTCCAGAGATGACTTTCTGTCTTGTAAGAACAATTGAATGGCAGTATTTAGGGAGAAATTATCCTTGAAAAAATTTTAATCATGTTTTTAAATTACAAAAATACCATGTTTAGAGCAGAATAACTCTGGAAATTGAGACACTGATGATGGTGGTGGTGGTGGAGAATGTGATTATTCGAGCTTTACTTATTGTGCTTATTATAATCCTGGCTACTGATTGACTTACACACACACACACACACACACACACACACACTTAAGTTTATCTTTATTGTTGAAAGTATTACAGATTCCTCCTTTGTTTGTTTATTTGTTTTCCCAATTGACGTCCTCCACCATGGACACAGACAATAGAGTGGTGAAGGCCTGGGAGGGGTGGGTGCAGTGAAAACCTGAGAACTTTATCACTCTCCCCTACCTTCTCACCCCCACCATCCCTCTGAGGTTCATAGTCTGTTCCATGCTTCTGTGTCTCTGTATTTATTTTATTCATCAGTTTATTTTGTTCATTCAATTCCACTTGTGAATGAGATCTTGTAATATTTGTCTTTCTCTGACTGGCTTATTTCACTTATCATAGTACTCTCCAGGTCTACCCATGCTGTCTCAAATGGTAAGAGGTCCTCCTCCTCCTCCTCCTCTTCCTCCTCCTCCTCCTTCTTTATTGATTTCAGAGAGGAAGAGAGAGAGAGAAACATGATGAAAAAGAGAATCATTGATTGACTGCTTTCTGCATGCCCCCCTCTGAGAATCTAGCCTGCTACCCAGGCATGTGCTCTTGGCTAGAATCGAATCTGGGACCTTTAGTCCACAGACCAACACTCTATCCACTGAGCCAAACTGACTAGGGTAAGAGATCCTTTTTTTACTGTTGCATAGTATTCCATTGTATAAATGTACCACAACAAAGCGTACTTGGTTTTTAATCAGCTGATCTTCTGATGGGCCCGTGGGCTGTTTCCAAATCTTAGCTATTGTAAATTGTGCTGCTTTGAACATAGGGGTGCATACATTCTGAATGGTGTTTCTGGTTTCTTATGATATATTCCTAGAAATGGGATCACTGGATCAAATGGAAGTTCCACTTTTAATTTTTTTAGGAAACTCCATACTGTTTTCCATAATGGATGCACCAGTCTGTATTCCCATTAGCAGTGTACTAGGGTTCCCTTTTTCCACAAAACTTACTGTTTGTTGATAACAGCCATTAATACAGCATTCCCATGGGTAGGAGAATTATTATTCCTATTTTACAGATGAGGAAATTGAGCAAGAAGGGCCAAGTAACTAGATCAAGGTTACATTGTCAGTGAGTAGAGCCAGGATTTTAACTTTATGTCACCCAAGAGCCTTGACTACCTTTCTGTACATCTGTACCCAGTACATCCATAACACACCACTGGTGCAGTCTCAGCAAATGTCTCCCCAATCACTTCTCTTTGCCATTAACCAATATATTCAAATTATAAAACCATAATATTATTTTGTATTCTGTTCTATAATTCTTCTAAAACACATAAAAGACTGGATAAGAATTGTTAGGTATTAGGTCGCCCTTCAAAAGGGGCATTGAGAAACTAGTATTCATGCCTAGAGACAGAGGGAATAACATAGGATCCTCCAAGGATTTAAAATGGCAGAGATAGTGAAGAAAGAATCTCTCAGTTGGTAAAACATCATCAAAGAATGTCAACTGGATATTTACCCCAAAATAGAAAATAATAACCATATCTGACCATTCTTTTCCTCCCTTTTAAGACAAGTGGGTCAAATCAGATGCTTTGACAAATCTTGTCCAGTTTTCACCTCCTGTTCCCAGTGCATTTCACTACATTCCTTACCCTATCACATTGTATCACTGTTGATCAAGTACAGTAGCCTGAAGTGCTTAAATCTTTAGCATTATTGCTGTTCTTTAGTTTCAGATGGAGGTCAGACATTAAGGGGGCTGGCTGGTATTTTAGTGTTTTCCTAAATGTAAAGGTCATCTCCACCTAATTGATCCCACATGTGCAGTGTGCTCTCCCTGGTGGGCGCTGTCTCCGGACACTGGGTTTTCATTAAGTAATGGCAGCACTGCATTCCTCAGCCCACCTGTGCGATTCCCATAGAGATCTGTGTGCAGAAGGGGAGTGGAAGAAGGAGAACCCCGCTAAGTGGACCTCTGACCATTGCGAACTTTATTGCTCTCCCAGAAAACTCGAGGCGAGGATGAGGACACGGGCTCGCTCCATTTTCATGTAGTGATGAAAATCCAAGGGATGTAAGCGTTCATGATTTTGTTTTTGTTCTGGGTGTGAGCTTGCTTTTAAAAATTAGTGTTGCTCTCAAATAGATGATCTAGGAACTGGGAAGGAGTGAATCACCATTAATTGCTACTCTTAGAGCCAAATTAAAACCTGCGTAAGCATTGCTTCATTAGAATCACGAACTATGCAACTCCCTGGAGCTGAGGGTCAGAAGATGGGAGTTTGAGTTTGAGCTCAACTCATTTCGGGCAAGCAGTGACCCCTCAGACTCATGTGTATTGATTAGTAAAATGGGCCTAGTTGCAATAGTGTCTGTCCCTATGAACTGTTGTGTCTTTTTCTTTTTTTTAATATATTTTCATTTATTTCAAAGAGGAAGCGAGAGGGAGAGGGAGAGAATCATTGATTGGCTGCCTCCTGCACACCCCCACTGGGGATGAAGCCTGCGACCTGGGCACGTGCCCCGACTGGGAACAAAACTGTGAGCTCCTGGTTCATAGTGGGTGCTCAGCCACTGAACCACACCAACCAGGCTGTCATGTCTCTTTATTTAAGACTCTCTACGTGGTATGGGTTCCTGAGCCATATTTATGGCCTGTGTGGGATTCCACGTTATGGGTGGTTTCTCCTCCCAGCTGCCCATTTCTTTTTCATTCATCAGTCAGTGGTGAAAAAATGTGGGAAATGATTCATGTCCCATGTCTATGGGGACCATGAGGACTTGGGGTGACTCTTTTTTTTTTTTTTAAGTGGTTTGAGAAAGAGACAAACAAATGTAGTTAATAACAATAACAATGTTATTCCCGGAAGAAAAGTTCTAGCCTGCTATGACTTGTTTTGGAATTTGAAAACTTCCCAGAGGACTGACTGCCCTGTATGTAACAGGGTTTCTTTTAGGCTCTGAAATTAAAAGAGACTGGGGTGGGAGGAGGAGGGCATTCAGGAAAGAAGCAATTGAGTTAAGTTTCAAAATTAGTCAAGTGAAGCAATTTCCCATTCCTCCTAATGCAAAACGCTCTCGGCATTTATTTATTTATTTATTTTTCCATGCAAGTCAGAAACCTGTTCTTTTCCTTGGGGGTGTCTGGAGCCCAGCGATGTCAGAGTCCCAGATCGAGGAGATCATTTCTTCATCCCTCCTTCTTCCCCGACAACCTCTGGTGTGGGTTGACGCTGCTGGGTTGTTGAATATAGGCCCCAATTTATTACCATGATTCTTTCCCTTCAAGGAAAAGGGCAGCCACACAAGTCATTTCGTTAGAGGGTCAGGAATGGATTCATTGGTGGAACTTTTCTAGGTACTTCGTAAGCCTTTGGTGTCTTGAGCAACTTGGAGTCAGTGGATCCTCCTTGCTTTTTCTTGTTGGATAGACCAGAAGAACAGCATGAGTTAGAGGTGGCTGTGTTTTTCAAGGACAACTTGAAAACTGGTCAGAAAAATAACTTGATTCTTATTAAATGGCATAAGAGGGTGAGTGCAGGAAAGTGGAGCAGGGTGTGAATGGAAGACTGTTTCCCTGTCTCCCTTTTCATCTCTACAGAACTTGCTATAGATCAAAGACACCCAAAAGTTGGCATCCTTGAGGGCAGCCCATGTAACATCTAGACGGCACTCCATGTAGGCATTTCTGAAGTGTGCTATGTACTTTTAACACAACATTGGGAAGCCACTGGGTTCCTCTTGATTTTTTCAGGAAGTTTCGTTGTCATGTGTTTGTGGGGTAACACTGTGAACACACTTTCACACAGTGCGATGATGAAATAGTTTTGTGCATGGCATTTGTCCAGAGCCTAAAATTGGGAGGAATTGGATTTTGACCTGATATGGTCTAGTCTCATGTATTCTCTCTGTCTTAGAGATTTTCTATTCTTCCTTTTTAAAAATACCTTTTAATACCTGTTCTCCTTATCCTCATGGTTCAAGTCCAATTTCCTTCTCTCTGTTTTAAGTAAAGCAGATTTTATGTCATTTATAATATTGGCATGAATATACAAACCTGTTAAAAGTCTATTTGTTTGTTTTTGTTTTTGTTTTTTTTTTTTTTTTGTAATGGGGGAGGTTAGCAAGTACTGATGACCACCTGGTCTGTGGCCTTACAATACTACCTCCCTACAAAAAGTCAAAATGGGTTTCTAAGACCCCTTCTTAATTAGGGCCCTGTGGTGAGCTGTGTTTCTCAGTTGTCATTCTGTATTGCTAATTGGCTCAGTGCTGTGGAATCTCGCTGTCTCTGCCCTTGCTAGTGCTGATTTATCACATCCCTTCTCTATGTCAGTGGATGTTGCACAATGCAGGATGAATTCTGGAAAGGAGAGGGGGATGAGTTTCTGAAAGATTATCTCCATTTATAATGTGAGCCGCCCTACTTTAGAATTCTCAATACTTAATAAGCCTGGTATTTAAAATCAAATCTCCTACACGGTCTAATTATGTAGATAGATATTATTATCTCAATGCCCTAATGTGAGGGAAGTTTGAAGCCTTTTTTTGTTTCTTTCCTGTTTCTGAAGGGGAGGTCCAGCTTATTTGCTGCAATGAAATAAAAAGTATTTTGGAGGAATCAGTTGACATTTAGCTTTCTGGTTTGAAATACCTCTGACTGTTAAATATTTAATGGGCTGCAGAGTATTCTTAAAAATTAAATATGAATGAGTTTTAGAAAACCTTGCAGTGGTATAAAAAATTGAGACTCTTCTCCTACCCCCATTTTAATTGTGAGTGTCTGCCTAGAGAATCTTAATTATTTTTAATGAAGATGACATTATATATTTGATCAGCATGGGGATACCCTAAATAATGGAGTTAATATAAATAGGATCCTTCTAAATAATATCACAGCAGAGATTTACTTGGAATAAATTATTAGTTTCATCTCTGGAGACAAAATTCTGCCTCCTTTTCATTTTTTTCATTTAAAGTTAATAGTAAAGTCCTATGACCAGAGAAAATGCCTTTGTCAGAAAAAAAAAAATTCCTAGGTTTATGACTTTGATAAAATTACTGCTTTATTTACTTGTGTAGACTCATGAAATTATAGAGTACTATAAACATTTTTGTGGGATCTCTGAAAAGCATTGTAATTGTTAATGTAAAAAAAAACCCCACATTATTACTGTTGTTATTTCAGGAGTAACTTTATTGACATTGATTTTTGTAATCATATATGATTTTTTCTATTTAAAAATCTATATATATATATATATATAAAAGCCTAAGCAATCATTAAGACCACGATGACCATTTGACCAGTTGCTATGACACACACTGACCACCATGAGGCAGATGCTCAATGCAGGAGCTATCCCCTGGTGGTCAGTGCAGAGTCCTACAAATTCGTCCACAGTCAACCTCCCACAATCCCTCCCAAATACCCGTCCCCTGGCTGGCTGGCCAACTTCCTACGGCCCCTCCCCTGCCAGCTGGCCCCCCGATAGGCCTTGATCACTGGCATGAATTTGTATTTTAATAATTGGTGATATTCCACTAATTAAACGATATGGAAATTAAATAAGAGACTCTTGAATTATTTTATAATGCTGACATCTGACATTAAAAAAAGTCATGCCTATATTTTCCTACCTTTCATTGAGTTATATTCTAGTTTCATATTTTCCTAAGTGTCAGTTAGGAAAATGGGATTTGAGTGTATGAGTCTATAGTCTTGGTGCTTACTTTTGTAAGAGTATACATTGTAAATGTCTCCAAAAAATGTTTTCAATTAAATTCAATGAAAATAAAATTTTTTTAGAAACCTCTTTTCTAAAAGAAACGGCCTCATGTCTGTACACTATCTATTTGAAAGGGTGGGGTAACATTCAAGAAACTGTGCTTTGAATTTTTTCTGCCTTGGCAGTGATTGTGGAGAACATTGTCTTTCTCTCTCTCCACTTTCTTTCCATTTGACGAGGTAAAACTAACACTGATAATTTAACCTATCATTGCTGGTCCTGTAATTACCTGGCTTTCAAACTTCTTTGGCATTTTTTTTTTTAATGTATCTCTCAATACCTTACAACCAATCAGCAACCGAGAGCTCAAAAATGCCCTGTGCTCATTTTCCTTATTTCGATTCCTGAGCCATCACCTTATTCTAATCCCCCATGTCTGTCTGTCTCTCTCTCATGTATTACAATGACAGCAACAAAACTTATCATTTACTAATTACTTACTATGTATTGTCTACGCTGTTACTACATTTACACTGTGTTATAAATGCATTTATCTTAATACTAATAATAATCCTACAAAGTGGAAAATTGGATGCAGAGCTGGAGACTATTAGGGGTAAGGTAATGTGCTCTGGGCTACTACTCAGTTAGTAATTGACAGAGCGGGGATTTGAATCCACAACAGCCTTTGACCCTAGTGTCCATGCCCAATAAACACCATGTTATGTTTCAGTTTGCTAATGATAATAATGGTTCTTCTATCTGTGGCTGACACGTTATTCTGCCACATGTCCAGTTCAGATCAATTCATTCCCTAGCTCTGTAACATTGCTTCAAAGGCTTATTATTTCCTTATTACTTTCAGGTCTTCACCATTTTGCTTCTAGTTCCTCCATGATTTTACCATGATTGCTGTTTATGATTGATAAGGACTGACTAGCTAGAGTAAAAATAAAAAGGGAAATGAAAGACATCTTTGAGACTAACATTGATAAGACTCTAATTAGAATCATTTGGTGTCTCCTGAAGTAGTAGCTCAGTGCCTGACAAGAAAAGAGTCGGTGTCCTTTGTGGTTAATGTCTAATAGTACAGAACTCATCCTCTCAAATTTAATATTATGTCTAACATTTTGCTTTGAGATTTAAATAGAAAAGCAATGGGTACTTCAGTGATGCTGCCTTGCATGTGAGCAACTTAGCATTACCTAGGGCCATTTGACTTTTCCCAGTCTTGCCTCCACAGTGAGTCTCAACATTCCTTCTTAGAGGTTTAGGACTAACAACCTTTATTTTTTTATTTTAAGTTTATTTGCTGAAGAGAGAGAGGGAGAGAGAACATCACCTAGTTGTTTCAATTACTTGTGCATTCATTGGTTGGTTCTTGTATATTCCCTGACTAGGGTTTGAACCTGCAACCTTGGCATATGGGGACTATGCTCTAACCACTGAGCACCCGGCAAGGATGAGAATAGTGACTTTTAAATAAGTGAAAACTTACATTTATGAGCTAACATTTGAGAAGAAAATCAAAGCCATTGACAAGATCTTAGAATTCCCTGTGTACATATCTGTAAAAAAAAAAAAATAAGTTAATTGCAGAAAGACCAAGTTTAAAAATCATGAGGAGATACAGTGAGATATGCATTTAGCCTTACTTACCTGTCCAAGGTAAAGAGTGGTGCAGGGCGTTTTCTGCCATTATTAGTGGGTTGACGCCTGCCCTTGAACAGGTAATTGGAAAGAATGAGCTCGAGTGTGTGAGAAGAATGAAGTAAAAATAAAATACGTCTTCCCTAAGCCTCATTCTCCATCAGAAATTTGTTTTAAAATTAAGCCTAAGGAAATCTCATTAGCAATTAATTGTATATCACATATCACTGGTTCTATAATCTGAGCAAGTCTGTTCATTGCATGGAGTGTTTCTCTGCTGCCTTAGTTGCTTAAACTTGGAATTAATCCATTGTGGACACAAAAGCACCCGTATGTAATCTGAAAGTCAGACAGCTACATGGAATCCAGTTCACTGCAGCCTAATACTGTTCTACTGACATCAGACAAAATGTTCACCTGCCTGCATTGTTACAGCACTTAGGGATTCTTCCAATAATTAATTCGGGTTGAAGAGACTGAGAAGGCAAAAATCCAGGCAAACATCTGGTTTGTCAGGAACTGAATCCCAGGACTCTAGCAAATATCTCTGCTTCTACTGCCCCTTTGCTTTTGCTTTTGTTAGTGACTTGTGGTCAATGTGGATGTACTAGTAAATGCAAGGTGTAAAAATGGATATACATGCACACACATGCACAAGAGAAAAAGAGGTAGAAAGAAAGACCACCCTGAAGGATTTGTTTTAGGGAGATAAACAAGGTCAACAAGAACATAAACGCTGGCAGAACTCAAATATCTACAAACAGAAATGTGTTTAGAGTGATTCTCAGCTTGTTAATTTGCTTATGAAGGATGCCTCTCTGTTGCTCAAGCAGGCTGAGCGGGTGATACTGCTTTCTGTGGCCAGAAGATCTTCCATGTCATGGTTTAGGTTAATGCCAGACTCGAAGACTATTATTCAAATATTGCTTCTGTGAGACGTATTAGAATCACACCATGTATTCACAAATACCATACCTCCTAGAAGGGCTGGGAATTCAAAGATGAATAAGAACCTGTCCTGTCTTCTAGAAATGCACAGGGTGGGCTGGCAAGGGGAGGTGGTCTAGCTACGGAAACAAACCATTGCAATGCATATTGTTAAGTGTTAGAACAGCGGGATGCTCTCATTGCATAAAGATCAGGAGGGACTTTCCAAGAAGGTGAAAATTACGAGAATCTTAATGAGGAACTTATCAGATCAGCTGGAGGCAAAGTGCATACTGGGCAGGGGAGACCACTTGTTTGAATGATTCCCTACGGTATAAATTCCCATTGGGCTGTGTTTTTTCTCTTGCTAGATGTGCAGCTTGTGCCTCTCTCTTGAATTCATTAATCGAGTGGTTCTTGGCACTGGGACACTGTGGGAACAAAACACAGTCCCTGGGTTCATGTACCATTCATACCAATACGGGGAGATAGGCAGCAAGGAGTGAATTATAGGACATGTCAGATGTGACAAGAGCTGCTGGGGGTTGCTATTTGTATAAAGTGGCATTTTGAGCCAAACCCTGGAGTCAGCGAGGGAGTAAGTCTATCCTGAGCCTATGTATTTCAGAAAGAGGGAGCAGGGAGTGCAAAGGTCCTGTGGCTGGGAAGTGCTTATCAGATCTGAACAGCACTCACAGGTCAGTGTGTCTGGAGCAGATTGAGGGCAGGAGGAAGGTCAAAGGGTGCACATGTGGTTAGGCTTTGAAACCAGGACAAGGACTTAAGCTTTTACTCTGAATTGGTTGGGAAGCTACTGGAAAGTTTGGGCCTGGAAGTGACATGTTCCCCTGGTCTCCAAGGCATCCTCTGAGTTCAAATTACAGCCCTGCCACTCACAAACTCTGATTTCTCTTCTATAAAATGAGGCTTATTATTATTACTTTAAAAGGCTGTGTAATGAGAAGTAAAGGAATAGTAGTAGCAGCAACAGTAGTAGTAATAGTAGTAGTAGTAGTAGTAGTAGTAGTAGTAGTAGTAGTAGTAACAGTAGCAGCAGCAGCAGATAACAGGAAGAGGATTTGTTTTTGTTTATTGGTATCTTTTGCAGAGAGACGCAGGGTATGAATGAGAAACAGTACAGCAGAGTGAGGGTACTTACTTGAGTCTGGGAGGTGGAGTTCTGACCAGAGCTCCAAAGGGAGGCTTTGCAGAGTGGGTTGCCTTAGGTGAGGAATAATGCAAATAACCAGAGTTCAAGCATGAATACTTACAGCAGCGGGGCTTTCGGAGACGGAGAGCAGTCCAGCCCACTCCAGCTAGTTTTGAAGTCATGTATCAACAATGAAGAATTCCAAACTGTTTCCAACAGTTTTACTGCAGCTATCTCCATTTAAAAATTAACTCTGCGCAAAAAGGCAGTCTAATTGGAATCAATTTCAGTATTTATTTTTAAAGAATTAATTTCGAGAATACTACATATGCATGGTTCTATTAGTGGGATACAATTAAAAGTTCATGATAGGTAGCTTTTTCTTCCCACTGTCATTTTATCTCTGTGGATAAAGTCTCATTGGTTGAGAAAAGCAAAAATATAAGTTTAAGTCTCTTGATGAATATGACAAAAACAAAAAACAACAACAATAACAACAACCAACCAACCCATCAGCCCATCCTCCTGCTATCTCCATCAGGCCTTCGTTTTTATTCCCTTTTGGATGTGGAGACTCAGGCTCCAGGTAACTGTGTTGTGAATGGGTCCCTGCCTCACTCTGGCAACTGCCTACAACTTCTGTAGCATCTGCTTACACTCCCCTCTTCTCCTCTGCACTGTCAGTTCTTCAAGGGGAGGACTGTCTTTTTTAAAAATTGTATTTTATTGATTTTCCACAGAGAGGAAGGGAAAGGAAAGGGATAGAGAATTGGAAACATCAATGAGAGAGAAACATCAAGCAGCTGCCTCCTGCACACCTCCTACTGGGGATATGCCTGCAACCAAGGTACACGCCCTTGACAAGAATCAAAACCTTTGACATTTCAGTCCACAGGCCGACGTTCTATCCACTGAACCAAATCCGTTAGAGTGCGAGGACTGTCTTAGCGTCGTGTCCCCCCAGAGCCAGGTCAGCACTGACCCGTCCTCTGTGCACAGTTACACAACTGAGCTGGGCCAGGATGGAAGGTAAACATTCCAGAGCATGCAGCTGGGGAAGGCTGGGACAAAGGAAGCTCAGCAGCCTCTCCAGCCACTGGAATGCTCAAGAGAATCTGATCAAAGGTTTAAGCCATAGCCTTCAGGGACGCCTAGAGTAGTGGGAAGAGCAGCCTTACCCCGCCAGGGATGGATGTGTGACTTTGAAGGAAGTTGCTTCCTCAAGTGTAAACCAGGGAGACCCAGGCACACCTTTCCCGTGGTGGGAAGGCAGAGGCTTGGCAGATCTAAGAGCTCATTCCTGCCTGCCTTCCTCCTGTCTTCTCAGGAAGCCCCACCCAAAGCTATTTCATCTCTAATTCTAAATATGGTGCTGCAGATGGAGAGCTGTTAGTACCTGGAGATTTGGAAAATGCCCCTTGTATCCTCTAAGTCTCCAGCAGTAGTGGGTACTTCTCTTTTCTCTCTCCTTTTCTTGTTTTCTTTTTTTTTTTTAAGAAATTTATTTTAGCCAGATGATACTTAATGGAAATTTGGATTTATACAGAAAGTCAGTATAAGGAACTGTCACTGGTATGTCAAGGAGACTCCCAGAAGTGACTTCCATCACAACAACCTCAGTAATTCTTATGCCAACTGGCCTCCCCAGGGCTGATGGACTCATCATCTATGGAGGCGGGGCCCCAGGAATCTGAATTTTATAACAAGCAAACCAGGATTTGTTTATACTTCTCACTTTTGATAGTCACTACGTTAGCAACAGAAATCCATTTTATAGAACCTAATTGAATACTTACTATGTGCTTTCTGTCATAATCCTCATAGATAGTAACTAAGTCCTTACTGCTGTGATCATAAGGCAGATGTATTGAGCTATAGTTTGCATTTCTTAAAGTCACCCATTGAAAGTGTATTAATTAATTGATTTTTAGTATATTTCCAGAGGTGCGCAACCACCACCATAACCTAATTTTAGAACATTTCACCATCTCAAAAAGAAACCTGATACCCACTAGTAGTCCTTATCACGCCCATTCTTAAAGATGGGAACACAGAGGCTCCGGACATTTGAACAACATGCCTCCCGCCCACAGTAAGTAGTGGAGCTGGGGGCCAAGTCCAACTTCCTTCCTTCCAAAAGCCATGCTCTTTCCACTATACCATGCTCTCTTCCAGGAACTCAAACCAAATTAAATATTTACTCACTGGGGAGAAGAATTTGATGTTTTGTTTTTATCCTTGTTCAGTAGTTTTAGATAATATATTTGCCCTTCCTGTTCCAACTGGAATTGTAGGCGAAACAAATGGGGCTTAGTTTTTAATTCAGTATCCAGTGCAGCCAGATTTTTAAAGCTGCATGAACAACCAGCATGCTCAAAAGGATAATAGTGGGGGACAGAAAGCTGGGACAATCTGGTGTTTGATTCTGTCCCTGGTTGTAGACCTTCCACATTCCTTATTTGAGACTTGGTTCTTCTTCTGTCAAATGAGGAAGTTGTACCAAATCTTTTATATATTCATTAAGCATTTATTGGACACATGAGGGTATTACACTGGATGTTACTAGTATATATTCAGAGAAAGCAATAAGAATTTATTTTTGTTAATCCTCACCCGAAGATATTTTCCATTGATGTTTAGAGAGAGTAGAAGGGAGACAGAGAGAAACATCTCTGTGAGAGAGACACATCGATCAGTTACCTCCTAGGACCAGTAGTCGAGGCTGAACCGAAGTACATGCCCTTGACCAGAATCAAACCCAGAAACCTTCCATTCAAGGACCAGCACTCTATCTAATGAGCCAAACCGGCTAGGTCCGTGATCAGCAAACTGCGGCTCATGAGCCACATGTGGCTCCCCTGGCTCCTTGAGTGTAGCTCTTGCACAAAATACCACGGCCTGGGCGAGTCTATTTTGAAGAAGTGGCGTTAGAAGAAGTTGAAGTTTAAAAAATTTGGATCTCAAAAGAAATTTCAATCGTTGTGCTGTTGATATTTGGCTCTGTTGACTAATGAGTTTGCCAACCATGGGGCTAGGGCATATGATAAGAATTTTAATACCAGCTGTGCTTAATTGGGCAAAAACAATATGCCAGGCACTGTCCTAGCCTGTCCTCCCATTCAGTTAGCACTTTGTTTTGTCTCTGTGGAGTGGGAGGTGTTTTGCTTAAATTCTCACGAGAAAACATAGGCTCAGAAGGCTTGTCATGCAGTGAGATAGCTGAGGTCTGGATGATCCAAAGCCCAGAACACAGTCCCCACCCTCCTCTCCAGGTGACTGGGAGTTGTCCTGACCTCTGTGAGGTCACTACTCATGTTTATACACAAATACTTGCAATACAATGTTGAAAGTCAATATTTAATGACAGCACTAAAGGGGTGTCACCTTTCTGCCTCTGGGTAGGCCTGGGAAGGAGCTGGAGGTGGAGCTAGTTCTTGCATTTCCCCTCTCCTGCAGGATCTATTGCTCAGGATGTGCAGGTTGAGTTTTTAGGACTGCCTACCTCTCTGGTCTCGCGGTAAGGAGCTCTGTGAGTTGAGCAGTACTAGATTGGGAGGCACCAGCTAGGACCTCTGCAACCTATTTTCCAACCTCAATTTATTTCTTTGGCCTTGGCATGTTTAGAAAGCCTTGAGCTCAAGTAAACTGGAGATTTGGATGTTCTCAGCCAGGTGTTCCCCACCAGGTCCTAACAGTAATCAAGGGGGAAAGTCACTTTCTCAAGGACCCACCTTGCATGTGGGTTTCTAAAGGAACTTGAAGAAGTCAGTTTGTTGAGACTGGGAGCCAAGCTTGTGAAGGCGCTGGGAACTAATGTGAAAGCCATTTCCTGGAAGTACAGACGTTTTAATAGGTCTTGTCACTTTGGAAAGCTTCAGAAATGCTGACTTGGAAAAGTTCCTGGCATTCGGATGGGGACACGGATAATCTCAAGTGACTTTTTATTCCTGGGAATAGTTGTTCTTTTTAAAGGAGTTTTAAAAGTGACTACATCTTGAGCTCTTACTGTGCATTAGGAATAAGTGCTATCCATGGACTGGGCTTCACAAAATTCCCGGGAGAGGACTTTTATCAACACCTCTGTTTTCACAAATCAGAAAATGGGCACATCTCATCTTCCCAAGGTAACAGCAGGAGTTTTTAAATTCCACTTTCACAAGCCTATTTGGTTTTTTGTTTAGCTCTAAAAACTTGAAGACAAATTTTCACCAGCACTTATTTATTTATTAAAACCATATTGTGCTTGCAGGATAGTTTTCCTTACATGATATTACCCCACTGTCCCCTCCGCCCCGCTTTTTTGATTAATGGGGGCTTTTGGAAATTTTATCTTGCAGTCTTGGTAATTTTAAATTTTAATTTTTTGCACACAAATATGACTACTTTAGGTTCTTTGGATGTTAGGCAATTTTACAGTGAGATGAACTACTAATAGATATTTTACTTAATGTTTTAGGAAATGCTTTTTGTCCAGTTCACTTAAATTTTCTTGAGTATTCACTTATTTCACTTGGCCAATTTAAATTAATCTGAAAACTTGACCACTATTCCAGTGTCAATTTTAATACTCAAGCAGAAATCTTAGCTTACCCTGTAAATATTAGTGGAAAGGAATATTTGCATTTTTTAGTAGGTCCTGAGCATTCCTGGTAATAGACTGAATTTAGATATAGAGCAGCTATTGCTGGCTGAGTCTCTGTCTGAGGGGGGAAAAGGAAAACATATGTACTACTATTAAATGTAAGTTATACTGCAAAAAAAATCAATAAAAAATATATTTAAAAAAAAACCATATTGTGCATCTGAGCCCATTTACCAAGGTGTGAATTAATGATTATTGTTGAGACTCATGGATGTCTTGCTGGAGCCTCCTGTTACTATGGCCGGACTTGTTACCATGGCATTTGATGCAGGTGACAAGCACCCTGCCTGTGAGAGCCTGAAAAACAATAGCCAGTAGGGCCTGAGAGGCTTTTATGCATCTATATTAGTATCACGTTTATTCCATCAAAGGCTAATTGCTTTGATTTATGTCTTAAATGTCCACGTTTAAACTCACGATTCTCCAAATTGGCTTTCATTTCATCTTAAATTTTCATCTTAAAAAATGTATCCTTTCAACACTTGGCCAATCACTCCTCCTGCAACAAGTTTGACACATAAATGTATAACATGTTTTTTTTAAATAAAAAAAAAACAGTTTAATTCAGATTATATCAGCAAGTATAAAGTGTTTGAAATATCCATGCAAATGGCAGTAAGACTCAGCATTAGTGGCATCTCACAATTCCAACAATTGGTATTTCCATTAAATTCTAGCATAATAATAGAGTGGAAATTTTAAGATCACTGTGTTTTTGTATAATCTAGCCCAGTTTTCCATTTTATAGATGAAGTAAACTAGGCTTAGGGAAGCTAAATGACTTCACCCAGGCAGTTTATAGAATTGCAATTTGACACTGTTTAATTTTATGATAAGTTTTGATTTATAGTGTCTTTTACTTAGTGATTATACTTTTAAAAAAAGGATCTCTTTAAATTTAAAGATATACTAGAAATTGCATTTATAAAAATTCTCTCTATTTAGATATGGGAGCAATGAACATTTTATTTGAAAAACATCCAAACAACTTCACAGTAGCATATTTTAAAATGTCAAAAACTAGCCTTCACTTCAGAATGCAACATCACAACTGCGCTTTAACTCATGGCAGTTGTTTTTCATTAAACTATTCCTAAATTATTTTTTAACAATTATTTCTCAGTCTCAATTCATAACATTGGTCTAACACTATAGGGAGTTAGCAAAATTGAATGAACAGCCCCTTGGAGGATTTTATTATTTTACAGAGGAGATAATTCAAGGTCCTTGGAGTGTCAAACTGGAAGCTGAAGCAGTTCATTTGGTTCTTATAGTTGTTACCCACCCTTGGGATGGTAACTGTTTCTAAGTAGAGGGACAATTTTAGGACAGCGGATGCATGGTTCTGAGCATGTGGAATACAAACCTTCATAAAACACCTCAGCTAAAAATTTATTTTGGGGGGAATATACATTTATTCATGAACTCATCCTA
>CM050508.1:163759101-163774101 GCA_027563665.1 Antrozous pallidus | reverse complement strand
ACTGGTGTGAAAGTGGGAGGAGGCCTTGAAGAGCAACATTTAAGAGGGTGGACCCTGGAACCACACTGCCACAACTCACAAATCTAGTTCTCTCATTCCCTAGCTTTAGGATGTGGTCAAATAACAAGCTCACTGGGATATTAAGAACCTCTATGATACTGTAAGCATTAAATTGGTTATTATACATAAGCACATAGAATATTTCTTTACATAAAATGTTTAAAAATAATCCTGTACAATAATTTAGATTGTTTCAGCCTAATAAATGAAAATGTTGTAACTATATTTGTTTTTCAGAATTTCACCATAAATTTTGCTTTGGAATAATTAATTATAAGCTCTTGAGGGCTCTCTTTTGAACTGATTACCTAAATTAAGATAATTCATTTTCAACTAAACTATAACAGACTTTTAAAAATTAAAAAGAAATTAAAGAACAAGCTCATATTCAGTAATGGAAGCTATAGCATTTTAGCAGTGTCTAAAAATGGCAGTGTCTGCTGTAAAGACTTACAGATGAGCATAAGAGACAAAGTATGTCTCCAGGAGTAGGAGCTCACATAGTCTTTTACTAGTATCGAAAGAAAAAGTAAAAAATTAGGGTGTTTTTATCTTAAAGGCAAATTATATAGGTAGGAATAAACTTAACCTTTGGGGAGAAATACCGTGGACACATTCCATAGTTTTTATCCAAGAAGTTCTTTTGCTTCATTGTGTTAGAAAATGGAGTTTTCCCTCAAAGGCTTAGCAAATATTAAGTTTCTATGGCTGTTGTAATATATACCACAAATTGAGTGCTTAAAATTCACAAATTTATTTTCTTACAATACTGGGGACTAGAGGCGGCAGCAGAGTTGGTTTCTTCTGAGAGCTCTCTCCATAGTTTTGAAGGATCTGTAGATGGCTGTCTTCTCCATATTTTCATATGGTCATCCCTCTGTAGTATGTGTTTCAATTTTCTCTATAAGAATATCAGTCATATTGGGTTAGGAAACACCAGAGGGAGCTCATTTTAACTTGTTCCTTAGGATAAAAGGAGGTCACAGTTGGATTCCTAGTCAGGGCACATGCCTGGGTTGTGGGCTCAATCCCCTATAGGGATGTGCAGGAGGCAGCCCATTAATGATTATCTCTCATCATTGATGTTTCTATCTCTCTCTTCCTCTCCCTCTCCCTTCCTCTCTGAAATCAATAAAATATATTTTTAAAGAAGAAACAAAAAGAGAATGGGTTAAAAAACAGAGTAACAGAGAACTTCCTCCATACCCCACTACCACTACTTGCTAGCAACCCACAGATAATAAGCAATAGCAGTCTACTTCTGTGTGAAAGGCAAAAGTATTGGAGAGACAAGTTCTCTAATGTTCAGGTACACAGAGATCTAAAGTTGAGAATAGAGCAGGAACATTGACAAACCACAAGGTAATACTAGAGGAATGAAATTAGTGAGGAACTGAAGCAATAAGAAAATGGAAACTACCTAATTTTTTTATCATATTGACTCAAACCCTGGAAGAAGAAGATGTATTCTTCTTTGCAGGCATAAATAATATTTACCTCACTCTCTACTATTTTATGTACTACTAGGGGCCCAGTGCACAAATTCATGCACCTGGAAAGAAACTGTGGGTCGAGAGGCTGTGGTGGCCACAGGGGTAGGTCTTGGCCCATCCTCCATGCCCCCTGCTTGGCCCTTCCCCCCCTGCAGTCCTTGGTTCCCTGTCTGCCAGCAGCCCCATTTCTGCCACCGCTCCTATGCACTGACTATGCGGGTCCTGCTTGCACCCACTGACTGCGCAGAGCAACTGTTGCAGGTGCTGAAGATACTTTCGACTGGTGCCAGCAGTGGGTACAAATAGGGCTGGTGCCATCAGTGAGTATGAGAAATTGCTGCTGTCCTGATCACCCCTAAGGAGTAGGGAGAAATAGGTGTGATCAGGGCTGGCATGTGCCCTGACTAGGAATCCAACTGTGACCTCCTGCTTCATAAGTCCATGTTCAATCACTGAGCCACGCCAGCTGGGCTTGCCCCATTCTTAGATAGGCCCTGTGTGCAAGGGTCTTAGAGTTTGGGCTTTCTTGGTGATCTTGTCCTTATCCCAGAGTAGAAGACATTAAATTATCTGGGCCCAGTATAGTTTCCTGCTCCTCATCTAATTACAGAGTTTTATTACTTTTTCCTTCTCCCAGCTAAAAAGAGTCTTCGCCTATACTCTGAGGGCAAAGGGTTTGGTGCCCTTTTTCTGACCGTTTAAGTATTTGTTCCTTAGGATAAAAGGGTCTGGGTAGGGTTTTGTGCTTCTCCCAAAGGAGTGGCTTTTTCTCTCTCTAGACTCTCAAGAAAAGTTAAGATTTTTTTTATTTTCTGAAATCTTCTGATGGGAGATAGAAGCAACATTTTTTTCTGCTTCCTATGTCTTAGATGAAAACTAGAAGTCTCTGGATGTATTATTTTTAATTGTTCTTTTGTTTGTGTGTTTACAAATTTACTGTGTGTTCACTATAAACAAATTTAGGCTATGGTGACAGATATTAAAAAAAGAGGAAAGTTAACTAGAAATCATGTTGCACAAATAAAACTCATTCTAGATTTACTTTTCCTGGTTCAATTATAAGCTTTGGAGGGAATGACTATGGATTTGAACTAAGGTATTATAACTCTGGACCTCAAGATGAGATGCTAAAGCAACATTGGTTCAAAATCTGGACATGAAAAGGTATCATGTCATGGTGAACAGGTTTCAATCTAGTGGTATAAAATAAGCGTTCAGCAGTGAGCTATACGGAAATGATCTAAGAAGCATCAGCACTTGTAGACATAGATTGTCTAATGCTTTATATTCGAAAGTAGAATTCTTCCACTGTTGTATCTTTACCACCTGCAACAGTGCTCTGGCAGATAATGGTCACTCCATAATAATTTTTATAGAAATAAATAAATGAATGAGAAAGCTGCATGTTTTTTGCACTATTAATATTGATGCCTTATGGAGACACCTGACTTTCTGTGGCTCATAGGGAATATGGGTATTTCAATCATTAACTGCAAAGATAAATGAGCTGTACCAAATTACATTTCAATCTGGTAAAAGCAGTATAAGTTAGGCTTCCTTAATAAAATCCGTTCTATGTTGTAAGCTGCATTATCACCCATTATTAATTTGGGGCAAATCCTTAACAAACAGAAGCAAATAAGGGAAATTAATTTGGGAAATTGGTGGTGAAATAGAAAATAAAATAAGGAAGAAAAATTCACCAACAAGTATAATTAAATATCTTCTATTTGTGTAGCTAGCTCTGTGGCCAACACTGTGGAGTGCAGGTATGAAACAGAAGTGGAATAGCCTCATCAAATATCTGTCTTCTTAGGCAGAAGTCAATAGAGAAAAAAATCTCTTAAAATAAAATAAAAAATACACATCTGCAAAGACATGTGTTGTATTGAGAAGACATGCAAAAATAATTAGATTTAAAAAGTTAAACAAAGCATCTGAGACCCACCATGGAAGATTCCAACCCATCAGGATTTCTTGATTATTTTAACTCAGCAAAAGAAATGTCTAAAAAAATATACATCTACAGTAATTAATTATCTTTTGTCTGGCTAATCTACCACTGGAAAGCTAGAATATTCTTCAACAATAGTTTTTGTTTTAGTCTAAACTGTTTTCACAGTGAAAAAAAATATTTAAAAAATCAGTCTCTATGCTGCCACCTTACCCTACTGTTATGGTCAGACTATGTTGCCTTGGTAACTTTATATGATAAAATGTGCTGCTGTACCCACCTGTGATGTCATAGCAGATGGCATCATCTTGTGAGCAGAATAAAAATAGTGACTTTCTTGTTAGCTATATTGTGTTTGGACTCTCCTAGCATTATTATTCATAGGAAGGATTATAAAATGTCTAATTTGGATATGGTACCTTTTCAGTTACTAGATTTCTCCATAGTTCAACTTTCTTCCTTCATGTTAGTCAATCAATACAGGAATAGGCTGAAGGGGTCCCTGAGTCCCTATAGTTGACACTTTATTGCTTATACAGTATTTATTCTCTCCTTCCTCCTTCCTAATCTTGTTTAAGTAACCACCCTTCACCACCTGTGATAGTTATATTTCTGAATTAGGAATAGATGAACTCATCTGTATTCCTGAAATGAATCCTAGAAATTAAATATATACAGTAATTCTATCCCCTAGCTAGTGATTGGTCAAAGACACAGATTTAAGCTGATTAGTGTATTGGTGTAGGACACAATTAGATTGAAAAAATAATCCATCCCATTGGAAATGGAAGCAAGAATCCCTTTCACCAGTTAGACAAGAACAAGGAATTATTTTTGCCACAATTATATCTGCAAGTATGTTGAGGGCATAGGCATGCACGCCCAACCCAAAGCTGACACCTGTAAAAGGACAGAGCAGAGAGAGAAGGGCAGGGTAGTAGTAGAATCAGAGCCCTTGACAGTGCCTTGTTTTTAGAATGACCCACCTCTGGACTTCCTTTTATATAAGGCAGTACATCCTGTTATACTTTAACATCATTTACAGTAATGGTTTCTTGCAACTAAGGGCATCTTAACTAACGCAGTTTTTGTGTTAAATAATAAATATGTGATCTTAGTCAGACCTTTTCAAATCTTTGGACCTCACCTCTCGCATTGCATAATTAAGGGGTTGGATAGGAGACTCTATTTTTTTCTTCTGATTTTCTAAACTTCCATGTCTAAAAGGCAAAGAATATTTCTGGGCACCATTATATTTTCAAAACAGTATAAAAACTCAAATTGGCAATTAAGACCCATTTAAAGTTTAAGAAAAACAACATTGCAAAGTATGCCATATTTTAAGAGCAATGGGCTTCTAGAAGTTTACCTGAAGGGCCTGTGAGAAGCACCCAAACCTGTAGTCATTACAAGAACAAAGAAGAGGGAAAGGTAGTGAACCTTTTGGAAAGTGCAAAGTTCATAAAGAGAGGCTGTTTCCTTCCTCACTATCATGTGTGGAGAAGGAGTGGTTAGTTATTAGCTTCCTCCTAACCCAGGAGCTCTCTAGGAAAATTGTTTATGATGAAAAGACTAAACACCACCTAGAAAGTCTCACATTGATTTCATAACCTCTGGTCACAGCTTTCAATGTAGGTACTCCAAGCCAAAAAAGAAAGTTTTATTTATTTATTTATTTATTTATTT
Organism: Antrozous pallidus; assembly: GCA_027563665.1. Classification (NCBI taxonomy): domain Eukaryota; kingdom Metazoa; phylum Chordata; class Mammalia; order Chiroptera; family Vespertilionidae; genus Antrozous; species Antrozous pallidus. Next base: position 163,768,908 of record CM050508.1, on the reverse strand, counting down.
ATTTATTTATTTATTTATTTATTGTTTAAAGTATTACAAATAGTATTACATATGTTTTCCTTCCCCCCCCCCTTGACCTCCCCTTGGCCTTTCCAACTTCCCAGCACATGCCCTCTCCTGTCCCCACCCCCCAGTGTTTTGCATCCCATGGTTATGCTTTTATGCATGCATACAAGTCCTTCGGTTGATCTCTTGCAACACCCTCCCCCCAATCTTCCCTGCCTTCCCACTGTAGTCTGACAATCTGTTCCATATTTCCTTGCCTCTGTAGCTATTTTTATTTCCCCCATTTTTTTCTTTAAAAAAAATCTTGCCTCTGCAGACTGGAAATAAACATATGAGCACAAGAAATGTTTGAGACCCAATTTCAATGACCAACAGTTCTGAGACCCAGCTTCAATGTCAAACTATTCCTTATGTGTGCATGTCAGCAATGGTATCTGGATGGTGGAAAAATGTTGGCAATGCTGGTCTGACCCTCTATTGTTTGGTCCTGAGTGACCTGCAGCAATGCACAGCTGCTGACTGGTAGCATGGCAAGGCGTTGTAAGTGTCTTCCATCTCTGGACTGTCTCTCCTCTTGTCTTCATGGTTGAAGCAAATCTGTCAACTCCTCTCTGCTGCAGGAATCCACATGGTCTTGGAACTGTTTTCTGAAAACATACAAACATATTCTTGACCAAAAGTTAATAAAGGAATCTTTTCTATAAATTTGACTTGGGATCCTTTTTATTTTTGCCCAGACGATTTTCTTTTGGCTTATTTTGACATCATGCTGTTAGTATTACAAATAAAAATTAATATTCTGAAGTAAAAATTTTCTGGGTGTACTTTACTTACAAGATTTTTTCCTTACATGATATTACCCTACCATCCTTATTTTTTTTTATTAATGGGGCTTTTGGAAATTTTATAATGCAGTCTTGATAACTTTAAGTTTTAATTTTTTGCACAAAAATATGACTGCTTTAGGTTCGTTGCATGTTAAGCCATTTTACCATTAGATGAACTACCAATAGAAATTTTAGGTAATACTTTAGGAACAGCTTTTTGTCCAGTACAATTAAATTTTCTTGAATATTCACTTATTTCAATTAGCCAATTTAAATTAATCTAAAAACTTGATTACTATTTTACTGTCAAATTTAATACTCTAACAACCATCTTAGTTTACCTTGTAAATATTAATGGAAAGGATTGCTTGCATTTTTGAGTAGGCCCTGAGCATTCCTGGTGCTAGGCTGCTTTGGATATAGGGCAACTGTTGTCGGCCAGGTCTCTGTCTGTTACCTGGGTCCCAGTCTGTGCTGGGCATGGGAAGTGAAGCAGCCATGGGGGTAGTAGACCTCCCTCAGAAGGGGTGAGGGATAAGGCCCCTGAAATACTGGGGGGAGAGGTTCTATGCCCCTCATCTGTGGACCCCCAAGTTCACTCCTAATGGCCCCTCTGCGACTATGCCTGTCGTAGAGTGTTCCTTCCCTGAGGAATCTTATCCATCTCTGGCTAACCAGCCATCTTAAACAAAACTGTAACATATATAAAAACATATAGAATTAGCATGGAATAAGATACCTAGCAAAAACTATTATATAGTTGTACTATTCTCAGAATTTGGCATTCTTAAAACAGGATTGAACTTCCATTTGGCCCAGTAATGCCACTTCTAGTAATATATCCCAAGAAATCAGAAATGTCAGTCAGAAATAATATATGCATCCCTATGTTCATACCAGCACAATTTACAATAGCTAAGATTTGGAAACAGCCTAAGTGCCCATCAGCAGATGAGTGGATTAAAAATGGTGGTACATCTACACAATGGAATACTATGCTTCAGTAAAAAAGAAGGAATTCTTTTCATTTGCAATAGCATGGGTGAACCTGGAGAGCATTATGCTAAGTGAAATAAGCCAGTCAGAGAAAGATAAATATCACAGGATCTCACTCATTTGTGGGATATAATGAACAACATAAACTGATGAACAAAAATAGATTTAGAGACATAGAAGCATCGAACAGACCTTCAAATCTCAGAGGGAATGCAAGAGAGGGATGGGAGTGTAAGAGATCAACTAAAGGACTTGTATGCATACATATAAGCATAACCAATGGTCACAGACAGTAGAGGGCTGAGGGTCTGTGCTGGGGATGGACACAGACTAGGAAAGATCAATAGGGAGGGGGGGAAAGGAGATATATGTAATACTTTCAACAATAGAGGATATTTAAAAAAACTAAAAGGGATCTTACAAGTTATAGGAATGCCTTCTATTTGTCAAGCAGGGAACACACACAGTCATATTTATTCAGTATAAAAAGAACATGTTGAGAAAAATGTTTCCTATATTTTTAAAATGACAAAATTTGCCCTAGCCAGTGTGATTCAGTTGGTTAAGCACCATCCCATTCACCAAAGAGTTGCTGGTTTGATTTTTGGTCAGGGCACATGCCTGGGTTGTGAACTCAACCCCGGTAGGGGGCATGTGGGAGGCAGCAGATCAATAATTATCTCTCATGTTGATTCTTCTCTCTCTCTCTCTCTCTCTCTCAAATCAATAAAAACATATTTTTTAAAAAATGTATAAAATAAAATGACAAAACTTGGGTTCATATAAGGTAAATACCTTATTCACTTTTATAGCCTAGAACTTAAAAAGATGGTCTACTCAGGTGTGCCCAACTCCAAGACCTTAACCCTTTGTGCCTATATCAGATCTACTTCCTCCAAACACAGATTCTCTTCTGCAGATTATAGGGAGTGTTGTCCCCAACCTCATCTGAAATATCACAGTCTGAGATGGATTCTGTTTTTGAGAGGCATCTCTTTCTATATTTTAATAGTTCTAGTTTTCCTTCCTAATTTTAGGCCCCCAAATTTGCCAGCCAGAAACTTCCACTGGGTATTCATGAGGTTTTTTGGAGCAAACCTAAATAAGCAAATCATCTGTAATTCCACTTCTCTCTAATTCCTGACATCTTCCACAACCCTGAGTCCTCATTTCTTCACAGAAAACATCCAATATCCTCTCAACTATTATTTATAAAACTTTCCTCCTAGGCTTCTTCCTAAATGACACTTCTTGCACCTTATATTTTATTATTGTCAGTGTTTCTGTTGATGTACAGACCCAGAAAAAGAATACAATACTTCATTTGTAATCTATTTTCAACTTGATAATAAATTTCAGTAAATGCAGTCTAAGTTTATTAGCTTTTTCTTCAAGCACCCAGCACATTAAAAACAGATTTTCTGAGCACCATTCTGCACAGCTTAAGAACACTCAAAAAGCTCTTGCAAACTAAGCCAACAACACTTAAGATTTATCCCATTAAAAGGGAACACTATTAAGATGCAGTTAAATGCAGTTGAATTGGATCTCAAGTTCCAACATTAAAGACTTCTACAGGAAATTGCAAGCTGCTCAGTCCTGTGTTACTTATGTTAAATTAGTTATAGAGCCAAGTTTTACTTGATGAGACTTTTGCCAGCTGAGATATGTATTGGCCTTCATCTGATGCCATTTCTATGAACATTCCAGTGAGTAAAACCAATAAAAAGAGTAAAAGGGAAAATTCCAGTAAAAGAGAATGTTAAGTTTAGTTTATTCTTCTAACTACACTTTCCAAGAATATGGTTTTATTTTAATGGGTTCCCAGGGCACTCATTGGGCCCTTCTCTCCCACACAAGGAAGAGTCAGCACTAACCTAGAGAATCACGTTTCTCTATGTCCTTCATAATCAAGAAAAATAAGGGATGGTTGGGAAATTTTCAACTGATATTGAGTAGTAGATATCTTATATTGTTAATGTAGAAGCAACATGTTATAAGAACAAAAATGTATTTTTAACTGTCATAACTAATAAACACTGACTTGTTTGTGATAAATAAAAGGGTGAGCTAGATGGTAAGAACATTTCTGCCTTTACCATCATATTGCATACATGGTAGATAATATGGTGCACATCTGCATAAGTAACTAAGTGAGCCAATAGGATCAAACCTACCAATGGTTGACATTGGTTTGAATCTTGAGGTTTGAGTATTTCCTGGTGGGATCATTAAATCCTTTTTCAATAAGATGCTCTTTATATGTTTGCAGCCATTGCTTTTTAATAATGCCTATGACTAATACCTGTAGACAAAGTCAAATTTTCCTGTTTTATGTTTCTTCAAAATTTAGTTGGATAAGTTGGGTGAACTGAGCTCCTCCACACATACAATTTTATTCTTCTATCTGTGAAAAGTGTTATGATCAAAAAGAATCTTTTAGGTCGGGTCCATCTGGTCAGATTTAAAAGCTAATATAATGGGTTTTATAATATTACTAGAGGCCTGGTGCACAAATTCATGAACAGGTAAAGTCTGGCTGGCCTTCCCTGATCAGGGTGTTGGGGGCTGATCAAGGGCTGGACCAGCCAGGAGAGGACCCAATCAGGGCTTGGATCAGGCTGGTTGGCTGCTGCAGTATGCATCGTAGCCATCGGTCATTCAGGTCATTCTAGTTGTTCTGCCATTCTGATATATGGGTTTTTATATATAGATTTTGTAAGGAATAAGATTAGAAGTTATGTTAAAACTATAGAAGGATGTTATAGTTTCTTCCGGGATTAGGCCACAACATATGATGGTAGAAAAAGCGTCAGGTCTGACATTCTGAGAGAACTAAGATGGCGGGAAAGGTAAAACACCTATCTTGCCATCATAATCAGCAATTTTAATACTACAACTTAACGAAAGAACAAACACCTTCCAGAATCACCAGAAAGCTCGCCGAGTGAAAATTCCACAAATAAAAGTGAAGATAGGACACTGTGACTCGGAGGAGCGGCGGCGGACAGCGTTGAAAGATTCGCGCGGAGAGAGGTTTGGAGTGCGCGCTGCAGAGAGGGCGGGCGGCTGAAAACCGGCCAGTTTTCTCGAACGGGGAGACAAAGACGTCCCACTGGACTGATTCTCCGGCTCTGGGCAAAGTCCAGGGAACCCACTATCATACGGGGTGAAAACTGGACAGTGGGAGGGCACGCCGAAGCTCAGGTGCTGCCAGGTCTGCCGGCTTGTGGAGAAGGCAGCTTGCACGCGAACAGCTCGGCTGCGTGACGGCACAGAGAGCACTCTGTGACTTGTCTCTCATTCAGATAACCATCAGACTGCTTTGTTTTACCTCCCTGGGTGAGACATTGCGCATGCAGACTCATTTTGGGATAGTCTGAATTCCCTGGCAGCTGGTGGAGCTCGGCAACGGCTCTCTCTCAGAGGTGCTGGCAGCCATTGCCCCAGCACAGAGCCCCTGGGGCCGCACAGGGCGGAGCTAATGCTGTCTGCTTGGCCTGGAGACTCCGCCCATCCAACCTGAGCACAGCTGAGCTTCACAGACAATTGGCCTGGAGGTCAACCCTCCAAGTGCTAACAACGATTAACTGAGCTTAACTTCAGCAAGACTGTGCAGCCCATATCCACCTCAGGTAACCGGGGAGGCTGAGCCACTGTCCCTAGTAGGAAGTCTACCACACAAAGCTAATTGACCAACTCAGGGAAGCAGCCACCATGCAGCGACATGGAAAGAAATCAGATGTGAAAGAAATGGAGGAAAAAAAACGACTGGACGTGGAATTCAAAACCACAGTTATAGGGTTTTTCAAGAGGCTCCAACAAAAGGTCGAGGCCTATAAGGAAATAAGCAAGACCACAAAGGAAATGAATGAGTCCTACAAGGAAATGAAAGAGACCCTCAAGGATATAAAAGAGACTCTCAAGGATATGAAAAAGGACCAACCAGAAATTAAGCATACACTGACTGAAACAAAAAATATTATACAAAGACCTAAAAGTGCTCTGGAGCACCCCAAGAACCAAGTTAAAGATTTGAAATACAAAGAGATAAAATCCACTCAGCTGAAAAAGCAAGAAACCAAAAGAATCCAAAAAATTGAAGATAGTGTATGGGGCCTCTGGGACAACCTCAAGCATACCAACATCCGAATTATAGGGGTGCCAGAAAAAGAGAGAGGCCAAGACAATAAAAACCTATTTGAAGAAATAGTGACTGAAAACTTCCCACACCTGGTGAAAGAAATTGACTTAGGAGTCCAAGAAGTGCACCAAACCCCAATATATAGGAACCCTAAGAGGACCACACCGAGGCACATCATAATTAAAATGCCAAGAGCAAAAGACAAAGAGAAAATAATAAAAGCTGCAAGAGAGAAACAGTTGGTTACTTATAAGGGAGCACCCATACGATTGTCAGCAGATTTCTCAACAGAAACAATGCAGGCCAGACGGGAGTGGCAAGAAATATCCAAAGTGATGAACAGCAAGAATCTACAACCAAGATTACTCTATCCAGCAAAGCTATCATTCAGAATTGAAGGTCATATAAAGTGCTTCGCAGATAAGAAAAAGCTAAAGGAGTCCATCACCACCAAACCAACATTATATGAAATGCTGAAAGATATTCTTTAAGAAGAGGAAGAAGAAAAAGGTAAAAGTGCAAACTAGCAACAACAAATACACATCTATCAACAAATGAACATAAAAATCAAGTGAATTGATAGGCTGTTGAACAGGATAGACTGGTGAATATAACAGAGACATGGACATAGAGAGGGAATGGACTGACAATTCTTGGGGAGAAAAGGGTTGTGGGAAGTGCAGCAAGAGACTGGACAAAAATCTTGCAACAATGGGAGAGGACAGTGGCGGGGGGAGGTGAGGGTGGAGGGTGGGATAGGTACAGAGTGGAGGGGAGCTATAGGGGGATAAAAAGGGGAAACAATGTAATTAATAAACTGAACAATAAAGATAAAATAAATTAATTAATTAATTTAAAAAAGTGTCAGGTCTGGTTATTAGGGCAGGACTAAGGAAAAAATAAGTTGTCTACAGAGTCTGGAGAAGACTGTAATATATAATAATAAAAAACTGGGCAAGCTCAGATATAATTCTGACAGGGATGAGGATCAAAGAGTTCTCATCAGGAGTTGGCATACGAAAGGGGGACATGCCAAATTTCGGTTATATATTGGGCTTAGGTAATAGGCTATTATTGGGAATAATTAGAGGGTTAGGCAAAGAAACCAAAGCAGAGCTCCAGTCTTATGAACTTAAACAGACACAGGAATATTAGAGGGAAAAGACATAGGATATACCAGGCACGCAGGGTTTATTTAGGCTGAGTACATGGACCATCTACCTTTGGTGCATGGGATAGAATAGTGACTTGGGAGTTAAAAACATTGTTTCTAAATCCTGGCTTTGTTTCTTAAGAGCCATGAAAGTTTGGGACATAAATTAATTAACATTTTACTTAATGCTGCTGTAAGCCAAGTCTCTTTTTGTTACCTGAGTCTCGATCTGAACTAGGCCAAGTCTCTGTCTGTTACCTGGGTCCCTGCTTTATATCTAAATTTAGGCTAGCACCAGGAATGCTCAGGGCCTACTCAAGAATGCAAATAATCCTTTCCACTAATATTTACAAGGTTAAACTAAGATTGTTGGTAGAGTATTAAATTTGACAGTAAAATAGTAAGTCTTCAGATTAATTGAAATTGGCTAATTTTAATAACTGAATATTAAAAAAATTTAATTGCACTGGGCAAAAAGCTGTCCCTAAAGTATTAACTAAAATTTCTATTGGTAGTTCATCTCATGGTAAAATGGCTTAACAAGCAATGAACCTAAAGCAGTTATATTTTTGTGCAAAAAATTAAAATTTGAAGTTATCAAGGCTACATTGTAAAATTTACAAAAGCTTCCATTAATTTAAAAAAGGGGGGATGGTAGGGTAATATCATTTAAGGGAAAATATCCTGTAAGTAAATTATATATAGAAAAGTTTTTATTAATATTTTTTATTTTTTTGCAGTATAACTTAGATTTAATAGTAGTACATATGTTTTCCTTTTTTTCCCCCATTAAGAAAATTTTTACTTTCAAAAATTAATTTTCATTTGTAATGCTAACAGCAAGACACCCATGAAAAACACACATGGTGTCAACATAAGCCAAAGGAAAATCATTTGGAAAAAATGAAAAGGATCCCAAGTCAATTTTACAGAAAAGATTCCTTTATTAACTTTTGGTCAAGAATATGTTTGTATATTTTCAGAAAAAAACTCCAAGACCATGTGGATTCCTGCAACAGAGAGGAATTGACAGGTCTACTCCAACCATGAAGACAAGAGCAGAAACAGTCCAGAGATGGAAGACGCTGACGGCGCCTTGCCATGCTAGCAGTCAGCAGCTATGCAGTCACTGCAGGTTGCTGAGGACCAAACCAGAGGGGGTTGGATCTGCATTCCCACCATGTGTCCATCATCTGGATATCATTGCTGATATGTACAAATAAGGAACTGTTTGACATTGAAACTGGGACTCAGAACTGTTGGACATTGAAATTGGACTCAAACACTTTGTTGTTGTTGTTATTATATATTTATTTCTAGTATGCAGAGGCAAGATTTTTTTAAAGAAAAGAAATGGGGAAAAATAGATACCGAGGCAAAAACAAACAAACACTGAATAGACTGTCTAACTACAGCGGAAGGCAGAGAAGGTTGGGGGAGGGGCTGAAAGAGATCAACTGAAGGACTTGTACGCATGCATATAAGCATGACAAATTGATCTAAGACACTGGATGGGAGGGGGGGCAGGTGAGGGCATGTACTGGGGGGGAGGGGAGGCCAGGGAGAGGTTAATGGGGGGGGAGAGGAGACATATGTACTACTATTTATAATACTTTAAACAATAAAAAAAATTAATTACTTTTAAAAAATCTTACTTAATGCTTCAGCTTCCCCATTTGTAAAATGAAATAATGCCTAACTTATGGGCTTTATCAAGAACATTAAAGAAAATACTGTTTTGTTCATAGTTCAGTGCGTGGCCTATAATGACTGTTCAGAAAATGGTTGCCATTATTATTATTTTAATTACTTTTTCTGATGGTACCAAAGATGCCAATATGCCTCTGGCCCTAGTCAAGACTGGCTTAGGACCTAGATAAGTTAGCCTGATGGTTGTGGCATAAGTTCTAGATGAGCAAGCCAAGGAAATTTCTGAAGTTAGAGGTCTAACCTGGGTCTTAACCATCAAGGGTCCCTTCTTTGAACTCATCTATTTTGTTAATTCCTTCTTAAAATTTGTTGCACAAAATGGAATAGAGAATTTTTCTGCCCACCTTCTGCAAAGTTTCTTTTATTTTAAAGTTCAAACAAGGTCCAAAGTTAACATTGCAATTTAAGATTCTGTTGGGTCAGCTTTCATCAACAGAGATGGGCCATTTAGATCATTGAAACACAGGTATATCAGTATTGTTGGATAGTTTTTAAAAACTTGGCTCAGGATTCATTTTGTTATATAGTTAAAGAATCCCCCTGTAATCTTATCAAGATTACCAAGTGACATGACAAAAACTTACTTCAAATATAGAGAATACTAGAGGCCCAATGCACAAAATTTGTGCAAGAGTAGGCCTTTGCAGCCACTGCAGCTGCTTGGATCCCTCCCTCAAAGCCACAGCAGCTTCCTCAATCCTGCAGCTGCAGCCCCAGCTTCATCAGGAAGGACATTCGGAAGGATGCCTGGTGTAATTAGCATATTATACTTTTATCATTATAGACTAGAGACCTGATGCATGAATTTCATGCATGGAGGAGGGGGGCATCCCTCAGACTGTCCCGCACCCTCTCCAATCCGGGACCTCTCAGGAGATTCTGACTGCTTCTCACAATCCAGGACTGCTGGCTCCTAACCACTCACTTGCCTGCCTGCCTGATTGCCCCTAACCCCTCTGCTTGCCTGACTG